>JAPXFY010000030.1:40979755-41047255 GCA_030674185.1 Monoplex corrugatus | reverse complement strand
GCAATATGAACCTGAACCTGCAAGAAATTTGTTTTTTCTTAGCGCGTTATGACCCTGATTTCTCATACTTACACAGGCTGTTGGCTCTGTTGATAGATCCGTCGACTCAATACCTAGTGTCTCGAGTTCAATCCTGGTGGACAACTTAAAAACTGGCCTGTCCGTTGCTCATCTTAAATGTTTCAGTAACACTTATGGCGCTAACTTACTGTTTCTCAAGTAGACCTACCTACCTTCTTCCCACCCACCCCCCGTGGGGATGCCAGGGGCTCTTTCAGTATAAATAGTATCCCCATTTTCTGGAAATTTTGCAAGAGTAGAAATGTCCTCTTTTCTGTTACTGTTTCTGCCTTGTTCCTTTGCTTTGTCATTTCTACCCATCATTTTCTGCCTTAATGGTTCATTCAACTGTATGTGTTCGTTTCAGTTTCAGTTTCAGTTTCTCAAGATGACGTCTCCGTGCTCGGAACGAATTCCATATGCACTAAAGTCACAGGTGCCACGTGTATGGTGACAGTGGCACAAGCCTTAAGCCTGCACATAAACCCATCAGCTGGCCAGGTCCTGAGGCCCTACCTAGACTGTTTTACCTAGTCTATATTTTATACTGGTATTTTACCAGCCTACCACTGAAATAATCTTGGTTACATGTAAATGACATGTGTTTGTGTGTATCTTACCTTCAAAAAAGGAACATATATTTAAAATGAAGGTCTGAATAAACTCGTCTCACATGAGAACTTCCCCCCCCCCCCCTAGTCAATGCCCAAATGCTCAGCCATCTATCAACTAGGTGAAGCCAATATTTTCTTAATCATAGATAGGCAAGTAGGTGGGTAGGTAGGTAAACAAGCAAGCAAGTGAATAAGAAGTAAGTAGGTGAATAGATATAAAATAAAGGAGTATGTAGATGAAGAAACGGGTAAGAGATGAAAATAACAAAGAACAGTAAAACATGCATATACCCACATGCCCGCACACAGACATATGTATACACATATATTCATACATACACACCCATACCGGCACAGCATGATGGCCGACAACAGCTACAACAGCAGCAGCACCACCACCACCACCAGCAAAGAGGAGACATCCATATATAAACTACGCACAAAAAGTTAAGGATCACTTGCACAAAAATTCATAACTTTCAAAATAAAGCCAATGCGTTGAAGTTTGGCAAACATTTAATTCCATGCTTTAGTGATAACGATACACAATTGCCTTCAATTTCGAGCAATCGTTTGGTGTGTACATTTGATCAAAGTGGGTACGTATCGAAATTTGATTTCCCAAAGTCATTGAAATCACAAGACAGGGCATTCTGATGCTCCCAAAAGTTCAGTAATGCGTGTAACCGCCATGGCTGTTCTGGCACTCGACGCAGCGAGTCCTCATCGAGTTGACCAGGTTGGTGAAGATCCTCTGTGGAAGCGCCTGCCACTCAGCCTGCAGCATCTGGTAGAGGTGTTGGGCATCCCTGGGAGGGGGGTGGTTGCTCCTCGCTTAGCGATCCAGCTCATCCCAGAGGTTCTCAATCGGGTTGAGATCGGGACTGCATGCTGGCCACTCCATTCTGTTGACTCCAGACTGCTGCAGGAAGTCGTTGACCACCCTTGCCCTGTGGGGGCGAGCGTTGTCATCCTGGTAGACAGCCGTCGGTCCCATCTGCTGCAGTGTAGGCACAGCCAGCGGTCGAAGGATCTCATCCCGGTATCGGAGGCCAGTCAGGTTACTCTGTACATGATACAAGGGTGTTCTGTGGTGAAGGCTGAAGGCCCCCCAGACCATTACAGAACCTCCACCAAAGGCCACCTTTTCTTGGACAGTGGTGTCAATAAAGCGTTGCCCTGGGCGCCTCCAGACCCTCAGTCGGCCGTCGTTGTGGTTCATGGTGAAGCGTGATTCATCACTGAACAGGACCTGGGACCATTGCTGACGTGTCCACCTCACGTGACGTCTGCAGAAGGCGCGGCGTGCTGCCCTATGGGCTGGAGTTAAGCGTGGCCGTACAGCTGGGTGACGAGAACGGAGGTTAAACCCATGAAGGCGGTTCCGTATGGTCTGCTGGCTGATGTTGATGTTAGTAGCCACCCTCAGCTGCCTTCGAATGATGCTGGAAGAGGCTGTTCTTGTCTGCAGGGCTTGTCGTTCAATGAGACGATCTTCACGTGGGTTTGTCTTCTTCGGTCGACCAGATCTGCGTCTTTCATGGACCCTCCCAGTGGCTGTGAAGCGTTGAATCAGTCTGACAATGACTGAGATGGATAACTGAAGTCGCCTGGCCACTTCTCGCTTGGGAACACCATCTTGGAACCATGCAACAGCTCGTCCCCTCTCAAACTCGCTCAATTTTCGTCGTGGAGGCATTCAGATCAGGCCTACTACTGGTGGAATGTCTTCTTATAAAGCCAAGCAAGAGACAGCATCTCACACATAAACAGCAGTGCTTGCACGTGCATAATGGTTTTTCCATCTGGCTTGTGCAATGTGTTCAGGCAGAACGGTCCAAAACAAGGTCCTTTTTCGCAAGTTTCCGCTTTTCCGTTTGCGGCCAAGCTCAGTAGTAGAGAATCCCGTGCAATTTTCGCACTAACACAACATCGCCCACTTACAGCTGAACAAGAATTCATAACAATTTGGCTGGACTGAGAAATAAATAACAGTAGCGAACTGAGTTTATTACGCACCTGTTTTCTCATAGTGATCCTTAACTTTTTGTGCGTAGCTTAGAAAACTGAAGATCCTCCCCTCCTGTGTTCTGAGTCGGCCTGTGTATGTCCTTCAGGGCCTTGAGATCTTTGTTCTGTCTGTGCCATGATATCCTTGGTCTTCCTCTTTTGCGTTTTCCTTTGTGCAAAAAAGTGGCCGAATGGTTAAGACGTTCGCCTGTCAGTAATTTAATTCGCGGCTCCAGGGTTCGTTTACCGCAAGAGGCGTCTTTTCGCCTTAGTTTGACCGGAAAATCGAACTGGACGTCTAGCCCTTTTGAAGGGGACGAAAAACGAATCGAATTCGTGTACCTTCTGGCCTGCGCACCCTAAAGAATCCACGGCAGTTGAAAATCGTGAAGAGCAGGACATTCGCCCAGCTGACCTGTCAAAAAACTATCGGTATTGGAGATAAAGGTTCACTTCTCAATTCCTTTCCCTTGAGACCCAATTAGTCTTCTTGCCTTTCTGGTTGGTGGGGAAAAAAGTGACAGAGAAGACAGATTGGGTCAAGGGTCATTGTCGAACAGGCTTGAGTGTACTCTGACTTAGCATCGTGTGTGTGTATGTATATGTGTGTGTGTACGTGCGTGTGTGCGCGCGCGCGCGTGTATGCGTGTGTGTGTGTGTGTGCGTGCGTGCGTGTATGCGTGAGACAGATGACGGCTTGAGTCAGGAGTCACACGCCCTACTCCTGTCCTGTTCCCCACCCCACCCCACCCCACCCCAGTTTGCGTGTTTGTGTCCTGGAGGTTTGGTCGTTGTTGGCGATTGCTTTGGTGAATGATGGGAGTGAGTGCCTTGATCTGAATCTTGAATCAAGATTTGGTGCCTTACTGTTATCATTGTTTTCATTGTTATGTCCAGTAAAGGGCAGTCTGGATAATGTGATGCTGCTCTTTTCGAGTAGTTACTGGTTGGAGATAGTGTTAGGCCAGACGATTCCTCTGATTCTTCAAAAAGTTCCTTGTGTGTAGGATTGACAGCTTGATAAGGTCGCCTTCTATCATTCTCCATCATTCTGGGCCTGAAAGTGGGGTGAAAAGGACACGGCTGTGGTACAGTTCCACTGTGTATTTGTATTGTATTTGGGGGAACTAGTGAGATGACTGTTCCAGACATTCAAAACCTTCAACCTGCCCCATAATGCTGTGCCATCTGCCGTAACTCTGCATGAGATTTCCTGTCTTTCACCGACCATCATGTCATCCAGTCCTCCAGTCATCTCACCAGGCGGCGGGCGCACTTTGGAGATGGCCAGCAGAGCCTGACAGGCTAAGAAAGCATTCAGTGTTCTGGACGACAGATCCCTATCGATTGGCACCAGGGAGATTCTTCAGTGTTATATAAAATCGATGTTGTTGTACATATGCGAAGCATGGACAGTCAGCACGCAATGTCATCAAGATTGAGGCAGGTGCAATGTAATTTCTAAGAAGAATGTTAAGAGTTATATGGAGAGCAAAGAAAACAAACGAGACAGTCTTGAAAGAGGCAAACACAAAAAGAACATTGAGTAGGATTGGGGAAGGACGGGCAACATTTATGGGACATTTTATGAGACAAGAGATTTTAGAGTACCTAGTTACAACATGAAAAGAAGAGGCAAAAAGGGCACAAAGTGAACCTAGGGAGAAAATACTGGACAGTCTTGTGGAGTGGATGAAAACAGAGGGTGGGAGATGAACTTGCAGTGACAAAAGATAGATTCGTATGGAGGGCCATGATCACCAACGCCATGCGGCAGGGCTCATGATGATTGGGGGGAAATCTCCACACGTTGTTTAGCATTCTGAGAATGTTGATGATCTTGCTGAGACGATGCTGGGTGGTGGTGTCTGCTCATCCATCGTGTCTCCCTCAGATGAAGACTCTGCATGTCCTCCTTCAACTTCATCTTTGGCAGGAGTCCTGCTTCACACTTCTGCAAATATACGTACACAACAAAATGCATTAATGTGTGTCTGTACAGACCTTGTACATATACAAAAGCATAACGGACAAAACATTCTTTCACATGAAATTTTCTTTATTCATGAATGTAAATAATAAATCAACATTCGAGGAAACCATCACCATCTACCAAACACCAACCACCACTATCACTCACCACCACAACCACCACCACCACCACCACCATCACCAACCACCAACTACCACCACCACCACCACCACCACCACCACGCGCACAGACAATAGGAATACATTTGATACCTTCTTCTTATTGACAGATGACTGAAGAAACTTCATGAACAACGTCTAGCTGGACAACATTCGAGACATCCCCAGAACGGACGGTACAGATGAGTTCCAGGACTTTTCTGCTTTACAGCAAAGGACGAAAACTGACGTCTGCCTTTGTCAACGTGGCTGACAAACCACACAGCCACACATCTAAAGGCCCTGAATATATTCAATGAAGGTAACTGAACAGAACGTGTGTGTGTGTATGTGTGTGCGTGTGTGCGTGCGTGCGTGTGTGTGCGAGTGTGTGTGTGTGTGTGCGCGTGTGCGCGTGTGTGTGCGCGTGTGCGTGTGCACGCGTGTTTGTATGTGTGCTGTGTGTGTGTGTGTGTGTGTGTGTGTGTATGTGTGTGTGTGTATACCTGTGCGTGTGCCTGTTCTTAAAAGCGCGCGTGCGTTAAGTTGCTGTGTATGTATGTGTGGAGCGACAAATTACCAAACGCCCAGGTCCTAGCATGCGCAGTGTGCTCCAGAAACAACTCGGGTTGGGCGAAAAGAAGAAAACACCCTTAGAGAAACAAAAACACATGCATATAGATATAATAAAGGGAGGTGGCGCCGTACGATGGCGATGTGTTTTGAGTTGAAAAACCTGCGACAGCAAAGTAGTTTCACTTGGCAAAAGAAAACACCCTTAAGTAAACAAAAATATATGCATATAGATATAACAAAGGGAGGTGGCGCCCTGCGATGGCGATGTACTTTCTCCATGAAGGTCAAGCCCATTTCACGTTGTAAAACAGCGTTACGTCCAGAAACAATGAACCCAATACCATCCAATCCAATCCAGTCTAGTTTGTTCGATCAAAGCGACGAGAAAATTGTCCAACTGAGATTTTCTGTCCTGTCGTGAAATGTTAGTTACAGCTCAAAATGGCACATCCTTCAAACCAAGAGGAGTTCATTTTCAAACATAAACGGAAACAATCCCTAATTTTAGTGCAATGACCTGAAATGCTCCTTAAGTTTCCAGAACACTTTATTCGCTATTTCCTTTGGAATCTGTTCCAGATTCGTGCGACTGTGCAACCGTTCAGAGACTAATAGGCTTGTTTGTGTGTTAAGTGCGTATGACTAATTGATTGTCTGTTTTGATTGTTTTCCGGTGTGTGCATGTGTTTTTGTTTTCTTATGAAAGCGAGTTTTCTACACGATTTTGCCAGAGGCAGTTCTTTTGTCGTGAAATCTTGTACCTCGATCCATCCGCCCCTGTCTATCGACATGTCTAAGCATGCATCCACTGTCTACATTGTATGTCTGTATCATTTACGTTAAATCATTTGGACATTGATTTTTCTATTTGTCTATTTACGTATTTTGTGTAAGTCATTGCACATACAATTTTCGTCTTATCTTGTTGCAGTTTGCCCGTAATGACCTCACACCACGCCAGGATTACAAGTAGCGTACGCTCTGCATCGTAAAAAGCAGCAGCAGCAAGAAGATCAAAACCAAGGAAGTCTTCCATTGTATACGTTATAGAAACCAGGAAAAAAAACGTAAAGGAGAAACCAAACAAGAAAAACAAAACAAAAACACACTAAAATATATACAAACAAAGAAAGAACAAAACGAAGAGGAAATGAAAAAGACACAGGGGAACACGAACAAGAAAGGCAAGAACAAGGACAACAAGAAAAATAAAAGAAGGGAAAATAGCAGCAAAAACACAAAAGAAACAACAACAGAAGATACGACATAAAACTGAGCAAGAAGAAAAGGAACAATCACAAAGCTTGCACTATAAAACAAAACAACACAAAACCAAAATTAAAACAAAAACACACAAACAAGTAGAGAAACACACAAAACAAGAAGAGGAACAATCACAAAGCTTGCACTATAAAACAAAACACAAAACCAAAATTAAAACAAAAACACAAACAAGTAGAGAAACACACAAAACAAGAACAAAAGGAACAGTCACAAAGCTTGCACTATAAAACAAAACAACACAAAGCCAAAATTAAAACAAAAACGCAAACAAGTAGAGAAACACAAAACAAGAACAAAAGCCGACCAATACACAATATAAAGAAAATCCATGACTGTTATCATTACGTAGTTGAAAACAACAGCCAGAACAGGAACAACATGGAGAAACAGAAAAGGAAACAAAAACAGTGGCAACAAGCAAACCAGGACAACAGCAAGAGCAGAAACGATGAGAAGCAGAACGACGACAAACAGAAAAAGGACATCAATGATAACAACAGCGACAAAAACACCACCAGCAAAACGCCAAGAACAGCACGAAGAAGAAGAATAAAAGGGAAAAAATCGAGAATAAGAATAACATCAAGAACAATTACACCAATAAGAGGAAGATCAAAGCTAGAAAAGGAAAACAAAAACCAAAGCAAAATAAAGCATCGAGGCCAAAGGCAGAACGAGCATAAATTAGTCGACAAAATTAAACATGAAAATAACAGAAAGACAAGTAGACCATGATTGATAAAACTACCGACAAAACAGAATAGAAAACAAACAAAAAGAGGAACGTAAGATCAAGAAAACAAGGAGGAAACAAACAAAAGGGGAACCAAGACATGGCAACAACTGAAACAAGAACCTAAGAACACGATAAAAAAATCAAAAAATCACGAGGACAACAACGAGAATAACGAGAACAACAAGAATAACAATAACAATGAGAACAACAATGAGAACAACAAAAACAGAACAAAAACGAGAACGAGAACGAGACCAACAACAACGAGAACAACGGGAACAACAACGGGAACAACAACGAGAACAACAACGAGAACAACGAGAACAGCAGCAACAACGAGAACAACAGCAACAACGAGAACGAGACAAACAACTAGAACAACGACAACAGCAACAACTAGAACAACAACGAGAACAACAACAACGAGAACAACAAGAACAGCAACAACTAGAACAACAAAAAAGAAACAGCAATGAGACAAACGAGAAAAACGAGAACAACAGCAACAACATAAACAACGAGAACAACAACGAGAACAACAACAAAGAGAACAACAACAACGAGAACAACAATTACGAGAACAACGAGAGCAACAACAACGAGAACAACAACGAGAGCAACAACAACGAGAGCAACAACAAGAACAACGAGAACAACAACAAAGAGAGCAACAACGAGAACAACGAGAACAACAACAACGAGAACAACAACAACAAGAACAACGAGAACAACAACGAGAACAACAACAACGAGAGCAACAACAACGAGAGCAACAACGAGAACAACAACGAGAGCAACAACAACAACGAGAACAACAACAACAATGAGAGCAACAACAACGAGAGCAACAATTACGAGAACAAAAATTACGAGAACAATTACGAGAACAACGAGAGCAACAACAACGAGAGCAACAACAACGAGAGCAACAGCAACAACGAGAGCAACAACAACAACGAGAGCAACAACAACGAGAACAGCAACAACAACGAGAGCAACAACGAGAACAACAACGAGAACAACAACGAGAACAACAACGAGAACAACAACGAGAACAAAAACAACGAGAGCAACGAGAACAACGAGAGCAACAACAACGAGAACAACGAGAGCAACAACAACGAGAGCAACAACGAGAACAACGAGAACAACAACAACGAGAACAACAACAACGAGAACAACAACAACGAGAACAACAACAACGAGAGCAACAACAACGAGAACAACAACAACGAGAACAACAACGAGAACAACGAGAACAACAACAACAACGAGAGCAACAACAACGAGAGCAACAACGAGGACAACGAGAACAAGAACAACGAGAACAACAACGAGAACAACAACGAGAACAACAGCAACAACGAGAACAACAGCAACAACAATGAGGACAACAACGAGAACAGCAACGAGCACAACAACGAGAACAACAAGAACGAGAACAACAACGAGAACAACAGCAACAACGAGAACAACAGCAACAACAACGAGAACAACAGCAACGAGAACAACATTAACGAGAACAACAACAACAACGAGAACAGCAGCAACGAAAAGAGCAACAAGAACAACAACAACGAGAACAACAGCAAAACAACGAGAACAACATTAACGAGAACAACAGCAGCAACGAAAAGAGCAACATGAACAACAGCAACAACGAGAACGAGAACAGCAACAAGAACAGCAACAACAACGAGAAACGACAATGAGAACAACAACGAGAACAACAGCAACAACGAGAACAACAGCAGCAACAAGAACAACAGCAACGAGAACAACAGCAACGAGAACAACAGCAACGACAACAACAACGAAGAACAACAGCAACAACGAGAACGTCAACAACAGCAACGAGAACGACAACGAGAACAGCAACAGACAACGAGAAGAACGAGAGCAACAGCAACAACGAGACAAACAACGAGAACGAAGAACAACAGCAACAACGAAAACAACGAGAACGAGACAAAGAACGAGAACAACGAGCGGACGAAAGAGAACAAAAACAACGAAAACGACAACAACGAGAACGACAAGGAGAACAACAACAATGAGAAGAAGAACAACGACGACAACGAGAAGAACAACGACGACAACGAGAACAACAACGACGACAACGAGAAGAACAACGACGACAACGAGAAGAACAACGACGACAACGAGAAGAACAACGAGAAGAACGACGACAATGAGAAGAAGAACGACGACAACGAGAAGAAGAAAACGACGAAAACGAGAACAACGAGAACAACAACAAGAACAACGACAATGAGAAGAAGAACGACGACAACAAGATGATGAACAACGACGACAACAAGAAGATGAACAACGACGACAACAAGAAGAAGAAAACGAGAACAACAACAAGAACAACGACAATGAGAACAAGACGACAACGAGAAGATGAACGACAACAAGAACGACAACAAGAACGACAACAAGAAGAACAACGACAACAAGAACGACAACAAGAAGAACGACAACAAGAACAACGACAAGAAGAACGACACCGAGAAGAACGACAACGAGAAGATGAACACGGACGACAACGACAAGAACAACGACGACAACGAGAAGAAAAACGACGACAGCGAGAAAGAACGACTGCGACAACGAGAAGAACAACGACGACAACGAGAAAAACGATGACAACGATAACAACGACGACAATGAGAACGAGAATAACAACAACGAGAAGAACAATAATGACAACGAGAACAACGACGACAACGAGAAGAACGACGACGAGGACAACGAGAACAACAACGAGAAGAACGACGAGGACAACGACGACGACTACGAGAATAACGAGAACAACAACGAGAACAATAACATCCAGAACAACAAACAGAAACGAGAACGAGAACAACAACGAGAGCAACAAGAACAACGAGAACAGCAACAACAGCAGCGTGAACAACGAGAACAACAATAACAACGAGAACAACAATAACGAGAAAACAATAACAATTAGAACAAAAACGGGAACAACAACGAGAACAACAAAATGAGAACGACAAGAACAAAAACAAGAACAACGAGAACAACACCAACGAAGACAACACCAACGAAGACAACACCAACGAGAACAACAACGAGAACAACAACGAGAAAACAATGACAACGAGAACAATAACGAGAACGGAAACAACGAGAGCAACAACAAGAATAACAATAACAATGAGAACAGCAACAACGAGAACAACGACAACGACAACGAGAACGACGACGACAACGAGAAGAACGACGACGACAGCGAGAAGAACGACGACGACAGCGAGAAGAACAACGACGAGAACGAAAAAAACGACGACGACAACGAGAAGAACGATAACGAGAAGAACGACAACGAGAAGAACGACGAGAACAACGACAACGAGAACAACGACGACAACGAGAACAACGACGACAACGAGAACGACGACAACGAGAACAACGACAGCAATGAGAGGAAGAACGACGACGACAACGAGAACAATGACGACAACGAGAAGAACAAAACAATGACAACGAGAACAACGACAACAACAAGAAAAGAACAACGACAACGAGAAAAACAATAACGACGACGCATAATAAGAACAAAGACGATGACAACGAAGAACAACGAAGACAACAAGAAGAACGAGAAGAACAATAACAACGATGACAACGAGAAAACAACGAGAAGAGCAACAACGACAACGAGAAGAACGACAACGAGAAGAACAACGACGACAACGAGAAGAGCAACGACAACGAGAAGAACAACAACGACGACAACGAGAACGACGACAACGAGAAGAACGACAACGAGAAGAACGACGACAACGAGAGAACAACGACGTTAATGAGAAGAACGACGACAACGATGACAACGAGAAGAATAATGACAACGAGAACAACAGTGACGAGGAGAAGGACGACGACAACGAGAACAACAACGAGAACAACAACGAGAACAACGGCAACGACAACAACTACAACGAAAATAACGATGACAACGAGAAGAACGACAACGAGAAGAAGAACGACAACAAGAACGACAACGAGAACAACGACGACAACGAGAACGACGACGACAACAAGAACGACAACGAGAACAACGACGACAACGAGAAGAACGACAACGAGAACAACGACAACGAGAAGAACAACAAAAACAGGAAGAACAACGACAACGCAACGAGAACAACGATGACAACGAGAAGAACAACAATGAGAACGAGAAGAACGACAACGAGAACAACAACAAAAACAGAGGAAGAACAACGACGACAACGCAACGAGAACAACGATGACAACGAGAACAACAATGAGAAGAACGACGAGAAGAACGACGACAACGAGAACGACAACGAGAACAACGAGAGGAAGAACGAGAAAGACAACGACGACAATGAGAAGAACAAAACAATGACAACGAGAACAACGACAACGAAAAGAACGACAACGAGAAAAACAATAACGACGCACAATGAGAAGAACAACGAAGACAACAAGAAGAACGACAACGAGAAGAACGACAACGAGAACAACGAGATCAACAACAACGAAGACAACGAGAAGAACAATAACGATGACAAGAACTAGAACAATGATGTCGACGACAACGAGAACAATGACATCGACGACAACAAGGAGAACGAGAATAAGAACGACAGCGAGAAGAACAACGACGACAACGAGAAGAAGAATAACAACGAGAAGAACAACGACAACGAGAACGACAACGAGAAGAACGTCAACCAGAAGAACGACTACAACGAGAAGAACAACGACGACAACGAGAAGAACGACGACAACAACGAGAACGACGACGACAAGAAGAAAGCACAACTACGACAACGAGAACAACGACGACGTCAACCAGAAGAACGACTACAACGTGAAGAACAACAACAACGACGACAATAAGAACGACGACAACAAGAACAACAACGAGAAGAACAACGACGACAACAACGAGAACAACCATGTGAAGAAGAACTAGAACAACGAAAAGAACGACGACAACGTAAAAGAACAACGACGGCGAAGAAGAACGACAATGAGAAGAAGAAAAGAACGACAACGAGAACAACGACGACAACGAGAAGATCAACTACGACAACAACGAAGAGAAGAACAACGACGACGACAACGCAAAGAAGAACGACAGCGAAGAAGTAGAACAACGACAACGAGAACAACAAGAACGAGAACAACGAAAACGACAACGAGAAGGACGATGACGACGAGAAAAACGACAATGGAAGAACAACGACGACAACGAGAAGAACGACAACGAGAAGGTGAACAACGGCGACAACGAGAAGGTGAACAACGAGAAGAACCAGAACAACCAGAAGAACGAGAACATCAAGGACGACAACCAGAAGAACAACGACAACGAGAAGAACAAGAACATAGACAACGAGAAGAACGACAACGAGAAGAACAAGAACATCGACAACGAGAACAACGAGGACAACGAGAACAACAGCAACGAGAACAACGAGAACGACAACGAGAACAACGACAACGGGAACAACGACAACGAGAAGAAGAACGACAAGAACAATGACAACGAGAAGAACGACGAGAACGAGAAGAACGACAACAACGAGAAGAACGACGACGACAACGAGAACAACGACGACGACAACGAGAAGACCAAATTAACGACAACGAGAAAACTTCGACAACGAGAACAACTACGACAACGAAAAGAACGACAACAACGAGAAACAAAACGACTAGAACGAGAACAACGACGACGACAACGAGAACAACGACGACGACAACGAGAAGACCAAATTAACGACAACGAGAAAACGACAACGAGAAGAACGACAACGAAAAGAACAACGAGAAGAACAAAACGACTAGAACGAGAACTACGACGACAAGGCGAAGAAGAAGAACGACGACAACGAGAAGAACAACGACGACGACACGTGAAGAACAAGAACAAGAACGAGAACAACAACGAGAACAACAACGAAAACAACAGCAACGAGAACAACGACAACGAGAACGACGACGACGACCAGAAGGACGACGACGAGAACGACAATAGAAGATCAACGACGACAACGAGAATAACAACGAAGACAACGAGAGCGGCAACGACGACAATGAAAACAACGAGAACAACAACGAGAATAACGACGAAAACAAGAACGACTATAAGAACAACAATGACAATGAGAAGAACAACGAGAAGAACAACGAGAAGAACGACAACGAGAACAACGAGAAGAACAACGACGAGAAGAACAACAACCAGAACAACGACAACGAGAACAACAACGAGAAGGACAACGAGAACAACAACGAGAAGAACGACAACGAGAAGAACAAGAACATCGACAACGAGAACAACGAGAAGGACAACGAGAACAACGACAATGAGAACAACAACGAGAAGGACAACAAGAACAATGACAACGAGAAGAAAGACGAGAACGAGAACAACGACGACAACGAGAAGACCAAATTAACGACAACGAGAAAACTACGACAACGAGAAGAACAACGACGACAACGAAAAGAACGACGATGACAACAATGAGAAGAGCAAAACGACTAGAACGAGAACTACGACAAGACGAAGAAGAAGAACAACGACGACAAGGCGAAGAAGAACAACGACGACGACAACGTGAAGAACAAGAACGAGAACAAGAACGAGAACAACATCGAAAACAACAGCAACGAGAACAACGAGAACGACGATGACGACGAGAAGAATGACGACGACGAGAAGAACAACGACAACAATAGAGAAGATCAACAACGACAACGAGAATAACAACGAAAACAAGAACGACTATAAGAACGACAACGAGAACAACAACGAGAAGAACAACGAGAACAACCAACGAGAACAATGAAAACGAGAAGAAGAAGAACGAGAAGAACGACGACAGCGAGAGGAGGAACAACAAGAAGAACAACGACGATGACAACGAAAAGAACAAGAACAACGACGACAATGAGAAGAAGAACAACGACGACAATGAGAAGAAGAACGACGACGACAATGAGAAGAAGAACGACGACAACAACGAGAAGAACGACGACGACAACGAGAGGAAGAACAACAACGAGAAGAACGACGACGTCAACGAGAACAACGACGACGACGAGAACAACGACGACAACGAGAAGAAGAACAACGACGACAATGAGAAGAACAACGACAACGAGAAGAAGAATAACAACAACGACGACAACGAGAAGAATGACGACAACGAGAAGAATGACGACGACAACGAGAAGAACGACAACGAGAATGGCAACGACGACAATGAGAACAACAACGGAACAACAACGGGAACAACGAAAACAACGAGAACAAGAACGACGACGACAACGAGAAGAACAACAAGAACAACGAGAAGAAGAACAACGAAAACAACGAGAAGAACAACGACGACAGTTGACAAGAACAACGAGAAGAGCAAGAACAACGATGACAACGCGAAAAAGAACGACGACGTCAACCAGAAGAACAAGAACGACTACAACGAGAAGAACAAAGACGACGACAACAAGAAGCACAACGACGACGATAACGAGAAGAACGACAACAACGAGAAGAAGAACAACGATGACAACAACGCGAAGAAGAACAACGACGACAACAACGAGAAGAAGAACGACGACAACAACGAGAAGAAGAACAACGACGACAACAACGCGAAGAAGAACAACGACAACAACGAGAAGAACAACGACGACAACAACGAGAAGAAGAACGACGACAACAACGAGAAGAAGAACGACGACAACAACGCGAAGAAGAACAACGACGACAACAACGAGAAGAAGAACAACGACAAGAAGAACGACGACGACAACGAGAAGAACAACGACGACAACAACGAGAACAAAAACAACGACGACAACGAGAAGAACGACGACGACGAGAAGAACGAGAACAACGACAACGAGAAGAACGAGAACAACAACGAGGACACGAGAACAACGAAAACAACAGCAACGAGAACAACAACGAGAACAACAACGAGAACAACAACGAGAACAACGACGAGAACAACGAGAACGACGAGAACAACGACAACAACGACAACGAGAACAACAACGAGAACAACAACAAGAAGAACAACAACGAGAACAACGGGAACAACGACGGGAACAACGACGAGGACAACAACGAGAAGAACGACAACAAGACAATGACAACGAGAACAACGACGAGAACAACGAGAAGAACGACAACAACGAGAAGAACAACGACAACAACGAGAAGAACAACGACGACGACAACGAGAAGAACGACAACGAGAAGACCAAATTAACAACAACGAGAAAACAACTACGACGACAACGAAAAGAACGACGACGACAAGAACGAGAAGAACAAAACAACGACGAGAACGAGGACTACGACGACAACGAGAAAAAGAACGACGACAACGAGAAGAACGACGACAACGAGAAGAACGACGACAACGAAAAGAACAACGATGACGAGAAGAACAAGGACGACGACAACGAGAAAAAGAACAACGGCGACAACGAGAACAACGACGATGACGAGAAACAATGACGACAACGAGAAGAACGACGAGACAGCGAGAAGAAACAACGACGATGACAACGAGAACAACGACGAACAACGAGAAGAAATACGACGACAACGAGAAAAAAAACGACGATAAGAACAAGTGAGAACAACGAGAACAATAACAATGAGAACAAGAACAACAATGAGAACAACAACAATGAGAACAACGAGGACAGGAACAACGAGAACAACAACGAGAACAACAACGAGGACAACGAGAACGAGAACAACGAGAACAACGACGAGAACAACGAGAACAACAACGAGAACGACGACGACAAGAACGACAAGAACAACAACGAGAACACGAGAACGAGAAAAAGACGAGAACGAAAACTCCACATGGGGATAGAACAGCAAAGGGAGGGAACTCCACATGGGGAGAAAACAGAGGGAGGGAACTCCACATGGGGATAGAACAGCAGAGGGAGGGAACTCCACATGGGGAGAAAACAGAGGGAGGGACCACATGGGGAGAAAACAGAGGGAGGGACATGGGGAGAGAACAGAGGGAGGGAACTCCACATGGGGAGAAAACAGAGGGAGGGACCACATGGGGAGAAAACAGAGGGAGGGACATGGGGAGAGAACAGAGGGAGGGAACTCCACATGGGGAGAAAACAGAGGGAGGGAACCACATGGGGAGAAAACGGAGGGAGGGAACTCCACATGGAGAGAACAGAGGGAGGGAACTCCACATGGGGAGAAAACAGAGGGAGGGAACTCCACATGGGGAGAAAACAGAGGGAGGGAACTCCACATGGGGAGAAAACAGAGGGAGGGAACTCCACATGGGGAGAAAACAGAGGGAGGGAACTCCACATGGGGAGAAAACGGAGGGAGGGAACCACATGGGGAGAAAACGGAGGGAGGAACTCCACATGGGGAGAAAACAGAGGGAGGGAACTCCACATGGGGAGAAAACAGAGGGAGGGAACTCCACATGGGGAGAAAACAGAGGGAGGGAACTCCACATGGGGAGAAAAACAGAGGGAGGGAACTCCACATGGGGAGAAAACAGAGGGAGGGAACTCCGGATGGGGAGAAAACTCGGGGTGTAGAAACGAAGGGAGCAAACTCTCGAAGGGGGGGGGGGGGCGAGAAGTGAAGTAAGGAACTCCGAGGGGGGGGGGGGGCAGAGGGAGTGAACTCTGAAGGGGGGGATGAAGCAGGAGCGAACTAGGGGATGGAAGAGGGAGGGAACTTCAGATAGGGGTGGGGTGGGAGATCAGAGGGCGGGGACTCTGGATATTCAGGGGGGGGGGGGGAGAAAAGAGGGAGGAAACACTGGGTGGGGAAAGGGAAGGAGGGAATTCTGAAGGGGGAGTTAAAGAGGGAGGGAACTCAGGACAGGGGGGGGGGGAGAACACAGGGAGGAAACACCAGACGGAGAGGGAAAACAGAGGGAGGGAACTCAGGACAGGGAGGGGGGGAGAACACAGGGAGGAAACACCAGACGAAGAGGGAAAACAGAGGGAGGGAACTCAGGACAGGGGAGGGGGGGGGAGAACACAGGGAGGGAAACGCCAGACGGAGAGGGAAAACAGAGGGAGGGAACTCAGGACAGGGGAGGGAATCAGGACAGGGGGAGGGGGGGAACACAGGGAGGAAACACCAGACGGAGAGGGAAAACAGAGGGAGGAACTCAGGACAGGGAGGGGGGGGGGAGAACACAGGGAGGAAACATCAGACGGAGAGGTAAACCAGAGGGAGGGAACTCAGAGGAGGGGAGGGGGGGGAGAACACAGGGAGGAAACACCAGATGGAGAGGGAAAACAGAGGGAGGGAACTCAGGACAGGGGGGGGGGGGTGCAGAACACAGGGAGGGAACACCAGACGGAGAGGGAAAACAGAGGGAGGGGAACTCAGGACAGGGGGGGGGGGAGAACACAGGGAGGGAACACCAGACGGAGAGGGAAAACAGAGGGAGGGAACTCAGGACAGGGGAGGGGGGAGAACACAGGGAGGAAACACCAGACGGAGAGGGAAGACAGAGGGAGGGAACTCAGGACAGGGGGGGGGGGGGAGAACACGGGGAGGAAACACCAGACGGAGAGGGAAGACAGAGGGAGGGAACTCAGGACAGGGGAGGGGGGGGGGAAACAGGGGAGGAAACACCAGACGGAGAGGGAAAACAGAGGGAGGGAACTCAGGACAGGGGAGGGGGGGGGAACACGGGGAGGAAACACCAGACGGAGATGGAAAACAGAGGGAGGGAACTCAGGACAGGGGGGGGGGGGGGAGAACACAGGGAGGAAACACCAGACGGAGAGGGAAAACAGAGGGAGGGAACTCAGGACAGGGGGGGGGGGTGCAGAACACAGGAGGGAACACCAGACGGAGAGGGAAAACAGAGGGAGGGGAACTCAGGACAGGGGGGGGGGAGAACACAGGGAGGGAACACCAGACGGAGAGGGAAAACAGAGGGAGGGAACTCAGGACAGAGGGAGGGGGGGGGGAACACAGGGAGGAAACACCAGACGGAGAGGGAAAACAGAGGGAGGGAACTCAGGACAGGGGAGGGGGGGGGGGAACACAGGGAGGAAACACCAGACGGAGAGGGAAAACAGAGGGAGGGAACTCAGGACAGGGGGAGGGGGGGGAACACAGGGAGGAAACACCAGACGGAGAGGGAAAACAGAGGTAGGGAACTCAGGACAGGGGAGGGGGGGGGGAGAACACAGGGAGGAAACACTAGACGGAGAGGGAAAACAGAGGGAGGGAACTCAGGACAGGGGGGAGGGGGGGAGAACACAGGGAGGAAACACCAGACGGAGAGGGAAAACAGAGGGAGGGAACTCAGGACAGGGGGGAGGGGGGAGAACACAGGGAGGAAACACCAGACGGAGAGGGAAAACAGAGGAAGGGAACTCAGGACAGGGGGGAGGGGGAGAACACAGGGAGGAAACAGACGGAGAGTGAAAACAGAGGGAGGGAACTCAGGACAGGGGGTGGGGGGGGGAGAACACAGGGAGGAAACAGGGAGGAAACACCAGACGGAGAGGGAAAACAGAGGGAGGGAACTCAGGACAGGGGAGGGGGGAGAACACAGGGAGGAAACACCAGACGGAGAGGGAAAACAGAGGGAGGGAACTCAGGACAGGGGGAGGGGGGAGAACACAGGGAGGAAACACCAGACGGAGAGTGAAAACAGAGGGAGGGAACTCTGGAGGGGAAAGAACAAAAGGAGGGAACTCTGCCGAGGGAGAAATGAGAGAAGGAACTCCAGATGCGGGGGGGGGGGGGGGGACAGCGGGAAGAAATCAGGGAGGAGAAGAATGGAGTGAAGGCACTCTGGGTTGGGAGTGGGGAAAGGAAGGGATGGAACTCTGGATTGGGGTGAGGGGGGGACGGATGGCGGGAACTCCGGATAGGGGGGGACAAGAGGGAAGGATGTGGGGGGGGGGGGCAGAGGGAGACAACTCAGGATGGAGGGGGGAGAACAGGAGGAGGAAACTCTGGAAGGGTGGGGGGAAAACAGGAGGGAACTCCAGAGGGCGAACAGAAGGAGGGAACTCGTAGGGGGGTGGGGGGTGGACAAAGGATTGGAGAGAATTGTATCCAATTGGATCGGGAGAACAGAGAGAGGAACCCCGGTTGGGGGGGGGGGGAATGAAGGGAGGGAACACCCAACCTGTGGGTAACAGAGGGAGGGAACTCCAGGGGGTAGAACAGAGGGCGGGAACTCCAGGGGGTAGAACAGAGGGCGGGAACTCCAGGGGGTAGAACAGAGGGCAGGAACTCCAGGGGGTAGAACAGGAGGGAACTCCAGGGTTGAACAGAGAAAGGGAACTCCAGGGTTGAAACAGATGAAGGGAAATCCAGGGTTGAACAGAGGAAGGGAACTCAGGGTTGAACAGAGGAAGGGAACTCCAGGGTTGAACAGAGGAAGGAACTCAGGGTTGAACAGAGGAAGGGAACTCCAGGGTTGAACAGAGGAAGGGAACTCCAGGGTTGAACAGAGGAAGGGAACTCCAGGTTGAACAGAGGAAGGGAACTCCAGGGTTGAACAGAGAAAGGGAACTCCAGGGTTGAACAGAGGAAGGGAACTCCAGGGTTGAACAGAGGAAGGAACTCCAGGGTTGAACAGAGGAAGGGAACTCCAGGGTTGAACAGAGGAAGGGAACTCCAGGGTTGAACAGAGAAAGGAACTCCAGGGTTGAACAGAGAAAGGGAACTCCAGGGTTGAACAGAGGAAGGGAACTCCAGGGGGGTAGAAGAGGGGGAGGAAACTCCAGGGTGTGTAGAACAGAGACAGGGAATTCCAGGATGGCAGAACAGAGGGAGGGAACTCCAAGTGGGTAGAACAGAGGGAGGGAACTCCAAGTGGGTAGAACAGAGGAGGGAACTTGGGGGGGGGCAGACAGGGAATTCCGGGTGGGGGGAACACACAGGAAGAGAACAGGGGGGGGGGGTGCAGAGGGAGGGAACTCTAGGTGTGGAAGAAAACAGAGGGATGGAACTCAGGGCATGCAAGAAACAGAGGGAGGGAACTCTTCTTGGGGAAATGAACCAAGAGGGAAGGATTTTAAGGTGGGGGGGGGGGGGAGAAGAGGAACGAAAACGAGGGTAATGAGTCAGGGGGGGGGGGAGGGAGGGGAATTTGGGAGGGGAACCACGGGGTGGAAATTTGGGAGAGAACCAGGGGGAATAAATGGAAGGAACTTCAAGGAGAACCAAGGGGAATCACAGGGCAAGGAGAGCAAGGGGAAGTAACAGAGGAAACACTGGAGGAGAACAGAACCAGTGCGAGGGAACTCTCAGGAGGGGGGAGGGGGGGGGGTTGGCAGATGGACAAAATATAAGGGAACAATGGGGTAGAATGGGGAAACAAGCGGGAGGGAACTTCAGGGCAGGGTGAGCAAGGGAAATAAGCTTCAGGACAAAGAGACAAGAGAAGGAAACTTCGGTGGAACTTTTGGAAAGGGGAAGATAGTGGAAGGGAACCTAAAGGAAGGTGCAGAGAGGGAGGATACAAGTTGGAGAGAACTTTGGGTTAAGTGGAAGGGAGGTGTACAAGTAGAATGGAAAATACGGAGAAACAATTAAAGGAGGTGGGAGGAGACTCTCTGGGAGAGACACATTGGAGGAACCTGTGGGTTGTGAGGAGTAAACAAGCGGATGGGAAGTTCAAAAAGAAACGAGGAAAGGAAACTTCAGGCAAGAAGAACAAGGGCAGGCAACATTGGAGGAATTTATAGACAAGGGAACTTGGGAAAGGGAACTTCAGGGGAAGGTAACCAATGAAGGGGAGTCGGGGGAGGGGGTTTACTTAAGAGAGGGAACTCTGGGATAGATCTTGGGGAGTGGGGGCACTGAGAGGAAATTTGAGGAGGGACGCTCAGAGAAAGATGGAAGCGGTTGGGAGGGGTACAAATGGAAAAGAATTTCAGGGGGACCGGCGGTGGGGTGGAGATTTGGGAGAGAACCAAAGGGATGGGCTCAGGGTGGGGGGAACAAAGGGGAAGGGGGAATTCGGCAGGAACCAATTGGAGAGAACTTTGGTGGGAATCAGTGGAATGAAACCCGCGATTGGAATCGTCCCTCACATGTCCCTCCCATTTTCCCGGTGTGGTTGAACCAAACGAAGAGCGTGCGGAGGAGCAAGCATATATATCAGTATAGCGGTCTACCTCCATCTCGGAGACGTAAACACTTTAATCTCCATGGGTTGGCCTCCAATGTAGATATTTGTTGTCTATGAAAACGGACGGGAAGGTATTCAAAAGGCCTTTAAGGTCGTGTAGGTTGACTCTTTCTCTGTTGTTTTGTTTCTTTTACATCGGTATTGTTGTGAAGATCTTGCTACCACACAGGTTTTGCGTACGTGAAACATTCGGTATCAAGTGCGTGCGTGCGTATGTGCGGTGTGTGTGTGTGTACATGTGTGCGTGCGTATGTGCGTGCGTGTACACGCGTACGTGTGTGTACGTGCGTGTGTACGCGTCTGTGTGCATGTGTGTGTGCGTCTGTCGAGCATGTGTGTGTGTGTGTTGTGCGCGTGCGTGTGTGTGTGCTTGTGTGTATGTGCGTGCGTGTGTGTGATTGTAGTAGTTTAGGGTGCAACTTCTATCTCTCATTTTTGAGCAGGCTGGCTGGCTGTTGGATTTGAACTCTGGATCTCAAGGTCTGATGTCTCGAGTCCAGTTCCAGACCGCAACATAAAAAAAACTGGCGAGTTCACTGTCCATCTATATGTTTTAACCATTCTGGCGGTGTCAGTCGAGTGTCTCATGGGTTCTGTCCTTCACCACCACCACCCCTCCATTTCAAGACCTTGTCAGCGCATACGGTTCTACGCAGGCTTAGTCTGTCAAACAGCAGATGGCAGATTTGGTGGAGCGCATAAGGGATTGTCAGAGTGCAACGAATCCCTCATGAACAAACTCCAGACTCGGAGCAGTATATCTCAAGTGCCCTGAACAGTCGGACAAGGCTATTTACATGTCTGTGTGATGTTAGGTAGGTCTGTGGTAAAGCACTTATGGAGTCATTCTGGCGGACAGATACAATAAACAAATAAATGAATACATAAACACGTAAAAAAATAAACAAACATACGTACAAAAACAATGAAAAACAAATAAATTAATGAATAAATAAATAAATAAATGATAAATAAATAAATAAATAAATAAACAAATAAATAAAAAATTGAAATGAAGTCACACAGACAGCATTTAAATAAAAAAAATTAAGTATTAAACTATCAAAACAAAACACCATAAAATTAATCAACACAAACATAAATTATTCAGTCAATAAATCTATTAATGGCAGACCAAAAGCAACATCAAACTAAACCTTGGACTCTTGAAGACAGATGAAATGATACGTCAAAAATTTAATGTACATGTTCAAAACAAATTCAGTGCTCTGGAAGACGTTGGTGACAGTGAGGAACAATGGACAAAGTTGAGAAGTTCTATAAATGAAGCTTGTGAAGAAATCCCTAAGGCAAATAGAAAAGCAAAAAAGAGCTGGATGACTAATGAAATTTTGAGCTTGATGGAGAAAAGGAGGAAGGCAAAGAGAAACGAGATGATGTACAGGAAGATAAACAAAAAAATCAGGTATAGGTGCAATGAAGCTAAGGAAGCTTGGCTGAACACAAAATGCAGAGATAAACTACGCACAAAAAGTTAAGGATCACTATGAGAAAACAGGTGCGTAATAAACTCAGTTCGCTACTGTTATTTATTTCTAAGTCCAGCCAAATTGTTATGAATTCTTGTTCAGCTGTAAGTGGGCGATGTTGTGTTAGTGCGAAAATTGCACGGGATTCTCTACTACTGAGCTTGGCCGCAAACGGAAAAAGCGGAAACTTGCGAAAAAGGACCTTGTTTTGGACCGTTCTGCCTGAACACATTGCACAAGCCAGATGGAAAAACCATTATGCACGTGCAAGCACTGGTGTTTATGTGTGAGATGCTGTCTCTTGCTTGGCTTTATAAGAAGACATTCCACCAGTAGTAGGCCTGATCTGACAATGCCTCCACGACGAAAATTGAGCGAGTTTGAGAGGGGACGAGCTGTTGCATGGTTCCAAGATGGTGTTCCCAAACGAGAAGTGGCCAGGCGACTTCAGGTGTCCATCTCGGTCATTGTCAGACTGATTCAACGCTTCACAGCCACTGGGAGGGTCCATGAAAGACGCAGATCTGGTCGACCGAAGAAGACAAACCCACGTGAAGATCGTCTCATTGAACGACAAGCCCTGCAGACAAGAACAGCCTCTTCCAGCATCATTCGAAGGCAGCTGAGGGTGGCTACTAACATCAACATCAGCCAGCAGACCATACGGAACCGCCTTCATGGGTTTAACCTCCGTTCTCGTCGCCCAGCTGTACGCCCACGCTTAACTCCAGCCCATAGGGCAGCATGCCGCGCCTTCTGCAGACGTCACGTGAGGTGGACACGTCAGCAATGGTCCCAGGTCCTGTTCAGTGATGAATCACGCTTCACCATGAACCACAACGACGGCCGACTGAGGGTCTGGAGGCGCCCAGGGCAACGCTTTATTGACACCACTGTCCAAGAAAAGGTGGCCTTTGGTGGAGGTTCTGTAATGGTCTGGGAAGCCTTCAGCCTTCACCACAGAACACCCTTGTATCATGTACAGGGTAACCTGACTGGCCACCGATACCGGGATGAGATCCTTCGACCGCTGGCTGTGCCTACACTGCAGCAGGTGGGACCGACGGCTGTCTACCAGGATGACAACGCTCGCCCCCACAGGGCAAGGGTGGTCAACGACTTCCTGCAGCAGTCTGGAGTCAACAGAATGGAGTGGCCAGCATGCAGTCCAGATCTCAACCCGTTTGAGAACCTCTGGGATGAGCTGGATCGCAAAGTGAGGAGCAACCACCCCCCTCCCAGGGATGCCCAACACCTCTACCAGATGCAGCAGGCTGAGTGGCAGGCGCTTCCACAGAGGATCTTCACCAACCTGGTCAACTCGATGAGGACTCGCTGCGTCGAGTGCCAGAACAGCCATGGCGGTTACATGCATTACTGAACTTTTGGGAGCATCAGAATGCCCTGTCTTGTGATTTCAATGACTTTGGGAAATCAAATTTCGATACGTACCCACTTTGATCAAATGTACACACCAAACGATTGCTCGAAATTGAAGGCAATTGTGTATCGTTATCGCTAAAGCATGGAATTAAATGTTTGCCAAACTTCAACGCATTGGCTTTCTTATTTTGAAAGTTATGAATTTTTGTGCAAGTGATCCTGAACTTTTTGTGCGTAGCTTAGAAGAACGACACAAAATGGATCCTCAGGGTATGTACAGACGAATCGAAGAAATTGTTCACAGGAAAAATACATGCACATCAACTGGTTGCTTAAAATCAAAAGATGGTACGCTTATCATGGAAAAAGATAAGGTATTAGACAGATGGGGAGAGTACATTAAAGACCTTTTTGAGGATGACAGAAACGAAGAACACATTATAAAAAAGAACTTTGAAGGACCACCCATAATGAAAGATGAAGTCAGAGTAGCATTGAAAAAGATGAAACCAGGAAAAGCCCCAGGACCAGACAACATTACTACAGAGAAAATTGAAGCCCTGGAGGAATTTGGCATAGAAAAAAATAACAATCCTCCTAAATGAAATTTATGACACTGGAAAAATCCCCAAAGATGTGTCAAAATCAATTTTCATTGCACTTCCAAAGAAGACAGGGGCTATAGAATGCGAACTCCATCGCACAATCAGTTTGATGAGTCATGTAACAAAAACCCTGTTAAGAATAATCATGATGAGGACAAGGAATAGAATCAAAAGAGAAATAGCAGAAGAACAGTGTGGATTTGTGGAGGGGAAAGGAACTATTAATGCCATATACATCCTAAGAACTATCATAGAGAGGTCAGTTGAGATGAATAAGGATTTATATTTATGCTTTGTTGACTATACTAAGGCTTTCGATCGGGTACGACATGAAGAATTGATCAACCAACTTGAGAGACTCAATGTCGATGGAAAAGATCTACGAATAATCAGGAATATGTACTGGGAACAAACAGCTGCAATGAGAATAGAAAACAATATAAGCTCTTTTCAAAACATCAAAAGAGGAGTCAGACAGGGTTGTGTTTTGTCACCAGATCTGTTTTCACTATAAAGCGAAAACATCATGAGAAACCTAGAAGAAGACCCTGGATTAAAGGTTGGAGGGAAAATGATAAACAACATTCGGTACGCAGATGACACCGTACTAATTGCAGAAAATGAAAGGGACCTACAAAACCTTGTGAATATACTAGAAACAGAAAGCAAAGGTAAGGGGTTGGAACTAAACAGCAAGAAGACTGAAGTCATGGTGATCAGTAAAAAACATGAAATCCCCTCATGCAAAATAACAGCAAATGGCACAACCTTGACACAGGTTAATAAGTTCAAATACCTGGGAACGGTCATTTCATCAGACGGCAGATGCACATCGGAAATAGCTGGCAGAATCGGCCAAGCCAAAACAGCATTCAAGAAGATAAGCATTCTTACCAACAAATGCCTATCAATTAACATCAGAAAGAGAGTCCTTGAATGTTATATAGAACCAATACTGTTGTACGGATGCGAGGCGTGGACAGTCAGCAAGCAAAGCCAGAGCAGGATTGAGGCAGCCGAGATGTGATTTCTCAGAAGAATGTTGAGAGTACCATGGACAGCAAAGAAAACAAACGAGACAGTCTTGATGGAAGCAGACACAAGTCGATCACTGATAAGGAAGATTAGGAAAAGACAAGCAACATTTATAGGCCATTTTATGAGGAAGGGGGATTTGGAGCACCTGGTCACAACGGGAAAGCTGGAGGGAAAGAGAGCACCGGGTAGACCCAGGGAGAGAATGCTGGACGGACTTGCAGAGTGGCTGAGGATGAAGAGGGTGGGGGAGATGCTGGGGGCAACGAGAGATAGAGATGGTTGGAAGTCCATGGTCGCCAACGCCATGCGGCAGGGCACCTGATGATGATGATGAATGGCAGTGCTAGACAACAAAATCTATTTTCTTTTAAAGAAAGATGGTAAAATAACAACAATAACACCATCAGCACTTACACAGCAATAACAAAAGACAGAAACTCAAAGAAAACAACAGATCAATCTCAGACAATACAGAAGCCAAAGACATTCGCTTTTAAACCGACTCAGACTAAAAAGCTGTGTGACTCAATCTGTGTGACTCAATCTGTGTGACTCAATCTGTGTGACTCAATCTGTGGGAGAACAGGGTCAGTGGGATGTAGTAATTAACTTCAAGGGACGTCCCCAAATTACTACAAACAAAATATGAAGTAATTAGGGGGACATTTTTTCAAAATTACGTAATTTAATTTTTATACTCAACGGTATATTATTTTAAGCTTATTTTGTGATTTTGAGCCAGTTATAATTTTGTGGACGTCCTCAAATCACACACATGTCCCCTTTCTATTACTGTGCACGTTGAATTGTCCCCTACCTACTCACCACACACCACACACACACACACACACACACACCACACACACCACACACACACACACACACACACATCACACACACACACACACACACACATACACACACACACACACACACACCCACACTCACACACACAATACATACAACACACACACACACACACACACATCACATACACACACATCACACACACACATCACACACACACACTTACACACACACACACACACATACACACACACACACACAACATACATACACACACACACACACTCAACACACACACATCACATACACACACACATCACACACACACATCACACACACACACACACACACACACACACACACACACACACACACACACACACACACTCACACACACACACACACTCACACTACACACACACACTCACACACACACACACACACACACTCACACACACACACACACACACACACACACACACACACACACACACACACACACACACACACACTTTTATTTATAACCTAAGAGGAATTTAATTTGGAGGCAGGGATTCACTTTTTTTAATCTGTCCACGAAACTACGAAGGCAAATCACAAATCCGATTGGTTTTATCCACACAATGTAATTAATAAACAACAACAACAACATTACAAACTGAATAACGAAAGCGTTAGTCAAATAAATGAAAAGATCTCTCTTCCTTAGACTTGAACATTCGTCATTCAAACTCATTTCACAATGTAGACAAAATGTTTGACGGAAATCCGATTATAATTGTCGTAAATCCAAGCTGTCATTACAAAATCACAAAGATAGGAATTCATTTCTTAAACACACACACACACACACACACACACACACACACACACGCACATGCACACGCACACGCACACGCACACGCACAAACACACAACACACAACACACAAACACACGCACACACACGCACACACGCACACACACGCACACACACACACAAACACAGACACATACACATACACACACACACACACAAACACACGCACACACCCACACGCACACGCACAAATTCCCAGTCACCACAGCTTGTTGGGCTCAACAACATTACAAACAACACCTGGTAAGTTTTGAACAGAAATAAAATCCGTGTTAATTATTCAAGTTGCAAAGACAAATAAACTTCACACAAATGCACATTACTCAGTCATGTTCAGACTTTCATAGCCATCACACAATGTTTGAGTCTGACATGAATAACACTGGGTAGAAATCAACGCACAAATAATCTGGAATCCATGTCGATACCCTCAATGAGAATAGCTTAAAGTTTGTATGAATGATATCACATAAAAGCTCAGCAGTCTGTCTATCTCAGCGGAGAAAATCGGGATTCCAGATCACATTTACATCTTAGACCAGGATGTGAGGGAACAGGCCTCTTAGCTTTCCGTTTTCATACGGCCTTGTAGTGGTGATTCTCTGATGCCCAATTCCCGGGGAGAAATGCGGCAGTTTCATATGGTAACACCGTTGTGATAAGAAAGAGCTTGTTGTTGTTGTTGTTGTGGTTGTTGTTGTTGCTGTTGTTGTTGTTGTTCTTCTTCTTCTTTTCTTCTTCTTCGTTTTCTTTTTCTTCTTCTTCTACTACTTTTTTTTCTTCTTCTTTTTCTTCTTCTTCTTTTTCTTCTTTTTCTACTTTCTCTTCGTTTTCTTCTTCTTCTTCTTCTTTTTTCTTCTTTTTCTTCTTCTTTTTCTACTTTTTCTTTTTCTTCTTCTTCTACTTCTTTTCTTTTTCTTCTTCTTCTACTTCTTCAACTACTTCTTCTTCTTATTGTTCTTCTATTTCTTCTTCTTCTTCTACTTCTTCTTCTTCGTTTTCTTCTTCCTCTTCTATTTCTTCTTCTACTTTTTTCTACTTCTTCTTCTTCAACTTCTTCTTCTTATTGTTGTTCTATTTCTTCTTCTTCTTCTATTTCTTCTTCTTCTTCTATTTCTTCTTCTTCAACTTCTTCTACTACTTCTTCTTCTTCTTTTTCTTCTTCTTTTTCTTTTTCTTCTTCTTCTCCTTCTCCATTAACTCCATGAAAAGTCATTGGGGCGCTGCAAACAATAATTGTTCATCAGATTTCTTCCAGTCCTGTCGGTTGTGTGTTAAAGCCTGGGTCTATACAGAGAGTTTCTTTGTCTATTCCGCATTGTTCTCAATCTATGGCTTTTTCTGTCGTCTGTTCTGTCTCCTTCCCTCAACAATTCCCTGGAGGATTGATTCATTGATTGATTGATTTGGTTCAGTTTTTACGTCGACACTGACCTCAGGTGATATGGCCGACGGGGATAATCATCCCAGGGAAAGCGGGGGGAAGTGAGAGCTATCTAATTCTATTCCGACACCACCAGAACAACAAAGCTGTTAAGATGGGATGGTGAGAAGGCCAGTTTTAATGTAGCGCACCCCGGGATTCGAACCCACAACCATTAGTGTGTAAATTCCACGCTCAACTTACTGAGCGATTGTTTTAGCAAGGCCACTGGGTTTTGTTACATGGTCATACCGACATAGTTTTGTTTTCTTATCTTCTTATGGTCTAGTGTGCTGTGTGCTGTGTGCTGGTTTGTCGCACTTGTTGATCAGTGATATGATCAGTGTATCCGATATTTAGTATTTTGATGGTTATCGCACTTGTTGATCAGTGATATGATCAGTGTATCCGATATTTAGTATTTTGATGGTTATGGCACTTGTTCATCAGTGATATGATCAGTGTATCCGATATTTAGTATTTTGATGGTTATGGCACTTGTTGATCAGTGATATGATCAGTGTATCCGATATTTAGTATTTTGATGGTTATCGCACTTGTTCATCAGTGATATGATCAGTGTATCCGATATTTAGTATTTTGATGGTTATGGCACTTGTTCATCAGTGATATGATCAGTGTATCCGATATTTAGTATTTTGATGGTTATGGCACTTGTTCATCAGTGATATGATCAGTGTATCCGATATTTAGTATTTTGATGGTTATGGCACTTTTTCATCAGTGATATGATCAGTGTATCCGATATTTAGTATTTTGATGGTTATGGCACTTGTTCATCAGTGATATGATCAGTGTATCCGATATTTAGTATTTTGATGGTTATCGCACTTGTTCATCAGTGATATGATCAGTGTATCCGATATTTAGTATTTTGATGGTTATGGCACTTGTTGATCAGTGATATGATCAGTGTATCCGATATTTAGTATTTTGATGGTTATGGCACTTGTTCATCAGTGATATGATCAGTGTATCCGATATTTAGTATTTTGATGGTTATGGCACTTGTTCATCAGTGATATGATCAGTGTATCTGATATTTAGTATTTTGATGGTTATGGCACTTGTTCATCAGTGATATGATCAGTGTATCCGATATTTAATATTTTGATGGTTATCGCACTTGTTCATCAGTGATATGATCAGTGTATCCGATATTTAATATTTTGTGATATTTCACTTCTATAGCATGGGTTCGTCTTTGCAAATCTGCTGTGAGGGTCCATGTCTCACATGCACACAGGAAGATGGAATATACCAGGGCACACATAGAGATGTTCGTGTCCTTCCATACAGGCTTCAACTTGAATAGTGCTCATGTTGTCTCTGCTGTCCTTGAAATGATTTCTGCTTGGATCCCTTAACGCTGATGACAGATCTCAGGGGGTGAATTGTTGAACACTTCCTAGCTTCATGGACACAGTTGTATCAGTAGAGATGGAGATGTCGGGGCTGGACATCAGTTTGGAAGAAAGAAATGAAAACATAAACATCAATAAGAGGGGAGGCGGGGGGGTGGCGGTTTACAAAAAAGTCATATGCTAAACATTCTGCCTTCAAAATAGTGTATGATACAGGGTCCTGTCACCCCTCCATATCATATAAGCTGGTATTTTGTTTTTACATATTCATGATCTTCCAGAAACATTACTATGTGTCTGGCACAGCACTTGTGGAACGAAGAGATGAGTCCTTGCTCAGGTTCCATGTCTGTCTTTTCCCTGGACATTTCACTGCATTGGATTCTTCTATTTTTAAACATTATAATAATAGACATGACGAAATAGTCACGAATATCTCGCCAGCAAAACTCCAAATTTCCTGGCAATCCGTCTGAAGACCTTACTCATTGCATAAATATTTTGTGCTGGAGTACTGCAGATCATTATCAGCAGATGCCGAGGAGCACATAAAGATCTGCCCGGGGCATGACCCCTGTAGAACAAAGCTGATATACCGGTACCACACTGTCTACATTCCAGTTCCAAAATTCCTGCCACGTCAAGTATCATTTTAGGCCACAGAATTCTGTCCCAGTCCATCAAACCTCTCAGAGCATGGCATGGCTGGCAGATTTTGGAAGGCACGCATACGGAACTGCTGCAATTACGAAACTTAGTCTTGAGCACATTTCCCAGATGTCACTTCTGTTGGGAGGAAGACAATTTGAGCAAAGAGGGCCAGGCCTTGGAGAAAGAAGCGGAGGCGGCAGGTAAGATCTGTCTGAGGGAAAATTGTTTTTCAGCTGGTGGGAGCTTCTCAGGCTCCGGTGGCTTCTTCTTCTTCTCGCGGTCCTCCATTCGTGTGATGGTGACGCCCACCTGTTCCTGGATGTCATCAGGCAACACGGGGGTCACTACCACCAGCCCCTCTTTCCCCGTCAAGAAGTAAGTCAGTCTGGTTCCTTTGCCCTGAACAGACACAGACACTAGTGAAACAGGCATAAAGAAGAGACGAGGAAGTCGAAATAAAATAGCGAAAATACAACTAACAAGCTAATTACTCAAATGGCTTATTTCCTAACGCACTCCCTACTTTTCTGGGAGGAGTAGTGGTCTCTCTCCTGTCAGCCGCCAAGTCTACTGCGTACACCATCTGCCTCCCAGACGGTTTGCCATGTGTGGTTGTCAATGTCCATCCCTTTCAGCTTCTACAGCTGTGGGTCACAAAGCAACCTTTGCCCTGATGCAAGCTGACCGTAGGCAACGTCCTGTATTCTGCCGTCCTTCGTACGGCACACGTAACTCAGCCAGCGGGGACTTCGCTGTTTTGAGTGTGTTGGCATGGATGATATCCCCGCTCTGACAAACCCTTTCTTGTTGAAGACCTTGTCCTGTTGGCATGGATGATATCCCCGCTCTGACAAACCCTTTCTTGTTGAAGACCTTGTCCTGTTGGCATGGATGATATCCCCGCTCTGACAAACCCTTGTTGAAGACCTTGTGCTGTTGGCATGGATGATACCCCTCAGGGCTTAAAACAGGAGGAAAAAACCCCACTGAAACTAGGGGGGTCCGGGGGCAAATCAGGGGCCATAACTTGCGCGCCGTTGCTATGAACGCTTGCAAGCCGATCACGGATGCCTTGCTCCTTTTTTTTTTTTTTTTTTTTGACACACCGAAAACGCGGAACTCCGCCCATACGCGGAACGTTTTAAGCCCTGGAATCCCCTATCTGACAAACCTTTCCTTGTTGAAGACCTTGTCCCTCCGTGAAATGCGGAAGATATGACGGAGACACTACAGAGAGAAGATATGAAGTCTCCTATCCTGGTGAAAGCAGATTTGGCTTTGTAGATGTGCACTGCGGTGTGTTCTGTCAGTGTCTGTGTACAGCCAAACTGTCTGTCAGCATGGCAAGAATGCTGGAAGCTTTCCCAACACGCTTGTCTTGCTCAGCGTCCAGAAAACTACCGTGACACGCAGTGTCAATCCTATCCATAGCGTCATGATCAGTGGGGTTTGCAGTTTATTCAGGAGGATTTCATCGCACTGGGGCAATGTCAGATGCGCTCCACTCAGATCTGCCAACAATAATCTGGCAGACTTCCTGCGCCTGCACAAAGTTCTATATGCTGACAAATCTTGAAATGGGGAGTGGAAAGGAACCTATCAAGCACCAAGCTGGTATCATCAGAATGATGGCAACATTAAGATAGGCTGTGAACAGGCCAGTTTTTCTGTCTCAAGTTGGAATTGAACTTGTGATATCAGACTCGAGTTCCACGGATCTACGCAAAGAAGCAACCAACCATTACAATGAAGCTCGTTATAGTGAAATCATCAGTCATCATAGCTTGGTGACAATTGCCCACGATCTTGTCACTCTTCATGTCTGATTGTGTCATCATCATCATCATGTGCCCCACCGCTTGGCGTTGGCGATCATGGCCCTCCATCGGAATCTATCCCTTGTCACTGCAAGTACATCTCCCACCTCTCTGTCCTCAGCCACCCTGCAAGCCCGTCCAATATTTTCTCCCTGGGTCATCTGGTGCTCTCTTTCCCTCCAGCTTTCCTGTTATGACCAGGTGCTCTGATTTCTCTTTTCTCATAAAATGTCCTATAAATGTTGCTTGACTTTTTCCTAATCTTCTTTATTAATGATCTTCTTGTGTCTGCCTCCATCAAGACTGTCTCGTTTGTTTTCTTTGCTGTCCATGGAACTCAACATTCTTCTTAGAAACACATCTCGGCTGCCTCAGTTTTTGTACAAACGACATCTCAGCTACTTCAGTTTTGTACAAACATCTCAGCTGCCTCAATCTTGTTCTGACTGTACATGTCCTGATTGTGTAGAAACATGAATTTCAATTTCTTCTACCGCAGCAATGCCTGAGTTGTGATGTCAGTGGATCATGTGGGTTGTTCTTGGGGGTGCCGTGGTGACGGTTTCCTTACTGGTAGTCCCTCAAAAGGTCTGGCTCTGCGATAGTGATAGCTGTCATTCGTCAGGGCGGTAGGGATTTTTTGGGGAGATAGTAGGCAGTGTTCTTAATATGTTGGATCAGAACAGACACTGTCAAACTCCACCAAAGTGACCTGGAAGCCGTGCAGGGATTTCCGCAACCTGACATCACTGTACGACATGGACTCCCTGCCATTGGGACTTTGGGACTGAATGGACTTTAGCCTGGTCGTGTGTTGACAAGTGGAAATGAGCGGTGTGGGATCAAGCCATTGCAGCACAGCAGAAAATTGAGGTGGGAGTGAGGTGGAAGCAGGGAGAGGGAATTTACCAAACACCAACGAAAAAGCAAACAAAAATGAGATCCTACCCAACCTATGATTCAGTGCCAGTATAAATCCTTATCACCTAAAGGGTAAATGTTATCTCTTGACCCACCGGTCGTAAGACTGTGAGGTGGGAAAGACCAGGACACCATTGCACAGCCAGTCTTAGACTATGAGCTTAGGTAAGTTTGCTTAGGGCCTAGAAAAGACGAACTTTGCGTGCGTACACACAGAAGGTGAGCAAGCATATAATCCCTGATTTATAATAATAATAATTACAATATTTATATAGCGCAAAATCTTGATAAAATCAAATCTAAGCGCTGAAACAGACACGCACGCACGCATGCGCACGCACGCACACACACACACACACACACACACACACACACACACACACACACACACACACACACGCACACACACACGCACGGCTATAAATGGGGAGAAAGAATAAAAGCAATAAAAGCAAGAATAAAAGCAATGGAAAATTATAGAGAGCATATCATATACGATTATATATTATAACAATGTGATTCCCCTTCGAGCGGAGACAGGCTGCAGGGGGGGGGGGGGGGGGTTTGAGTGAGGTTAGGATTTTATGCAGAGGAGAAAAGGTGAATTTTGAGAGCGCACTTGAAGGAGACAAAAGTAGGTTGCTGACGGACTGAGAGAGGAAGTTTGTTCCAGGAGAGTGGACCAGAAACAGAGAAGGCTCGTGGACCATAGGTATTGAGCTTAGTGCGTGGAAAGCGAAAAGTCAGAGGATCCGAGGCAGAGCGGAGGGTACGTGAGGGAAGATAGATCTCAAGTAGGCTTGACAGGTAATCGGGGGCTGCGTTATTGAGGCTTTTGTAGCACATGGTGTCTAGTTTGTACTGTATGCGCTTTGATACAGGGAGCCAGTGAAGTTGTGCCAGGAGAGGAGATATGTGGTCAGCTTTTTTCTTTTTGAGTACAAGGCGTACAGCATTGTTTTGAATGCGCTGTAGGATGTGAATGGTGGAGGCAGGAAGACCAGACAGGAGTGAATTGCAATAGTCAATGCGAGACATTACGAAGGAGAGAACGAGTTTTGCAGTTGTTTCGACAGAGAGATACTTCCTGATCAGGCTTATACGATGGAGATGATAGTAGCAAGATCTGGCAGTTTGAGAAACAAAATTGTTCATGGAGAGGGTAGAGTCAAGCAGACACCAGGGTTTTTAGCTGAATCAGAAATTGGGACTGATGTGTTACATAATGGGAGAGAAAGAGGAGGCAGCTGAGAAAGTTTCTGACGGGTGCCAATGAGGATAGCTTCTGTCTTGTCGTCATTAAGCTGAAGTCTATTGTGTGTCATCCAGTTCTTAATGTCCGAGTAACACTCAGTGGTGCGAGTCAACAGGCGCTGTATATTATCAGGTGAGTCACTGTCTTGAAGTTGGGTGTCATCAGCATAGAAGTGGTATTTTATAGAGTGGGAGACAATTGTTACCGATAAGCACTCTTATAGGCCCTAAGATTCTTAGTTACTGCACAATCCTACCAGAATTCCCTGGGCGAGCTCGGAGTTTGTTCAAGAAAGATTCATCGCATTCGGACAATTCCATATGCGCTTCGCCCAATATGTGCCAGCAGGCGTGGACAGTCAACAACAAAGCCAGAACAAGATTGAGGCAGCCGAAATGTGGTTTCTAAGAAGAATGTTGAGAGTTCCATGGACAGCAAAGAAAACAAACGAGACAGTCTTGATGGAGGCAGACACAAGTAGATCGCTCATAAGGAAGATAAGGAAAAGACAAGCAACATTTATAGGCCATTTTATGAGGAAGGGGGATTTGGAGCACCTGGTCACAACGGGAAAGCTGGAGGGAAAGAGAGCACCGGGTAGACCCAAGGAGAAAATGCTGGACGGACTTGCAGAGTGGCTGGGGACGGGGAGGGTGGGGGAGATGCTAGGGGCAACGAGGGATAGAGGCAGATGGAAGTCCATGATCGCCAACGCCATGCGGCAGGGCACCTGATGATGATGATGAGCATTACGAGGGTGGGGCCTATCCCTTCTCCCTCATCACTTTACTTTCCCCAACCCTGAAAAAGGTCAGGTACCTACGTGAACTGGAGGTCAAAGGCACAATTTTTTGGATTCGTTTTATCACACTGGACAGAGCAGCAGGGAAGTTTAAGTCTTTCTCTCCTCATTTTTGTATCTGGTGTTTGTGTGTGTGTGATCTTACGCTTGACAAAGGCCAGTTGGCCGAAAATTTGCGCCTGTCTTGGCTTGTTGTATTAAATACGTGTGCTTATTCTTTTTCGTGTTTTTTTTCCTCCTGGTTCCTGTTTGCTTGAACGCAGGCAGTCATGCTTGTTTTGGACTTCCTGTTTCTGATTCAGGAGCTCGGAGTTTGTTCCACAAAGATTCATCGCTCTCGGGCAATTCCATATGCGCTTCGCCCAATATGTGCCAGCAATTATCTGACAGACTGTGCACGTACATGCAGGTACTTTTGTGTTGTCAGCGAATGCGACCTTATTTCCCTGCGTCATTTACAAACTTAAAACAGAAACATAGTGATTTCATTCTGTATTTACACATTGCTAGACGTTTACTGCACAGTCCTGTAGGTCGTTTCCTTTGATTCAGCCCAACTGCTTTATACCTGTAACTCCCACACAACCCCGAGAAATCCGATGAAGCCTGACTGATATAATGTTCTGATTGTTTTTCTTTTGTTCGTTAATTTGTTTGATGTTACCTTAATTGTTACCTTAATTGATACAATGCCTTCATGATTACATAGATTCATTCATTCCATACGCACCTTTTTAAAAAAAAAAATTTTTTCGTCTAAAAGCACGTATGTGAATAGATGTTAAAAGAAATAACGAACTATGTGCATGTGTATGTGTAAGTTTGACCCAACTGATTTTAACCGACATGTTTTGAAGGAAACGCGGAAGAGGGGAGGGAGAGGGCTAGGGGAACGATTTGTGAGTGAGCGAGGATGCGAGTGTGATGTGAGTGTGAATATGAATGCATGTGATATCGCTGGAGATTCTTCATCTTTGGGCCTGGCAATAACGTAAGTATCTTGTACCATTTCAACACACACACACACACACACATCACACATCACACACACACACACACACACAACACACACACACACACATCACACACACATATACACACACTCACAAACACACACACACACATATCACACACACACACACGCATATATATATTATATATATATATATATATACATACATTATATATATATATATATATATATATATATATATATATTATACATTTATATATATATATGTGTGTGTGTGTGTATTTATATAAACACATATACACACACACACATGCAAACGCACAGACACTCACACACATGCCTCTCCCCCCTCTCTCTTTTTCTCTCTCTCGTTTCTCTCTTTTTAACTCACACACGTTAAACGCACAACATCACAAATATACGCACACACACATACACTCACACACGCACAGACACGCACAAACGCACGCACACACATACACACACACAAACACATATACACACTAACACGCACAGACACACACACACACATACACACACACACACACAAACACACACACACACACACACACACACACATACCCAAACTCACTGTACATAGGCAACTTTTCCAAGCCTCTAAAACAAAAGTATCCACCCTCATTGCATCTGCAAAAACAAGCTTTTTCCAAACCAAAATTCTGAATGCCTCTTCTTCAAAAGAACTCTTTACAACCATGAATCATCTCCTTGGCACACGAAAAGACTTACCTCTCCCATCAAAACACACAAATGAAGAACTCCCATCTGTATTCTCCAAGTATTTCACCATCAAAATACAAACCTGTCAACCATGCCCACCTGACCCTTCCTTCTCTGGCACACCTCTTACTACTTTTACCCCAGTCTCACAAGAAGAAATTCTCAACACAATCAGATCCATGTCGTTCAAAACCTGCGAACTGGATCCTCTTCCAGGTTCTCTCTTTTCCGACTGTCTCCATACTCTCCTCCCATTCATCACTGACATCATCAACACTTCTCTTCAAACTGGAACTGTCCCAGATTCTTTCAAGTCTGCTATTGTTCACCCTCTCCTCAAGAAATACAACTTAGACCCAAATGAACTGAAAAATTACCGGCCTCTCTCTAATCTCTCTTTCTTGTCAAAACTCCTTGAAAAAGTTGTCCTCAACCAGCTGAACTCTCACCTGTCTGCCAACAATCTCCTCAATCCTTTCCAGTCAGCCTACCGCCAGTGCCATAGCACTGAAACTGCCCTGCTACACATTCTCAACAATCTCCTCCTTGCAACTGATACTGGCAAAGTCTCTCTTCTCACACTCCTTGATCTGTCTGCAGCCTTTGATACCATTGATCATGGTACTCTCCTTTCTAGACTCCATCATACTTTTGGCATCTGACACTGCTCTCTCCTGGTTCACTTCATATCTATCAAACAGAAAACAAACTGTTCTCATCAATGGCACTTACTCTCAACCTGCATACCTGACCTGTGGTGTTCCACTCTATAAACCACCACTTCTATGCTGATGACACCCAACTTCAAGACAGTGACTCACCTGACAATATACAGCGCCTCTTGACTCGCACCACTGAATTTACTCGGACATTAAGAATTGGATGACATACAATAAACTTCAGCTGAACGACGACAAGACAGAGAAGCTATCCTCATTGGCACCCATCAGAAACTTTCTCAGCTGCCTCTTCTTTCTCTCCCAGTATGTAACACATCAGTCCCAATTTCTGATTCAGCTAAAAACCTTGGTGTCTGCCTTGACTCTACCCTCTCCATGAACAACTTTGTTTCTCAAACTGCCAGATCTTGCTACTATCACCTCCATCGTATAAGCCTGATCAGGAAGTATCTCTCTGTCGAAACAACTGCAAAACTCGTTCTCTCCTTCATAATGTCTCGCATTGACTATTGCAATTCACTCCTGTCTGGTCTTCCTGCCTCCACCATTCACATCCTACAGCGCATTCAAAACAATGCTGCACGCCTTGTACTCAAAAGGAAAAAAGCTGACCACATATCTCCTCTCCTGGCACAACTTCACTGGCTCCCTGTATCAAAGCGCATACAGTACAAACTAGACACCATGTGCTACAAAAGCCTCAATAACGCAGCCCCCGATTACCTGTCAAGCCTACTTGAGATCTATCTTCCCTCACGTACCCTCCGCTCTGCCTCCGATCCTCTGACTTTTCGCTTTCCACGCACTAAGCTCAATACCTATGGTCCACGAGCCTTCTCTGTTTCTGGTCCACTCTCCTGGAACAAACTTCCTCTCTCAGTCCGTCAGCAACCTACTTTTGTCTCCTTCAAGTGCGCTCTCAAAACTCACCTTTTTCCTCTGCATAAAATCCTGACCTCACTCAACCCCCTCTGCAGCCTGTCTCCACTCGGAGGGGAATCACATTGTAATATATAATTGTATATAATATGCTCTCTATAATTTTCCATTGCTTTTATTCTTCCTCCCCATTTATAGCCGTGTGTGTGTGTGTGTGTGTGTGTGTGTGTGTGTGTGTGTGTGTGTGTGTGCGTGTGTGCGTGCGTGCGTGCGTGCGTGTGTGTGCGTGCGTGCGTGTGTGTCTGTTTCAGCGCTTAGATTTGATTTTATCAAGATTTTGCGTTATATAAATATTGTAATTATTATTAATTATTATACACACATACGGAGCCACTGGCACTGGCAGGGCGGGATTTGAACTTACGGTCTATTAAGTACAACCAAGCACTGAGCCCCTCTCAATCTCCTATACTGACCTTGATTTCAGTCAGTCCTCTCTCCTTGAACTGAAACCCTCCCAGCCTGTCCAGGTAAGACTTGCACTTGTAACTGATGTGAATGTGCAAAGCTGAAATACGGGTAGTGGGTGTTTCAGTGTTGTGGTGGTGGTGGTGGTGGTCGTCGTCGTCGTCGTCATCGTCGTCGTCGTCATCATCGTCGGCATCGTCGTCGTCGTCGTCGTCGTCATCATCGTCGTCGTCGTCATCAGCATCGTCGTCATCATCTCATCATCGTCGTCGTCGTCGTCGTCATCATCATCATCATCAGCATCGTCGTCATCATCATCATCATCGTCGTCGTCATCGTCATCGTCGTCGGCATCATCATCATCACATCATCATCATCATCATCATCATCATCCATCATCCACCATCACCCACCATCACCCACCATCACCCACCATCACCCACCATCAACTACCATCAACCACCATCAATCATCAACAATCATCAACAATCATCAACAATCATCAACAATCATCAACAATCAATCATCAACAAACAACAATGGATCATCCATCAATCATCCATCAATCATCCATCAATCATCCATCATCATTGTTGTGATTACTGTCATCATCGTCATCATTTTTCCCTTTGAATTTTGACAATGACATTATTTCCGCCTGTGTCCTCCTACTACTGTCATTATTATTTTCATTATTATTATTATTGTTATCATTATTATTATTGTTATCATTATTGGTAGTAGTAGTAGTAGTAGTTGTAATTGTAGTTGTAGTAGTTGTAGTTGTAGTTGTAGTAGTAGTAGTAGTAGTTGTTGTAGTTGTAGTAGTAGTAGTTGTAGTAGTAGTAGTTGTAGTTGTAGTAGTAGTAGTAGTAGTAGTTGTAGTTGTAGTTGTAGTAGTTGTAGTTGTAGTAGTTGTAGTTGTAGTGTAGTTGTAGTTGTTGTTGTTGTTGTAGTAGTAGTAGTTGTGTTGTTGTGTTGTAGTTAGTTGTAGTATGTCAGTTGTTGTAGTAGTAGTTGTTTGTAGTATGTTAGGTTGTTGTAGTAGTAGTTGTTGTAGTAGTAGTTGTTGTAGTAGTAGTTGTTGTAGTAGTAGTTGTTGTAGTAGAGTTGTTGTAGTAGCAGTTGTTGTAGTAGCAGTTGTTTGTAGGTTGTTGTAGTAGCAGTTGTTGTAGTAGTAGTTGTTGTAGTAGTAGTGTTGTAGTAGTAGTTGTTGTAGTAGTAGTTGTTAGTAGTTGTAGTAGTAGTTGTTGTTGTTGTTGTTGTTGTTGTTGTTGTTGTTGTTGTTGTTGTTGTTGTTGTTGTTGTTGTTGTTGTTGTTGTTGTTGTTGGTTGTTGTTGTTGTTGTGGTGGTGGTAGTAGTATTGTTGTTGTCGTTGTTGTTGTTGTTATTGTTGTTATCATTATTATTGTCATCATTATTATTATCATTATTGTCGTTATCATCATCATCCATCATCCATCATCATCCATCCACCATCATCATCCACCATCCACCACCATCATCATCATCATCATCATCATCATCATTCATCATCATCATCACCACCATCATCACCATCATCACCATCATCCATCATCCATCATCCATCATCACCATTGTTATTATTTGAATCTGAAAATCATCATAATTATTGTTATCATTATTGTCATTGTAATTGTTGTTACTGATACCGTTATATTATCATCATTGTTATTTTTTAAAATCTTATAATCATCACAATTATCATTATTACTATTATTATTGCAATTATCATTACTGGTATCGTTACATTATCATCATTGTTATTCTTCTGAATATCATAATCATCACAATTATCATTATCATTGTAATTGTTATTACTAAAATCGGTATATTATAACGAATGCTATTCTTTTGAATCTCATAATCATCACAATTATTATTAACATTATTATTATTGTAATCATTATTACTAATATCGCTGTATTATCATCAGTTATTAATTTGAATTTCAAAACCGTCAGTTATTATTATCATTATTATAATTGCAATCATTATCAGTAAAATCGTTATATCATCATCACTGTTATCATTTTGAATCTCATGATTATCACAATTATTATCATCGTGATCATTATTGTAATTATTATTACTAAAACTGTTATATCATCATCATTGTTATTGTTTTGAATCTCAAAATCACCACAATTATTATTATCATTATTATTAACATTGTAACTGTTATCATTAACATCATTATATCATCATCATTGTTATTGTTTTGAATCTCATAATTATCACAATTATTATTAGATGATGATGATGATGATGTTGATGATGATGATGATGATTTTTGTAATTGTTATTGCTAATGTCGTTATATTATCGTCATTGTTATCATTTTTAATCTCATAACCACCACAATTATTATTATGACTATTGCTATGATTACTATTATTGTAATGATTATCGTAATATTATCATCATTTTTTAACCATTATCTCACATTTCTGCTACTCACGTTTACCACTGGACTCCATGCAGGCGGCATAGTTGACGGTATCACCAAACAGACAGTACCGGGGCATCTTTAGACCCACCACCCCTGCCACCACTGGTCCTGCATGTGTCATCATTGACGTCATCATTATCAACGTCGTCGTTCGTCGTCGTCATCATCATCAATCATCAATCATCAATCATCATCAATCATCATTCAATATCATCATCCATCATCAATCATCAATCAATCATCATCTATCATCAATCATCATCAATCAATCATCATCAATCAATCATCATCAATCAATCATCATCAATCAATCATCATCAATCAATCAATCATCATCATCATCATCAATCAATCATCATCATCAATCAATCATCATCTATCATCAATCATCATCAATCAATCATCATCAATCAATCATCATCAATCAATCATCATCAATCAATCATCATCAATCAATCAATCATCATCATCATCATCAATCAATCAATCAATCATCATCATCATCAATCATCATCATCATCATCATCATCATCATCAATCATATCATCATCAATCATCATCAATCATCATCATCATCATCAATCATCATCAACCATCATCATCAATCAATCATCATCATATCATCATCATCAAACAATCATTCCATCAATCATCATCCATCAATCATATCATCAATCATCATCAATCAATCACTCATCTCAATCATCATCATCATCATCATCATCATCATCATCATCATGCTGTTGTTGTTTTTTTCATCTCCTTCTCCTTCCTCTTCTTCTTCTTCTTCTTCCTCTCCTCCTCCATCATCATCATCATCAACATCATCATCATCATCATCGTCGTCGTCGTCGTTATTGTCGTCGTCGTCACACAAATAGTCATATATGAGCAAATCATCATCATCGTCATCAGAGTCGTCATCATCATCATCATCAATATAGTCGTCGTTGTCACAAAAATGTTTTATATGATCATCGAGGTCGCCGTCACACAAATAGTCATACGTGAGCGTATGCCGAAACAAATAGTCATACGTGAGCGTATGCCGAAACAAACAGCCAAGTCACCTCTCTGTCCTTCATTTTTATCATGAACATGATCGTCGTCATCATCTTTAACCAGTACCAGTACCAGTGCTTTAATCAGCAAAGAAAGAGGTACTGCCGACTATTCCCAAACAGATAGTACGGAGGGGTACAATATCACATAATACAAGCCCACACAATCATCATCATCATCATCATCAGGTGCCCTGCCGCATGGCGTTGGAGACCATGGACTTCCAACCATCTCTATCTCTCGTTGCCCCTAGCATCTCCCCCGCCCTCCTCATCCCCAGCCATCTGCAAGTCCGTCCAGCGTTCTCTCCCTGGGTCTACCTGGTGCTCTCTTTCCCTCCTGCTTTCCCGTTGTGACCAGGTGCTTCAAATCCCCCTTCCTCATAAAATGGCCTATAAATACCAATACAAAAGAAACAACCATCAACTACAGTCACGGGCCCCACTCACCTGTATGAAGTCCGATCCTCAACAAAAGTTGGCGTTCTGGGCAATGACGGATGCGGAATCCCAGCACACTGGACAAGATGCGGAGAGCAACGCTAGCAATCTCAGCGGCGTGGCGATCCCCGTTGCGGACAGGAAGTCCACTGACCACCATGTAGGCATCCCCGATGGTCTCGATCTTGTAGGCGTCGTAGTCGTCCACCACGTTGTCAAAGACAGTGTACAGATCGTTAAGAAGAGTCACCACCTGATGGGAAATATTTCAGTTATCTTACAGAGATTGTCGTTTTATGTTTATCCATAAAATGTATACTCCTAATCATAATTTAAGGGCCACTTCTTCCTTCCTCTCTAATTTTAAGTTGAAATAATTGACAATGTTTAGAATTGATTCTATGTTTTATTTCATCATTTCCACACCTGTTTTGGAAAAAGAAATTAGCACAATGACCCATTAGTGAACAGCACATGCATTTAAAGGAACATCCCCCCCTTTTCAAAAAACAGAAAGTGTCAGATTTGGCCAATCTGTTTTCAATATCGCGTGTGTCCGCCCCGAGCCTGGATGCATGCTTCACAGCGCCGATGCATCGACCCCACAAGGGTACGAAGTGTGTCCTGAGGGATGGCCGCCCACTCGATCTGCAGGATGTCGACCAGCCTGGCCAGGGTGCCCGGTGGGGGGTGGTTGTCCCTGATGCGCCTCCCGAGCACATCCCAGAGGTGTTCAATTGGGTTCAGGTCAGGTGAGCACGCTGGCCAGGCCATACGGACGACTTCATGCTGCTCCAGGAAGTCGGTCACAAGGCGTGCTCGATGCGCAGGTGCATTGTCGTCCTGGAAGATGGCGCCTTGACCAAGGTCCACAAGCGCAGGCAGTGCCACGGCCGCCAGAACCTCGTCCCGGTACCGGACCCCGTTCAGGATGCCGTCAATGGGGAGCAGGGGGGTCCGGGTACCACGGCTCATGCCACCCCACACCCTCACCGACCCGCCGCCGTACCAGTTATGCTCTTGGACAGTGGCGTCAGCGAACCTCTCCCCTTGACGTCGCCACACCTGAGCCCGGCCATCGTTAAAGGTCAGGGTGAACCTGGACTCATCCGAAAACAAGACCCGGGCCCACTGTTGCCTTGTCCAGGTCACGTGCTCCCTGGCCCAGGTCATGCGGCGCACTCTGTTGACCTGTGACAGCACGGGTCGGACGGCCGGTCTCCGTGACCTCAAGTTTGCCTCATGTAGCCGTCTTCTCACCGTGCTGCAGCTGATGTTAGCACCTGTTGCGTCCCTCAGCTGACCCCTCAAGGTCACCGCAGTGGATGCCCTTTCCCTCAGGACGGAGAGGGCAAGGTAGCGGTCTTGCTGTCTTGTCGTTACTCTGGGTCGACCCGTGTGACGCCTTTCCTGGACTGCTCCAGTCTCATTGAAGCGCTCCAGCAGTCTCTGGATTGTGGAATGCGACACTTCAAGTCGTCTAGCAACTTCCCGCTGCGCTAGGCCTTCATCAAGCAGAGCGAGGGCTCTCCCCCGCTGCTCATCCGTCATCCGTCGTCTTGCAAGCATGGTTAAAACGAACCAAGAACGGGTCCTTTTTATCCTCGTCTGCGGGCAACTTTGGCTGGAGTAGTGTTCAAAAAGGGCTTGCCTTGCACGTGCAAAGCGAATTTTGTCGCTACCTTGCCTGCGTCGTCAGAGAGACCCTGCTGAAGATTCGACAATTTCGTGTGGAAATTGTCTTCCTTGGGCCGCCCATTGCAAATCGGCAAATCCCAAACACGTGCCAAAAGGAAACTGCAATGTTGTCTGAGCTCTTATCCATTCAGTTACGGCAACGAATTGGAGAAAAGAGTAAGAGAAAATAGGTTATTTCTCCTTTCAAAAATTGACTCAAAAACGTTCCTGGCCCTTCAATAATGACGTGTAGTATATTTCATGGTTTCCATTTTTATGTAAATGATGTAAATGAAGTCCCATAGACATACCCCTGATTGGCTGTTGGACACGCAATGCCGCCATTTTGACTCTAGACTTCACTCCTTCAGACAACATTAACACTTATCTAACTCTAACTCCAACCCAAACTCTAACCCCAACCCAACCCAAACTCTAACCCAAACTCCAACCCAAACTCTAACCCTAACTCCAACCCAAACTCTACCCTAACTCCAACCCAAACTCTAACCCTAACTCCAACCCAAACTCTACCCTAACTCCAACCCAAACTATAACCCTAACTTCAACCCAAACTCTAACCCTAACTCCAACCCAAACTCTAACCCTAACTCCAACCCAAACTCTAACCCTAACTCCAACCCAAACTCTAACCTTAACTCCAACCCAAACTCTAACCCTAACTCCAACCCAAACTCTAACCCTAACTCCAACCCAAACTCTACCCTAACTCCAACCCAAACTCTACCCTAACTCCAACCCAAACTCTAACCCTAACTCCAACCCTAGCCCAAAAAACACACTATAGACACTTATCCAACTCTAGCTCCAAGTTGCCAAAATACCTTAACCAAGAAGACAACGCGCTACACACCGGAATTAACCAACTTTAGAAGGTTAATGACAGAGTCGATAAACAACCTTCATGCACCCATGTACTAAACTCAAAGTAGCAGACATGCCTAATTTTAAGAAGGTACATTAGGAGCAGGGGTAATCATTGGTGTCCTTTCGGTGCCAGACAATATGACATAGTTATTTCACAATGACGTCTCAGAAAGCACAACTCAACATGGGAAGCAACTCAGCTTCATATTCATTATCGCTTTAGTCCGGTAAAAGTTTCCTCTCCTGGCAAATCATGTTTACTGCTTCCTTGAGAAAATTTCTGTTAGATGTTGGATACAGGGACGAGAATTTTCCTTTCTCCCAGCTTAACATGTGTGCAGACCTGTTAGTGTCTTATCTCCCTTTGTGAGTGTATCCATGCACACAGAACATTAAGTATCATCATCATCCTCCTCCTCCTCCTCCTCATCATCATCATCATCACCAGGTGCCCTGCCGCATGGCGTTGGCGATCATGGACTTCCATCGGTCTCTATCTCTTGTTGCCCCAAGCATCTCCTCCACCCTCCTCGTCTTCAGCCACTCTGCAAGTCCGTCTAGCATTTTCTCCCTGGGTCTACCTGGTGCTCTCTTTCCCTCCAGCTTTTCCGTTGTGACCAGGTGCTCCAAATCCCCCTTCCTCATAAAATGGCCTATAAATGTTGCCCGTCTTTTCCTACATTAAGTATGCATGTCAAAAATCATTAATTCAAGTCGGTGTCTGGTGGATCATGGAAACATGAAAACAGGCAACATACGCGACCACCAAAGACGTAGACTATGCAAACTTTGTAGCACCATATTGCCTGCACAGTGTGGACAAAACAACGTGCATGCATGCATATCCCCCCCCCCCCAAAAAAAAAAAAAAAAAAAAAAGAATAGGAAGGCTTATAAAATTGTCACCTGCAGGGGAGTACTTTCGGCCGCCAGTGCTGTGAAGCCACAAATGTCGGAGAAGAAGATGGTGACAGAGCTGTAAGACTCGGGGATCACTGTCTTCCCCAGCTTCAGTTCATGGGCCACAGACCTGAACACGTAGACACAGTGACAGATACAGTGTGGCCGTTGTTTTTAGAAATATATTGATTCGTATGATTTCATCTAAAATCGATTCTGACCAAAATGACTACCTGTGAGATGGGTTGTTTGAGAAGAGCTATCAACAAGACCAGACGTGGCATGATCAGAAACATTAAGAGCAAACAAATGGTGGGAACAACACCAGTCCACTATCACATTCATCATCATCATCATCAGGTGCCCTGCCGCATGGCGTTGGCGACCATGGACTTCCAACCATCCCTACCTCTCGTTGCTCCTAGCATCTCCCCCACCCTCCTCATCCCCAGCCACTCTGCAAGTCCGTCCAGCATTCTCTCCCTGGGTCTACCTGGCGCTCTTTCCCTCCAGCTTTCCTGTTGTGACCAGGTGCTCCAATCCTCCTTCCTCATAAAATGGCCTATAAATGTATCACATATTCATCAGAAGGGAATAAATCGGGCAAAGAGAATACAGTTATAACAAAAGTATGGTTTTAAAGCACGAGGCAGACCAAGGAAGACCTGGATCAACGGTGTGGTGGAGACTGACGCCACACAACGTTTGTGACCTCCCACCACGAAATCAGTCTTAACTCGCAGTCAGTCGAACAGCACTAGGAGCTGAAAAGGTGACTGAGGGTCTATCTGGGGTGTTTTGACTTTTTCTCAAAATTGATTGCTGTAGACTATAATCCATCCCCCACATAATTTTTTTTCTTGAAAAAATATTATTAATCAATTTAAAATGGTATTTTAATGCACTGATCGCAGCAGTAAGAACACAATTTCCTACCAAAAGTATCTATTTTTGTCTCTTATTATGAACCGTAACCTGTACAGTACCCGAACATGTAATATACTGATAGAAAGCTCCTTGGTGCACCTTTCAGATAATGACAGCGAAAATTAGAATCAAACTGGGTCAAAGCCACCAAATAATGAAATTTAAGGAAAACGTGTAGGAGAGCACACAAAAACTTTAGAGGCCGTTTTCTCAAAATGGCCATCATACAACTTAATGACTTTAAACATACATAACTTCTACAATTTTTTTAGCACAATCTTTATTCAAGTACCAAAATAATCAGCAGAATGTACACTTTCCAGTGATATGTATATCTCAAAATGCCTAAAATGCTAGACTGATTTCGTGGTGGGAGGTCACATCTGTCCACTTCATACCTTCTGGCTGTTTGCTGACTGAAGTATTTGTGCCATGACATTATGATGGCACAAGTTAAAACAATAAAAGAAGGAAGTGTATGCACATTGTCTGGCCCCTCTTCTGTCGTACAGTCTGCATATTCCATCTTCAGTGTGTGTGTGTGCTGGGTATTTTCATGTTTCACTTGGCCATTGGAGACTTAGATGGCTTACAGGATATACAGCGTGTGTAGTTATTGTTATTTTTATTGTTTTTAAAGCCCAGCCGACTGCGTAGAGCCATATCAGGGCTATAACCCCTTCAAAACATACAAAACTTCAACAGGAAAGAAAAAGAGAAAATTAAGTACACATATCGGTACATTCATGCACATAATATAAGGACATGCCCTTGGCGTTGACCATTCCGTCCAATTTATCGCACAGGGGATTTAAAAAACGCATCTGAATACAAATTTAAGCTTACCTAACAACACCAAAACATAGATAAAAACAGGCATAAATTACCTAAAATTGCTTCTGCATATCTCACCTCCCTAGAGCCAAAAATGCACTTAATACATTTACCTAATTATCAATCCTAAGAAAAAATACGTAGGACTTTATCGAACACATACAGGTGAATGGACCAGCAAGGCAGAAAAAGACAGGAAGAAATGCCAAAGCAACAAAGCAGAAACAAAAGACAGTGATAGAAACGAGGAAATTTCTAGCACAGAATTTCCAGAAAGTGGATATACTATTGATACTGAAAGAGCCCTCGGCATCCCCACAGGAGGTGCGTGTGTAGCTGACATTCTGCATACATATACACATACAAGGGAACCAGGCAGAAGCGTGTTGGCACAAAAGATAATTCGGGAGATCAGACAAAATCTCCCTTTTTTACCTACCAATAGTACCTACAGAGGATTGAACCCAGACTTTCTGATTGACAGTCTGACGCCCTGACCACGTGGCTATCGCGCCTGTCAACATTACGTTTTAATGCATAATCCCACATTTGCTTTTGTATCATGTTGCTGCACCTGGCTAACAATCTTGTTGCTGAAATGATGAAGACATCCTCATCCTTATCCTTACTCAGTCAGCCATCTATGAGGATTGGAGTGGCTTAGACTTAGAGTCTGTTCAAGAGAGATTAATCACAATGGGACATTTCCATGTGGATTCTAACCATATCTATAATAAACATATGGCAGACCTTGCAAAAGCTTACACGCTGATGAGGTCTTGAAATTCTGGAAGAGGACGGAACAGAACCCATGAAACATTCAGCTGATGCTGCCAGAAAGATTGGAGAATCAAGATGAGCAGCAAACAGTTCATGTTATGTCATATCAAATCACATCATATCGTATCGTATTATATTATATTATATTATATTATATTATATTATAATATTATATTATATTATATTATATTATATTATATTATATTATATTATATTATATTATATTATATTATATTATATTATATTATATTACTATATCATGTTATGTTATGTTATGTTATGTTATGTTATATTATATATTATATTATATTATATTATATTATATTATATTATATCATATATCATATATCATATCATATCATATATTAATCATACTATATCATATATTGTAATACAATAATCATGTCATCGTATTGTATCATTTTATATCATCTCATGTCATGTTATATTATGTCATGCGTGTGTAGAGTCGTGTTTTGACATGACATGACATGATATGATATATGACGTGACGTGACGTGACGTGACGTGACTTGTAGAGTGGTTCGGTGTGGTGTGGTATGGTATATATATATATATATATATATATATATATATATATATATATATATATATATATATATATATATGTGTGTGTGTGTGTGTGTGACCTCCCACCATGAAATCAGTCTTAACTCGCAGTCAGTGGAACAGCACTAGGAGCTGAAAAGGTGACTGAGGGTCTATCTGGGGTGTTTTGACTTTTTCTCAAAATTGATTGCTGTAGATTCTAATCTATCCCCCACAGAATTTTTTTTCTTGAAAAAATATTATTAATCAATTTAAAATGGTATTTTAATACACTGATCGCAGCAGAAAGAACGCAATTTCCAACAAAAGTACCTATTGTTGTCTCTTATTATAAACCGTAACCTGTAAAGTACCTGCACATGTAATATACTGACAGAAAGCTCTTTGGTGCACCTTTCAGATAATGACAGCGAAAATGAGAAACAAACTGGGTCAAAGCCACCAAATAATGAAATTTAAGGAAAATGTGTAGGAGAGCACACAAAAACTTTAGAGGCCGTTTTCTCAAAATGGCCATCATACAACTTAATGACTTTAAACATACATAACTTCCACATTTTTTGAGTACAAGCTTTATTCAAGTACCAAAATAATCAGCAGAATGTACACTTTCCAGTATAATATGTACATCTCAAAATGCCCAAAATGCTAGTTAAGACTGATTTCGTGGTGGGAGGTCACACACACACACACACACACACACACACACACACACACACACACACACACACACACACACATGTATATATATATATATATATATATATACTAGTCACAACAAGTTAAGCACAGGTCCTTGGACACAGGGGGCTGATCCATTCCTTCAGAAAACATTATTTTCTTTTTGTTATGCGGCAACCAGTGATGGAATCTCAAACAGCAGTGTTTGGGCGAGCCTGTGGCAACTTGTAGTGCGCATGGGGGTCTTGGTGACCTCGTTGCCGCGCGGGATAAAAAGTGCAAAGTTGCGGTAAATGTGCCTGTTTTGGAGTGAGCTTGCTGGCGACACAAGATGTGTAAAATGAAAAATTCGTTATACCCGTGCAAGAGCAGTCTTTCGAGTGAGTTTTATGCCCCTTCCTTATGCTTTATAAGCGCGGGCTTGGTTACTGTCAGCCCGTTTCTCACCATGCCACCAAGAAGAAAACTTAGCACCTTTGACAAAACCAGGGCGATTGCGTGGATGCAAGATGGCATTGCCAAGGCTGAAGTGGCGCGACGACTTGATGTGCATCATTCAGTTATTGTTAGACTGAACCAGAGTTTTAGGGCGACCAACAGCGTTGAAGAGAGGCCACGGTCAGGTCGGCCTAGGCAGACGACTCCAAGAGAAGATCGGTTCATCGAGAGGCAGGTCCTATTGCAGCGGGATGCCACCTCAATCAGCATCCAACGGCAGCTTCGTAGGGCAACTAACACCATCCTCAGCCGTCAAGCCATACGAAACCGTCTTCACCACTTTGGCCTCAGATCACGTCGTCCAGCTGTGCGACCACGACTGCTAGCAGCCCATAAGCTGGCTCGCCGAGCTTTCTGCCAACGTCATGCGAGATGGAACCAACAACAGTGGTCTCAGGTCCTCTTTTCGGATGAGTCGCGGTTTTGTCTGGAACACAATGATGGCCGAACTAGAGTTTGGAGGCGTGTTGGTGAACGTTACATTGATGCAGCTGTTCGTGAGACCCGGGCCTTCAGGGGAGGATCTGTTATGGTATGGGGTGCCATCAGCCTCCACCACAAGACACCACTCTACCACATTGACGGAAACCTCACAGGCCTCCGCTATCGGGATGAAATACTGGCGCCTTTCGTTGTTCCGACCATGCAACGAATCGGACCCATGGCAGTCTTCCAAGACGACAATGCTCGGCCACATAGAGCCCGGGTGGCCTTAGAATTCCTTGTGCAGGCCGGTATCAACAGGATGATCTTCCAGGCGTATAGTCCCGACCTCAATCCCATCGAGCATCTTTGGGATGAGTTGGGGAGACGTGTAAAGGAGAACCATCCACCTCCCAGGGACCGTCAGGATCTCTTCCGAATGCTGCAACTGGAATGGCAGGGAATCCCACAGAGGGTCATCAGAACACTGGTCTACTCGATGAGGAGACACTGCATGGAATGTCTCGCCAATCGGGGTGGTCACACCCATTATTGAAATGATTTGGTGAACTGGACAGATTTGGCAAACTTTGATTTCGACCCCTCCTCTGTTTAATTGTCTGTATATCCCAAACCGTTTGTGCGATCACAATGAAATTCAATGTACGTTTGAACAAGATTATGAAATAAATCTGTTCCCAATTGGAAAGTCATGGCTTTGATATTTGTTGAAAATATGCGGGTACATGTAAACTGTGCTTAACTTGTTGTGACTAGTATATATATATATATATACGATTTGTTCTCTTTCATCGGATTTATTTCAGTTTATTTCGTTTCATAAATCCTACTTGGGCAGCATTCTACAGAGCAGTTCTTCAGCCTTTTCCTGTTCGTCCTTGATCTGTATGGTACGTTCCTCCACCTGCTGCTCCAGGAGTTCTGTGTACTTGGTCATTTCCGCCAGCATCTCGTCTGCTAGATTGCGTGCTCTGTGTACATGTACAATCACAAAATGGCTTGAGTCCAAAATAATGTGAGACTTTTACTTTGTCCTAAGAAAAGCTGTCCAAAGTCACATTATAATTCTAGTTTATCCCAGGAAAAGCTGTCCAATGTCACATTATAATTCTAGTTTGTCCTAAGAAAATCTGTCCAATGTCACGTCATAATTCTAGTTTGTCCTAAGAAAAGCTGTCCAATGTCACGTCATAATTCTAGTATGTCCTAAGAAAAGCTGTCCAATGTCACGTCATAATTCTAGTTTGTCCTAAGAAAAGCTGTCCAATGTCACGTCATAATTCTAGTTTGTCCTAAGAAAAGCTGTCCAATGTCATGTCATAATTCTAGTTTGTCCTAAGAAAAGCTGTCCAATGTCACGTCATAATTCTAGTTTGTCCTAAGAAAAGCTGTCCAATGTCACGTCATAATCCTAGTTTGTCCTAAGAAAAGCTGTCCAAAGTCACGTTATAATTCTAGTTTGTCCTAAGAAAAGCTGTCCAAAGTCACGTTATAATTCTAGTTTGTCCTAGGAAAAGCTGTCCAATGTCACGTCATAATTCTAGTTTATCCCAGGAAAAGCTGTCCAAAGTCACGTCATAATTCTAGTTTATCCTAAGAAAAGCTGTCCAATGTCACGTTATAATTCTAGTTTGTCCTAAGAAAAGCTGTCCAATGTCATGTCATAATTCTAGTTTGTCCTAGGAAAAGCTGTCCAATGTCACGTCATAATCCTAGTTTGTCCTAAGAAAAACTGTCCAATGTCACGTCATAATTCTAGTTTGTCCTAAGAAAATCTGTCCAATGTCACGTCATAATCGTAGTTTGTCCTAGGAAAAGCTGTCCAATTTCACGTTATAATTCTAGTTTGTCCTAAGAAAATCTGTCCAATGTCACGTCATAATTCTAGTTTGTCCTAAGAAAAGCTGTCCAATGTCACGTTATAATTCTAGTTTGTCCTAGGAAAAGCTGTCCAATGTCACGTCATAATTCTATTTGTCCTAGGAAAAGCTGTCCAATGTCACGTTATAATTCTAGTTTGTCTTAAGAAAAACTGTCCAATGTCACGTCATAATTCTAGTTTGTCCTAAGAAAAGCTATCCAATGTTACGTCATAATTCTAGTTTGTCCTAAGAAAAGCTGTCCAATGTCACGTTATAATTCTAGTTTGTCCTAGGAAAATCTGTCCAATGTCACGTCATAATTCTAGTTTGTCCTAAGAAAATCTGTCCAAAGTCATGTCATAATTCTAGTTTGTCCTAAGAAAATCTGTCCAATGTCATGTCATAATTCTAGTTTGTCCTAAGAAAATCTGTCCAAAGTCATGTCATAATTCTAGTTTGTCCTAAGAAAATCTGTCCAATGTCATGTCATAATTCTAGTTTGTCCTAAGAAAATCTGTCCAATGTCATGTCATAATTCTAGTTTGTCCTAAGAAAATCTGTCCAATGTCATGTCATAATTCTAGTTTGTCCTAGGAAAAGCTGCAAACGTCTCCCTTGTACGAACCGGAATATGAGATTAATTTACTCTGGTGAGAATTTTTCGTTTTCTGGTCAATACTACGACCAGCTTTCCTGAGTAATGCACGTATTGTTCTTTCTCTAATATAAGACAAATAGAATTTTGCTTTGCCGTAGGAAATACTAGTAACATCTTCCCTGAATAATACATGTACTGTTCTTTTGCTTATGAAAAACAGTTAAAAGGTTTTACTTTATCCAGAGAAATACTAATAGCGTTTTCCCTGAATAATGCATCTACTGTTCTTTTGGTCATGAAAAATGATTACAAAAATGTGTAAGATAAAATATTGCGTTGCTGAACATGGTTTAGAAAGAACGAGAGGGGACAGAGAAAGAGACAAAGAAAGAGACAGAGACGAGGTAGAGAAAGACAGACAGAGAGACAAGCGGGCAGGTAGACAGACAGACAGACAGAGAGAAAGAGAGAGAGAGAGAAAGAGAGAGAAAGAGAAAGAAATAGACAGACAGACAGACAGAGGACAGAGACACAGACAGATACAGACAGAGAGACAGAAAGGCACAGACAGAGAAATTGACAGACAGAGACAGAGACAGACATAGTAAGACAGACAGAGATTCATCAAACAACTCTCTTGCCCTGCCCAAAGAGAACAAACCAAACCAGACGACAGACAGGCCAACTCACGTGCCAGACGTGTGCCTGATCTTCTTCAGGTTGTGGGAGACGGTGGTGAAGGGCAGCCTGAAGAGTGGGTACTCATCCCAGCACATGACCATCAGGTCCAGCACCTCGTGACTGTAGCTACTGTGATCCCTGCTGCTCTCAGGGGCCACAGCCGACAATTGAGGTCTGAAAGGGGGCTTCTCTTCCACCAGCACTCGCATGAGGATTTCTCATGTGGAGAAAAAAGAAAGAAGAAGAGATAAGGTATTTGCTGGAACCAGGGGAAAAAAACACGAAAGAAGAATAAGAACGCCTATTCAATACAACAAGACACTCCCTGTTAGAATGGCGTGCCATGAAACGAATAAAAAAGACAAATGTACCGACCTACAAGGTAACCTTCGGAGCGATGCAGAAGATGGAAAAGCTGAACAAAATCAAGTGCAAACCAAAAACAAAAGCAAACAAACAAACAAACAAAAAAACATGCTTTTATTTGTTGTATTAAATACACGTTCTTATTCTTATTTTGTGGTTTTTTTTCTGGTTCCTGTTTGCTTCAACGCGGGCAGTTACACGTGTTTTGGATAAGGTATTTGCTGTTTTATATGTCAGGATTATTTGATTACATCACTGTTGGAGGGAAAGAGAGCGCCAGTTAGACCCAGGGAGAGAATGCTGGACGGACTTGCAGAGTGGCTGGGGATGAGGAGGGTGGGGGAGATGCTGGGGGCAACGAGAGATAGAGATGGTTGGAAGTCCATGGTCGCCAACACCATGCGGCAGGGCACCTGATGATGATGATGATGACTGTTGTAAAAGATTGTGGGTTTTGTTGTTGTTTGGAATTAATTTTGTTCAGTTTTCCCATTTTCTGCATGGCTGTGAGGGTTACCTAGTAGCACGGTACATCTGTCATTTTTATTCGTTTTATGACACACCTTTCTGGCAGGGGGTGCTGGAATTATATGGGGGATTCAAACCTTCAATGCCTCAAATTTTGATTTTCACTTTGAAACCTCCAGTGTTTGAAGAATTGTTTTCTGTATGATGTAAGTTGTCAGATGTCCATTTTTTCCTGTTGTGTGTATGAATTGATGTTATTTTTCGATACTATATTGTATGTTGATGTCTGTTTATTGTAAAACAAAGAACAAAACACAAAATTGAATGATAAAAAAGGTGAAAAAATGCGGATATCGGACAAACAACTTATAGGTTGTGGGTTGGAGTTAAAGCTGAGATATGAGATGTTGAGTTCACAGCTGTGTCAAGCCAGCCGGCCAGACAGACCGTATCAAACCCTGTGACCTTTGTAGGTGTGTTCATGGCAGCAGCAGCACCACCACCACCACCATCACCACCACCACCACCACCAACAACAACAACATCAACAACAACAAAGACGACAGCAACAACAACAACGACGACGACAACAACAACGACAACAACAACAACGACAACAATAACGATAACAACAACAACAATAACGACAACAACAACAACGACGACGACAACAATGACAACAACAATGACAACAACGACAACAACAACAACAACAGCAACAACTACAACAACAACAACATACAGCAACAACAACAACAATACAACAACAACGACAACAACAACAACACACAACGAACAACAACAACAACAGACAACAGCAACACAACATACAACAACACAACAACAACGAGAACACAACAACAACATACACGAACAACGAAACAACACCAACGACACAACACAACGAACGACAACAACAACACAACACAACGAGAACAACAACGAACAACAACAACAACGACGAACAACAACAACAACAACGACAACAACAACAACAACAACAACAGACACAACAACAACGACAACAACAACACAAACGACAACAACAACACACAACAACAACAACATACCACAACAACAACAACAACAACAACAACAACAACAAACACGACACAACAACAACAACAACACAACAACAACACACAACAACACACAACAACAACAAACACAACAACAACAAACAACAACAACAACAACAACAAGAACCAAACAACACACAACAACACACAACAACAACAACACACAACAACACAACAACAACACACACACAACAACAACACAACAACAAAACACACAACAACAACACACAACAACACACAACAACAACAACAACAAAAAACACACAACACAACAACAACAACAACACACACAACAACAACACACAAACAACACAACAACAAACCACCACACACACAAAACAACAACAAACACCAACAACAAACAAACAACACACAAACAACAACACACAACAACACAACAACAAACAACAAACACAAAACAACCCAAACACACAACAACAACAACAACAACACACAACAACAACAACAAAACACACAACACAAACAACAACAACAACAACAACACACACACAACAACACAAACAACAACAAACAACAACAACAACACAACAAACAACACAACAACAACACAACAACAACACACACACAACAACAACAACCAACAACAACAACAACACACAACAACAACACACAAACAACAAAAACAACACACACAACAACAACACACAACAACAACAACACACAACAACAACAACACACAACAACAACAGCAACAAACAAACAACAACAACAACAACACGGGTGCCTTCAGGGTCATCATCATTGGTCAGTCCAAAAGGTTGACACCTGCTGAGTACCTCAGGCATCAACAACAACAACAGCAACAACAAACAACAACAACAACGACAACGAGAACAACAACAACAACAACGACGACAACAACAACAACGACAACAGCAACGACGACAACAACAACAACGAGAACAACAACAACAACGACAACGAGAACAACAACAACAACGACGACGACAACAACAACAACAACAATAACAACGACAACGAGAACAACAACAACAACAACGACGACGACAACAACAACAACAACAATAACAACGACAACGAGAACAACAACAACAAGGGTGCCTTCAGGGTCATCATCATTGGTCAGTCCAAAAGGTTGACACCTGCTGAGTACCTCAGGCATCAACAACAACAACAACAACAACAAGAACAAACAACAACAACAACACACAACAGCAACAACAAACAACAACAACAACAACAATAACAACGACAACGAGAACAACAACAACAACAACGACGACGACAACAACAACAACAACAATAACAACGACAACGAGAACAACAACAACAAGGGTGCCTTCAGGGTCATCATCATTGGTCAGTCCAAAAGGTTGACACTGCTGAGTACCTCAGGCATCAACAACAACAACAACAACAACAAGAACAAACAACAACAACAACACACAACAACAACAACAGCAACAACAAACAACAACAACAACAACACGGGTGCCTTCAGGGTCATCATCATTGGTCAGTCCAAAAGATTGACACCTGCTGAGTACCTCAGGCATCAACAACAACAACAACAAACAACAACAACAACAACAAGGGTGCCTTCAGGGTCATCATCATTGGTCAGTCCAAAAGATTGACACCTGCTGAGTACCTCAGGCATCAACAACAACAACAACAAACAACAACAACAACAACAAGGGTGCCTTCAGGGTCATCATCATTGGTCAGTCCAAAAGATTGACACCTGCTGAGTACCTCAGGCATCAACAACAACAAACAACAAACAACAACAGCAACAAAACAACAACAACACAAGGGTGCCTTCAGGGTCATCATCATTGGTCAGTCCAAAAGGTTGACACCTGCTGAGTTTTTCATGCATCATCATCAACAACAACAACAACAACGATGACGACGACAACAACAACTACGACAACAACAACGACAACAACAAAGATAACGACAACGACAACAACAACAGCAACGACAACAACAACGACGACAACAACAATAACAACAACAACATCAAACAACAACAATAACAACAAACAACAACAACAACACACAACAACTATAACAAAAACAACAACAACAACAACACACAACAACAACAACAAGGGTGCCTTCAGGGTCATCATCATTGGTCAGTCCAAAAGGTTGACACCTGCTGAGTTTTTCATGCATCATCATCAACAACAACAACGATGACGACGACAACAACAACTACGACAACAACAACGACGACAACAACAATAACAACAACAACAACATCAAACAACAACAATAACAACAAACAACAACAAGAAGGATCCTTCAGGGTCATCATCATTGGTCAGTCCAAAAGGTTGACTCTGCTGAGTATCTCATGCATCAACAACAACGACAACAACAACAACGACATCAACAAACAACAATAGCAACAACAACAACAATAGGAACAACAACAACAAATAACAACAACAACAATAAGGATACCTTCAGGGTCATCATCATTGGTCAGTCCAAAAGGTTGACTCTGCTGAGTATCTCATGCATCAACAACAACGACAACAACAACAACGACATCAACAAACAACAATAGCAACAACAACAACAATAGGAACAACAACAACAAATAACAACAACAACAATAAGGATACCTTCAGGGTCATCATCATTGGTCAGTCCAAAAGGTTGACTCTGCTGAGTATCTCATGCATCAACAACAACGACAACAACAACAACGACATCAACAAACAACAATAGCAACAACAACAACAACAACAATAGGAACAACAACAACAAATAACAACAACAACAATAAGGATACCTTCAGGGTCATCATTATTGGTCAGTCCAAAAGGTTGACCTATGCTGAGTATCTCATGCATGATGATGGCAAAAGCATACACATCCGCCTTCTTTGTGGGTCTTGGAGGGAACTCGCCCAAGCGAAGCAGTTCTGGAGCCACCCATAGTAAATCTGGAAAACAATGTGAAAGGTGGGTAGTGGACGGTGGGTGGGTGAGCGTGTGTGTGTGTGTGTGTGTGTGTGTGTGTGTGTGTGTGTGTGTGTGTGTACGTGTGTGTGTGTGTGTGTGTGTGTGTGTGTGTGTGTGTGTGCGTGCGTGCGTGCGTGCGTGTGCGCGTGCGTGTATGTGTGTGTGTTCGTTTGTTATTTCTTTTAAAGTCTATTCATATACGTGCTTTTAGACGAAAAAAAAAAATATAAAAGAGGTGTCTATGGGGTGAATGAATCTATGAAATCATGAAGACATTATATCATATAAGGTAACATCAAACAATTTAACGAACAAGTAAAAACAGGCAGAACATTAGAACGATTACGTTTCATCAGTTTGCTCAGGGTTGTGTGTATGTATGTATGCGTGCGTGTGTGTGTGTGTGTGTGCGCTCACGTGTGTTTATATGTGTGTGTGTGTGCGTGTGCGTGCAATCTTGCGTGCGTATGTGCGTGTGTGAGTGTGTGTGTGCGTTTGACTACCTGTCTGTCCGTCTGTGACAAAAATGTGTGAACAATATTTTCTCAGCTCATTACACGTAAATCTTCACCAGGGTGTGGTCAGACGTAAATCTTCACCAGGGTGTGGTCAGACGTAAATCTTCACCAGGGTGTGGTCAGACGTAAATCTTCACCAGGGTTTGGTCAGACGTAAATCTTCACCAGGGTGTGGTCAGACGTAAATCTTCACCAGGGTTTGGTCAGACGTAAATCTTCACCACGGTTTGGTCAGACGTAAATCTTCACCAGGGTGTGGTCAGACGTAAATCTTCACCAGGGTGTGGTCAGACGTAAATCTTCACCAGGGTGTGGTCAGACGTAAATCTTCACCAGGGTGTGGTCAGACGTAAATCTTCACCAGGGTGTGGTCAGACGTAAATCTTCACCAGGGTGTGGTCAGACGTAAATTTTCACCAGGGTTTGGTCAGACGTAAATCTTCACCAGGGTGTGGTCAGACGTAAATCTTCACCAGGGTTTGGTCAGACGTAAATCTTCACCAGGGTTTGGTCAGACGTAAATCTTCACCAGGGTTTGGTCAGACGTAAATCTTCACCAGGGTGTGGTCAGACCTGTGGACTGTGGGGAGGAATCGCAAATCCCGAAGTTTGGAACTAGAGCTCCGAGGTCAAGGTAAACATGCGCTATATGGACAGCCTTTACCCAGTACTTTTGGAGGAAGATGTGTGAAGAGCATATTCAAGAACTTCTGACAACACGTAATATACTTTTCGCTGTTGTGACAGCCTACTACTGTCCTTGATGCACATCAAGCCTTATTTAGGTCAGCTTCTTCATACCAAACTCATACTCCTTTATCAGTTTATATCTGGAAACTGAAACATTCCCACACTGCACCACAAATTCTCAGTGATCTTGAGAATACTTGAAGAAAGACACACACAGAGAAAAATCTTACTACAGAACACAACACACACATACACACACACACACACACACACACACACACACACACACACACACACACACACACACACACACAGACAGACAGAAGAGAGAGAGAGAGAGAGAGAGAGAGAGAGAGAGAGAGAGAGAGAGAGAGAGAGAGAGAGAGAGAGAGAGAGAGAGAAACCTTACTATAGAGCAGAATAAAGACACACACTCAGAAATCAGCAGGAAGACTGAAGTCATGGTGATCAGTAAAAAACATGAAATCCCCTCATGCAAAATAACAGCACATGGCACAACCTTGACACAGGTTGATAAGTTCAAATACCTGGGAACGGTCATTTCATCAGACGGCAGATGCACATCGGAAATAGCTGGCAGAATCGGCCAAGCCAAAACAGCATTCAAGAAGATGACAAGCATTCTTACCAACAAATGCCTATCAATTAAGATCAGAAAGAGAGTCCTTGAATGTTATATAGAACCAATACTGTTGTACGGATGCAAGGCGTGGACAGTCAGCAAGCAAAGCCAGAGCAAGATTGAGGCAGCCGAGATGTGGTTTCTCAGAAGAATGTTGAGAGTTCCATGGACAGCAAAGAAAACAAACGAGACAGTCTTGATGGAGGCAGACACAAGTAGATCACTCATAAGGAAGATTAGGAAAAGACAGGCAACTTTTATAGGCCATTTTATGAGGAAGGGGGATTTGGAGCACCTGGTCACAACGGGAAAGCTGGAGGGAAAGAGAGCACCAGGTAGACCCATGAGGAGGGTGGGGGAGATGCTAGGGGCAACTAGGGGCAACGAGAGATAGAGATGGATGGAGGCCCATGGTCGCCAACGCCATGCGGCAGGGCACCTGATGATGATGACTCAGAAATCATACTACAGAACACAATAAAGACACGCACACAAACACACACACAGAAATCTTACTATAGAACACAATAAAGACACGCACACACACACAGAAATCTTACTATAGAACACAATAAAGACACGCACACACTCAGAAATCATACTATAGAACACAATGAAGACATGCACACACACACATAAATCTTACTATAGAACACAATAAAGACACGCACACAAACACACATAAATCTTACTATAGAACACAATAAAGACACACACACACACACACACATAAATCTTACTATAGAACACAATAAAGACACACGCACACAAACACACATAAATCTTACTATAGAACACAATAAAGACACACACACACACACAGAAATCCTACTATAGAACACAATAAAGACACACACACACACACACACAGAAATCATACTATAGAACACAATAAAGACACACACACAAACACACACACAGAAATCTTACTATAGAACACAATAAAGACACACACACACACACACACACACAGAAATCATACTACAGAACACAATAAAGACACACACACAAACACACACACATGAATCTTACTATAGAACACAATAAAGACACGCACACAAACACACATAAATCTTACTATAGAACACAATAAAGACACACACACACACACACACACATAAATCTTACTATAGAACACAATAAAGACACACACACACACACACAGAAATCCTACTATAGAACACAATAAAGATACACACACACACACACCACAGAAATCATACTATAGAACACAATAAAGACACACACACAAACACACACACAGAAATCTTACTATAGAACACAATAAAGACACACACACACACACACACACAGAAATCATACTACAGAACACAATAAAGACACACACACAAACACACACACAGAAATCTTACTATAGAACACAATAAAGACACACACACACACACACACACACACACACACACACACACACACACACACACACACACACACACACACACACACACACAGAAATCTTACTAGTAGTAGGCCTCCTTCGGTCATGACTGACCATGGACACAGTACATCCGTTCTAATGTCTAGATGGGCTGTCTGCTTGGTCCAAGCAGCGTCGCCTGTGACTGTACAGACCAATGCGAGAGAGGCAGTCTCTGTCGCAGCGGTCGCATGTGTATGCTGATGCTGGTATGTTGGCTGTCATCCCTTTTCTGCGAACTCGCTTTTCTGCTGCAGCAGCTGACAGTTTGTCCTCACCAATCCGCAGCTGTTTTTTGAGAGTAGTTCTCCAGCTGTTGCGGTCGTCTGCGAGGTCCTCCCAGGACTCAGTGTTGATCTCAAGCGCCTTCATGTCACGCTTGCAAACGTCTTTGTATCTCAGCTGTGGGCGGCCAATGTTTCTCTGCCCTGTGGCAAGCTCACCATAAAGGATGTCTTTTGGGATGCGACCATCTTCCATGCGGCGAACGTGGCCCAACCAGCGCAGCCGATGCTGTCTCAGCATGGTATGCATGGTTGGGAGGCCAGCGCAGGTTAGGACTTCGGTGTTGGTCACCTTGTCTTGCCAGGAAATGCCAAGTATGCGCCGTAGGCTTCTCAGGTGGAAGGTATTGAGCCTTTTCTCCTGATGAGCATGCGTGGTCCACGCCTCGCTGCCATACAGCAAGGTGCTGAGGACACAGGCGTTGTATACAGCCATCTTTGTCTTTGTAGTCAGCTTGGGATTTGTCCACACCCTTTGTGTGAGGCGGGCTAGTGTTGTGGCTGCCTTCTCGATCCTCTTGTCCACCTCTGTGTCAAGGGAGAGGTTATCAGTGATGGTGGACCCAAGATATGTGAATTGATGGATGGCTTCAAGCTCGTAGTCATCAATGGTGATGGCTGGTGGAGACGTCGTGTCTTGGCCCAGGACGTTTGTCTTCTTAAGACTGATGGTCAGACCAAAATCTTTGCAGGCCTGGGAGAAGCAGTCCATTAGTGACTGCAAGTCCCGCTGAGTATGGGTCACAACTGCGGCATCGTCGGCAAATAGCATGTCTCTGATGAGGGCTTCACGGACCTTTGTCCTTGCTCTGAGGCGGGCGAGGTTGAAGAGCCTGCCATCTGATCTGGTCCGCAGGTGGATCCCTTCTTGCGCTGTGCTGAACGCATGCCTCAGGAGGAGAGCGAAGAAGATTCCAAAGAGGGTTGGGGCCAGGACGCAGCCTTGTTTCACACCGCTGCGTACGTCGAAGGGCTTGGAGAGGTTTCCGTTGAACTGCACCATCCCTTTCATGTTTGAGTGGAAGGACTCAATTAAGCTGTGCAGTTTGGGGGGGCAGCCGATTTTTCGGAGAGCCCTGAAAAGGCCATCTCTGCTGACTAGGTCAAAGGCCTTGGTGAGGTCAATGAATGCCACATACAGGGGCATCCGCTGCTCTCTGCACTTCTCCTGGATTTGGCGAAGGGAGAAGACCATGTCTACCGTGGATCTCTCTGCTCGAAAACCACACTGTGATTCCGGGTAGACGCGTTCAGCCAGTTTCTGCAGGCGGATTAGGAGGACCCGAGCATAGACTTTGCCAACAATGCTGAGGAGCGAGATACCTCTGTAGTTGTTGCAGTCGCTCCTTTCGCCCTTGTTTTTGTACAGGGTGACGATCTTGACGTCCCTCATGTCCTGTGGTACAGCTCCCTCATTCCAACACTGACGGAGAACTGTGTGCAAAGGGTGCAGAAGAGAAGTCTTGCAGTGCTTGATGAGGTCTGGGGGAATTCCGTCGTTGCCAGGTGCCTTCCCTGATGCCAGGCTATCAATGGCCTTGCTGAGTTCGTCCGCAGTTGGCTCTGCGTCAAGTTCTTCCATTACCGGCATGCACTTGATGGCATCGAGGGCTAAGGGGGACACCATGTTCTGTGTGGAGTAGAGGTCGGAATAGTGTTCCGCCCATCTTTCCATCTGTTGGCTAGGATTGCTGATTACTTCCCCAGTGGAGGATTTGAGGGGGGCGATCTTGCTCTGTGTTGGTCCCAGTGCCTTCTTGATGCCATCATACATTCCTCGGATGTTGCCTCTTTCAGCAGCACTCTGTATCTCTTCGCTGAGCTCTGTCCAGTACTCGTTTGCGCTGCGCCTGGCGTTAAGCTGAACCTTACTTCTGGCAGCCCTGAGGATTTGCAGGTTCTTCTCACTGGGTGACCGCTTATACTTGGTGAGTGCGGCACGCTTGGCCTCAACAGTGGGAGTCATCTCTGATGATTTGGCCTCAAACCAGTCGTGGGACTTCACAATTTTCTTCCCAAAGGTGGCCATAGCAATGCGGTGCATGGTGTCTCGTAGCGTTTCCCATCTCTCAGTGGCAGAGTCTCTGGGCTGCAATGCATCGTATTCTCTCTGAAAGGCCTCTGCGAACTGTTCTACAAGATCTGGCTGAGACATCTTGCTGACGTCAATGCGAGGGTTCCCTTGTTTCTTTGAGCAGTGGAACTTCTTTGGTTGTAGCCTGATCTTGCAACATGCCAGAGAGTGGTCTGTGTCGCAGTCTGCGCTGTGATAAGAGCGAGTGTGGAGAACGTTTTTGATAGCGGCACGTCTTACTAGGATCAAATCCAGTTGGTGCCAATGTTTTGAGCGGGGATGCCTCCAGGAGACTTTGTGCTGAGGCTTCGTCTTGAAGAAGGAGTTAGCGATGCACAGTTCATGGCAGGCGCAAAACTCAAGCAGTCGCTGTCCATTCTCATTCATTTTCCCCACTCCAAAGGAACCGAGGCAGAAGGGCCATGAGTCATTGTCTGCACCCACTCTGGCGTTGAAGTCGCCAAGGAGAACAAGTTGTTCTGTCCTGGGGATGTTCCTTATGGATGATGCAAGATTTTCGTAGAACTCATCCTTGGTGTCTGGAGAGGCGGACAGAGTTGGGGCATAAACGCTGATGAGAATGACATAGCTTTCGGTGGTGTTGAGGCGGAGAGTCAAGAGTCGTTCTGAACCGCCGCTGCCTGGTTCAATCATGTTCAGCAGGCTGTTCCTTACTGCAAAGCCTACTCCGTGCTCTCTTGGGGCATCAGAACTCTTTCCTTGCCAGAAGAAGGTGTAGTCCCTTTCCTTTAGTGTTCCTGAGTCAGCCAGCCGTGTTTCCTGCAGAGTGGCAATGTCCACATTGAGCCTCTTTAGTTCGCTGTTTATGACGGCGGTTTTTCTGGCGTCGCTGATGTCTTGCAGATCTTGGGAGAGCCCAGGCATCATTGTTCGGACATTCCAACAGCCCAGTTTCACTGCTGATCCTTTTCCTGATCCGTTTCTTGAATTTGAATTTTTCTTTTTGTTTGGTGCGGTAATTAACGACCTGCTTGTCAGATTTTCTCCTAATCTTCATGCACCCAATGAAGAAGGCAGGTCGTGGCGGGACAGCACCTAACTGGCTGGGGGCTGCCCAGCTTAGGCGGGCGGTAGCTGTCCAGTAAGACACGAAGGTCTCTCCCACCGTCAAAAGCAACCCCTGGCGTCAGCTCTACGCCAGTTGAGCAATGACTTATCACCGGTATCTGTTGCTTCCCGTGTTGTGCCGACACTAGTGTTAGTAGCGAGGCTGGAGTGTTCTCTCCAGGTCGTAGGTGTAGAGTGTTTGTGGATGAATGGACGGATGTAAGCCTGGGCAGTGTAATATGGAAGACAGGCTGTTGCCCATGCAACTTGTCCCCCCTCTCCACCTCGCTGACAGATCCAAAGGAACAGCAGGGCTGTTACGTTTTGGTGCCAACGCGGCCGCAGGAGCTGCCGGAAAGTGACAAAGTTTGCCATCCAACCGCCTTAGGGGCCCCACACCGGATTTACTGTCAGGGTTTACTCCCTTAGCTAGATGGCCGCGGGTAGCTCTCCAGAGCTGGCGCCCTTTGATGGATCTAATTTATTTCCACCAGGGTTTCTGGCCACCCTCCTCACCATCCTCCTGAGAGGACTGGTGGGGTTGCTGGTTTAGTCGCCAGCAATTCGATCCTGTGACAGGTAGTACTGGGTTCCAGGTTACCAGTAGCGGATACATCTATCCGACCTGACCTCAACAGAACACAATAAAAGACACACACACACACAAAGAACATCAAAATACAATAAAACAACACACACACACAAGAAACACACAACACACAACACACACACACACACACACACACACACACAACACACAACACACACACAACACACACACACACACACAACAAAGAAATCTA
>JAPXFY010000030.1:40969755-40977255 GCA_030674185.1 Monoplex corrugatus | reverse complement strand
TGCTCCTTTTCCTTGATCCTTATCTCCTCTTCATCCTTTGTCTTCATCCTTTGTCTTCATTCTTTGTCTTCATCTTTCTCTTCATATTTTTTCTTCATCTTTTTCTCATCCTTTGTCTTCATCCTTTGTCTTATCTTTCTTCATCCTTTTCTTCATTTTTCTTCTCTTTTCTCTTCATCCTTTGTCTTCATCTTTGTCTTTATTTTTTCTTCATCTTTTCTTCCTTTTTCTTCATTCTTTCTTCTTCTATCCTTTGTCTTATGCTTTGTCTTCATCGTTTGTCTTCACCCTTTGTCTTCATTCTTTCTCTTTATGCTTTGTCTTCATCCTTTGTCTTCATTCTTTGTCTTCATTCTTTGTCTTCATTCTTTCTCTTTATAGTTTGTCTTCATCCTTTTTCTTCATTCTTTGTCTTCATTCTTTCTCTTCTCATCTTTCTCTTCATCTTTTTTCTTCATCTTTTTTCTTCATCTTTTTCTTCATCTTTTCTCTTCATCCTTTGTCTTCATCCTTTGTCTTCATCCTCTGTCTTCATCCTTGTCTTCATCCTTTGTCTTCATCCTCTGTCTTCATCCTTTCTTTCATCTTTTCTCTTCATCCTTTGTCTTCATCTTTTCTCTTCATCCTTTGTCTTCATCTTTTCTCTTCATCCTTTGTCTTCATCCTTTGTCTTCATCCTTTGTCTTCATCCTCTTGTCTTCATCCTCTGTCTTCATCCCTTTGTCTTCATCCTCTGTCTCATCCTTTCTTTTCATCTTCTCTTCATCTTTGTCTTCATCTTTTCTTCATCCTTTGTCTTCATCCTTTTTCTTCATCTTTCTCTTCATCCTTTGTTTCATCTTTGTCTTCATCCTTTGTCTTCATTCTTTGTCTTCATCCTCTGTTCATTCTTTGTCTTCATCCTCTTGTCATTCTTTGTATTCTATCCTTTGTGTCATTCTTTGTCTTCATCCTTTGTCTTCATCCTTTGTCTTCATCCTTTTTCTTCATTCTTTGTATTCATCCTTTGTGTCATTCTTTGTCTTCATCCTTTGTGTCATTCTTTGTATTCATCCTTTGTGTCATTCTTTGTCTTCATCCTTTGTCTTCATCCTTTGTCTTCATCCTTTATCTTCATCCTTTTTCTTCATTCTTTGTATTCATCCTTTGTGTCATTCTTTGTCTTCATCCTTTGTCTTCATCCTTTGTCTTCTTTCTTTCTCTTCATCCTTTGTCTTCACCCTTTGTCTTTTTCCTGGCCTGTTCTTTATCACTCGGAAACGAACTTTATCAAAGCCAAACAGGAAATCCATAACAATATGATAACAGTCCTAACTTTCACTAAATCACTAATCACCATAGCACCAAAAACACTGTTTCAGGTTCTGTCACACTTCACTTCCAGGTGACATCAATTTCTGATTCCTCTACCATTGCTATGCCTAAGCTGCACTCAAGCTGAAGTCTTTTGTGTGTCAGTGGATCAGAGGATAGAGGAAAGGGGAGATAACTGTTGTTGGAGGGCCGTGGCTGTTGTGTCCTTTCCGGGAGGTGGGTCACGTCTCCATTAAGACCGCTTGACAGGCGATGTCTTCAGCAAGCAGGATCACTACAGCACTTTTGAACTACACTGAAATGACCCAGCAGCAGTGCAGGGTCTCCTCTCGTGGGTGGTCTCATTCTGACTGGACGTCGCTGACTCTCATAGGCTTCCTGACACCAGGACTTTGGTCCAATGAACTCGGAGCTGGGGGTGTGTGGAGATAGCAGAGTGGAATGGGATCGACGCTACCCTGGTGCTGAGGCAATGCAGAAGATGAAGCGGCCCCCACCACCAAATTTATTTAATTGAACTAACCCTTTGACTCCCGCACACTTGACCAGCATGCTGCATTGTCAACCATGCTAGCGAATCAAAAACTGAACCCTTTGACTCCCTCACCCTATCCACCAGCTTCCTGCAGGATGGTAGTGATTAGGGTAAGGGAGTCAAAAGGTTACGTTTTTGCAGTTGGTGAATAGGGTGCGGGAGTGAAAGGGTTCATCATCATCATCATCATCATCATCAGGTGCCTTGCCGCATGGCGTTGGCGATCATCGACTTCCATCTGTCTCTATCTCTTGTTGCCCCAAGCATCTCCTCCACCCTCCTCGTCTTCAGCCACTCTGCAAGTCCGTCCAGCATTTTATCCCTGGGTCTACCTAGTCAAAGGGTCAAAGAAAAAAAAAGAGCATGAACTGACCCTAGCGATGTCGGTGATGAAGGAGATCTTGAACATCCAGTCCAGCCTGAAGGTATGGTTACTGAGGACGTCACGAAGGGAACCCTTGGCCCCGTAACCCCACACCAGACACACGTTGCCGGGCTCTATGCACGCCGCTATCAACTGGTTCACGTTCGAGTGTTTTAAATTGTGAACCTGAATATAAAATTAAAAAAATGGTCAGGCCACACTACCAATCTCCCGTTTAACGATGCCGCTATCATGGGGTTCATGTTGGTGTTTCATACTGAAAAACCTGAAAATTACAACAACAAAACAACAACAACAACAATAACAACAACAATAACAACAACAATCAAACCATACAAATAATCTCCAAGTAATTATATTTCGTGTCTATTCGCAACTGTGGTTTTTGGGATCCCCCCCCCAAAAAAAGAACAAACAAACCAACAACAAAAAAACAACAAACAACAACAACAACAAACAAACAAAAAAACGGCGTAAACCTGACATAAACACGGTGTAAACCTGACATAAACACGGTGTAACCCTGACTGATACACGGCATAAACCTGACATACACACGGTGTAAACATGACATAAACACAATGTAAACCTGACATAAACACAATGTAAACCTGACATAAACACAGTGTAAACCTGACATAAACACGATGTAAACCTGACATACACACGGTGTAAACCTGACATACACACGGTGTAAACCTGACATACACACGGTGTAAACCTGACATACACACGTGTAAACCTGACATAAACACGATGTAAACCTGACATAAACACAATGTAAACCTGACATACACACGGTGTAAACCTGACATACACACGGTGTAAACCTGACATACACACGGTGTAAACCTGACATACACACGGTGTAAACCTGACATAAACGCGATGTAAACCTGACATAAACACAATGTAAACCTGACATAAACACAGTGTAAACCTGACATAAACACAATGTAAACCTGACATAAACACAATGTAAACCTGACATAAACACAATGTAAACCTGACATACACACAGTGTAAACCTGACATACACACGGTGTAAACCTGACATAAACACAATGTAAACCTGACATAAACACGATGTAAACCTGACATAAACACGATGTAAACCTGACATAAACACAGTGTAAACCTGACATAAACACAATGTAAACCTGACATAAACACAGTGTAAACCTGACATAAACACATTGCAAACCTGACATAAACACAGTGTAAACCTAACATAAAACACATGTAAACATGACACACACAGTGTAAACCTGACATAAACACAATGTAAACCTGACATAAACACAATGTAAACCTGACATAAACACAATGTAAACCTAACATAAACACAATGTAAACCTGACATAACACAGTGCAAACCTGACATAAACACGATGTAAACCTGACATAAACACAGTGTAAACCTGACATAAACACAATGTAAAACCTGACATAAACACAGTGTAAACCTGACATAAACACGATGTAAACCTGACATAAACACAGTGTAAACCTGACATAAACACAATGTAAACCTGACATAAACACAATGTAAACCTGACATAAACACAATGTAAACCTGACATAAACACGATGTAAACCTGACATAAACACAATGTAAACCTGACATAAACACAATGTAAATCTGACATACACACGGTGTAAACCTGACATAAACACAGTGTAAACCTGACATAAACACAATGTAAACCTGACATAAACACGGTGTAAACCTGACATAAACACAATGTAAACCTGACATAAACACAGTGTAAACCTGACATAAACACGTATAAACCTGACATAAACACAATGTAAACCTGACATAAACACAGTGTAAACATGACATAAACACAGTGTAAACCTGACATAAACACGGTGTAAACCTGACATAAACACGGTGTAAACCTGACATAAACACGTATACACCTGACATAAACACTGTAAACCTGACATAAACACAATGTAAACATAACATAAACACAGTGTAAACCTGACATACACACGGTGTAAACCTGACATAAACCCTGACATAAACACGGTGTAACCTGACATAAACACATGTAAACCTGACATAAACACATGTAAACCTGACATAAACACATGTAAACCTGACATAAACACAATGTTAACCTAACATAAACACAATGTAAACCTGACATAAACACAATGTAAACCTGACATAAACACAATGTAAACCTGACATAAAACAATGTAAACCTGACATAAACACAGTGTAAACCTGACATAAACACAATGTAAACCTGACATAAACACAATGTAAATCTGACATAAACACAGTGTAAACCTGACATAAACACAGTGTAAATCTGACATAAACACAGTGTAAACCTGACATAAACACAATGTAAACCTGACATAAACACAATGTAAATCTGACATAAACACAGTGTAAACCTGACATAAACACAATGTAAATCTGACATAAACACAATGTAAACCTGACATAAACACGGTGTAAACCTGACATAAACACGGTGTAAACCTGACATAAACACAGTGTAAACCTGACATAAACACAGTGTAAACCTGACATAAACACAATGTAAACCTGACATAAACACGGTGTAAACCTGACATAAACACGGTGTACACCTGACATAAACACAATGTAAACCTGACATAAACACTGTAAACCTGACATAAACACAATGTAAACATAACATAAACACAGTGTAAACCTGACATACACACGGTGTAAACCTGACATAACCCTGACATAAACACGGTGTAAACCTGACATAAACACATGTAAACCTGACATAAACACATGTAAACATGACATAAACACATGTAAACCTGACATAAACACATGTAAACCTGACATAAACACAATGTTAACCTAACATAAACACAATGTAAACCTGACATAAACACTGTAAACCTGACATAAACACAATGTAAACATGACATAAACACATGTAAACCTGACATAAACACAGTGTAAACATGACAAACACAGTGTAAACCTGACATAAACACGGTGTAAACCTGATATAAACACATGTAAACCTGACATAAACAGTGTAAACATGACATAAACACATGTAAACCTGACATAAACACGATGTAAACCTGACATAAACACATGTAAACCTGACATAAACACAGTGTAAACCTGACATAAACACAATGTAAACCTGACATAAACACGATGTAAACATGACATAAACACATGTAAACATGACATAAACACACAATGTAAACCTGACATAAACACAATGTAAACCTGACATAAACACGGTGTAAACCTGACATAAACACTATGTAAACCTGACATAAACACGATGTAAACCTGACATAAACAGTGTAAACGACATAAACACATGTAAACCTGACATACACACGGTGTAAACCTGACATAAACACGATGTAAACCTGACATAAACACATGTAAACCTGACATAAACACGATGTAAACCTGACATAAACACATGTAAACCTGACATAAACACATGTAAACCTGACATACACACACGGTGTAAACCTGACATAAACACGATGTAAACCTGACATAAACACATGTAAACCTGACATAAACACGATGTAAACCTGACATAAACACATGTAAACCTGACATACACACAATGTAAACCTAACACAGTGTGTAAACCTGACCTGATTAACTTCCGTGAAAATATCACTGGTGGGTGAAAAAGTTTCCTTGTTCACGTTCTTGATGGCCACTACCTGTTGATCGAGGACTGTCACCTGAAATTGTAATTATCGTCATGTTTATATGTGTCCAAATGCTTACGTTACTTTTAAATAATAATAATAATAATTACAATATTTATATAGCGCAAAATCTTGATAAAATCAAATCTAAGCGCTGAAACAGACACACACGCACGCACACACACACACACACACCACAGCACGCACGCACGCACGCACGCACGCACGCACACACACACACACACACACACACACACGCATGGCTATAAATGGGGAGAAAGAATAAAAGCAATGGAAAATTATAGAGAGAATATTATATTCAATAATATATTACAATGTGATTCCCCTCGGAGTGGAGACAGGCTGCAGAGGGGTTGAGTGAGGTCAGGATTTTATGCAGAGGAGAAAAGGTGAGTTTTGAGAGCGGACTTGAAGGAGACAAAAGTAGTGCTGACGGACTGAGAGATAAAGTTTGTTCCAGGAGAGTGGACCAGAAGCAGAGAAGGCTCGTGGACCATAGATACTGAGCTTAGTGCGTGGAAAGCAAAAAGTCAGAGGATCGGAGGCAGAGCGGAGGGTACGTGAGGGAACATAGATCTCAAGTAGGCTTGACAGGTAATCGGGGGCTGCGTTTCTGAGGCTTTTGTAGCACATGGTGTCTAGTTTGTACTGTATGCGCTTTGATACAGGGGGCCAGTGAAGTTGTGCCAGGAGAGGAGATATGTGGTCAGCTTTTTTTCCTTTTGAGTACAAGGCATGTTGTTTGAATGCGCTGTAGGATGTGAATGGTGGAGGCAGGAAGACCAGACAGGAGTGAATTGCAATAGTCAATGCGAGACATTATGAAGGAGAGAACGAGTTTTGCAGTTGTTTTGACAGAGAGATACTTCCTGATCAGGCTTATACGATGGAGGTGATAGTAGCAAGATCTGGCATTTCAGAAACAAAGTTGTTCATGGAGAGGGTAGAGTCAAGACAGACACCAAGGTTTTAAGCTGAATCAGAAATTGGGACTGATGTGTTGCATAATGGGAGAGAAAGAGGAGGACAGTTGAGAAAGTTTCTGACGGGTGCCAATGAGGATAGCTTCTGTTTTGTCGTCGTTAAGCTGAAGTTTATTGTGTGTCATCCAGTTCTTAATGTCCGAGTAACACTCAGTGGTGCGAGTCAAGAGGCGCTATATATTGTCAGGTGAGTCACTGTCTTGAAGTTGGGTGTCATCAGCATAGAAGTGGTGTTTTATAGAGTGGGAGTTGATGATGGTGGACAGGGGGGAGGTGTAAAGAGTGAAAAGAACAGGGCCAAGGACAGATCCTTGTGGAACACCACAGGTCAGGTATGCAGGTTGAGAGTATGTGCCATTGATGAGAACAGTTTGTTTTCTGTTTGATAGATATGAAGTGAACCAGGAGAGAGCAGTGTCAGAGATGCCAAAAGTATGATGGAACCTAGAAAGGAGAATACCATGATCAATGGTATCAAAGGCTGCAGACAGATCAAGGAGTGTGAGGAGAGAGATTTTGCCAGTATCAGTTGCAAGGAGGAGATTGTTGAGAATGTGTAGTAGGGC
>JAPXFY010000030.1:40962255-40964755 GCA_030674185.1 Monoplex corrugatus | reverse complement strand
ATAATTTATGACATTAAAACTTATACCTTAACTTATGACCACCTTAATTTATGACACTTTAATGCTTATGACCACCTTAATGATTTATGACAACCTTTAATACTGATGACCACCTTTAATACCTTATGACCACCTTAATGCTTATGACACCTTTATTAGCTTATGACCACCTTTATACTTTATGACCACCTTTAATTTACTTTATTGACCACCTTTAATCTTATGACCACTTTATGCTTTATGACCACCTTTATGCTTTATGACCACTTTTAATACTATTGACACCTTTTTTTTATGACCACCTTTAATGCTTTATGACTACCTTTAATGCTTTTATGACCTTTTAATGCCTTTATGACCACCTTTATGCTTTTTACCACCTTTTTTTTATTGACACCTTTAATATCTTTATGACCATCCTTTAATACTTTATGACACCTTTAATACTTTTTGACCACCTTTAATGCTTTATGACCACCATTTATTACTATGACACCTTATCCTTATGACCACCTTTAATGACTTTAATGAACACTCTTAAACCTTATGACACCTTTAATACATTATGAAACTTCAATGCTTGTATGACCACTTATATTCATTAATGCACACCTTAATAGCTTATGACCACTTTAATGCCTTTGACCACCTTTATGACTTATGACCACCTTAATGCCTTAGACCCTTTAATACTTTATGACCACCTTAATACTTTATGACCACCTTTATCTTTATGACCACCTTTAATGCTTTATGACCACCTTTTAATACTTTTGCCTCTTTTACTCTATTAGAACAACTTTGAAATACTTGTATGACCACTGAATACTTTATGACACTTTAAATGACTTTATGACATTTAATATTTAGAACACCTTTAATCTTATGACCACTAATGTTTATACCAGCTTAATCTTATGCCAACTTTAATCTAATAAACATAATGCTTTTACACCTTTAATATTTATGCACGCTTTATCCTATGACCACCTTTAATCACTAGACCACCTTTATTCTCTATGACCAGCCATTTAAATTCTTTTTACCACACTTAATACTTATACCACCTTTAATGCTTTATGACAAGCTTTATATTTTGCCACTTAATGTTTTACACTTAATACTTTATGACAACCTTTATACTTATGACCATTTAAGTACTTATGACATTTAATGTTTAGAACATTTAATAGCCTTAGACCACATTTAATAGATTTATGACCACCTTTAATACTTATGACCACCTTTAAATGCTTATGACCACCTTTCAAAGCTTTATGACACCTTAATAGTTTATGACCACCTTTAATATTTATGACACCTTTAATAGTTTATGAACACCTTTAATATTATGACACCTTAATAGCTTTATGACCACCTTTAATATTTATGACCACCTTAATCTTATGACCACCTTTAATTTTATGACCACCTTTAATGTTTATGACCACCTTTATGTTATGCTTTATTGACCACCTTTATTTAATTATGTTTATGTACACCTTTAATAGCTTTATGACCACCTTTAATACCTTATGACCACCTTTAATGCTTTATGACACCTTTAATCCTTATGACCACCTTATATGTTTATGACCACCTTTAATATTTATGACACCTTTAATGTTATGACACTTTAATGTTATGACACCTTTAATATTTATGACCACCTTTAATACTTTATGACACCTTTAATACTTTATGACCACCTTTAATGACTTTATGACCACCTTTAATACTTTATGACACCTTTAATGCTTTATGACCACCTTTAATACTTTATGACCACCTTTAATACTTTATGACCACCTTAATACTTTATGACCACCTTAATCTTATGACCACCTTTAATGCTTTATGACCACCTTTAATGCTTATGACCACCTTTAATACTTTATGACCACCTTTAATGCTTTATGACACCTAATACTTTATGACACTTTAATGCTTTATGACCACCTTTAATACTTATGACCACCTTTAATACTTTATGACCACCTTAATACTTTATGACCACCTTTAATCTTTATGACACCTTTAATCTTTATGACCACCTTTAATGCTTTATACCACCTTTAATCCTTATGACCACCTTTAATACTTATGACCACCTTTAATACTTTATGACCACCTTTAATACTTTATGACCACCTTTAATACTTATGACCACCTTTAATACTTTATGACCACCTTTAATACTTTATGACTAACACCTTTAATACTTTATGACCACCTTTAATGCTTTATGACCACCTTTAATGCTTTATGACCACCTTTAATATTTATGACCACCTTTAATCTTTATGACCACCTTTAATCTTTATGACCACCTTTAATAGTTTATGACCACCTTTAATAGTTTATGAACACCTTTAATAGTTTATGACACCTTTAATAGTTTATGACCACCTTTAATAGTTTATGACCACCTTTAATACTTTATGAACACCTTTAATAGTTTATGAACCACCTTTAATAGTTTATGACACCTTTAATAGTT
>JAPXFY010000030.1:40952255-40954755 GCA_030674185.1 Monoplex corrugatus | reverse complement strand
TCCCCTCATGCAAAATAACAGCAAATGGCACAACCTTGACACAGGTTAATAAATTCAAATACCTGGGAACGGTCATTTCATCAGACGGCAGATGCACATCGGAAATAGCTGGCAGAATCGGCCAAGCCAAAACAACATTCAAGAAGATGATAAGCATTCTTACCAACAAATGCCTATCAATTAACATCAGAAAGAGAGTCCTTGAATGTTATATAGAACCAATACTGTTGTACGGATGCGAGGCGTGGACAGTCAGCAAGCAAAGCCAGAGCAAGATTGAGGCAGCCGAGATATGGTTTCTCAGAGGAATGCTAAGAGTTCCATGGACAGCAAAGAAAACAAACGAGAAAGTCTTGATGGAGGCAGACACAAGTATATCACTCATAAGGAAGATTAGGAAAAGACAAGCAACATTTAGAGGCCATTTTATGAGGACAGGGGATTTGGAGCACCTGGTCACAACGGGAAAGCTGGAGGGAAAGAGAGCAACAGGTAGACTCAGGGACAGAATGCTGGACAGACTTGCTGAGTGGCTGGGGATGAGGAGGGTGGGGGAGATGCTGGGGGCAACGAGAGATAGAGATGGCTGGAAGTCCATGGTCGCCAATGCCATGCGGCAGGGCACCTGATGATGATGATGATGATGATGATGATGATGATGATGATGATGATGATGATGATGATGATGATGATGAAGGTGGTATTTGTCGATTGTATGCGTATGCCTGATGCGTGACTGCCTTTGACTTGAATTGTCCAGATCTGGCGCCGTGTAAACACTGTACTGTAAACCTTCTCCGTGTTTACCTGGGTCTTTTTGTCGTTGTCTTATGACAAAATCAATAAAGAAACATTGCTGACGAGGTCAGTTTTTTATTCCTTACCTTTCTTGCCAAATAATTGTAACTGGTTAGTATTGCTAGCACTAGTATTTCTGTTTAAAGCCCAGCCGACTGTGCAGACTCATATCAGGATAATAATCATTTCCAAACGTACACAACACCTTGCTGACCATGAAATGAACAACGGCCGGAAAAGAACATTAAGAACACATAAACATATCAATGCAATCGTGCACATGATCTGAGGATATACCCCTGGCGTTGTTTATTCCGCCCAGTCTATCACCTAAGGGGTTAAAAACAAATCTGAGCACAAGTGTAAACAGAACTAAAGACAATAGAACAGAAATAAAAACTGGTCGATATTACCTAAAACTGCTTTTGCACATCACATCTTGGCGCAAAAAATGAATTTAATACATGGACTGAGTTATCGGTCCTTATACTGTATGTAAGACTTTACATAACACACATGATGATGTAGATGAATGGACCAGTAAGGCAGACAATGACAGGAAGAGATAACACAAGTAAAGGAACAAGGCAGAAACAAAGAGTGACAGAAAAGAACAAATTTGTTGTCCAGAATGTTCAGAAGGTGAGTTTAATCGTATAATGGGTTCCAGAAAAAACACGAAAGAAGAATACGAACGCGTATTTAATACAACAAAGCAAGACAGGCGCAATTTTTGAGTTTCAAGAGTAAGATGAACCTTTTCTCACATTGAACACAGCAGCAGGGAAGTTTCAGTCTTTTTCTCAATTTTTTTGTATCTAGTTTTTGTTTGTTTGTAATCTTACGCTTGACAAAGGCCAGTTGGCCGAAAATTTGCGCCTGTCTTGTTTTGTTGTATTAAATACGCGTTCGTATTCTTTCGTGTTTTTTCTGGTTCCTGTTTGCTTGAACGCGGGCAGTCACACTTGTTTTGGATTTTGTATAATGGGTTGTTTAGTTATTGGCTGTTCAAATATTTATTACTCTACTGTAGGCATGTCAAGCGACTAGATCAGTTTCACCAGCGCTGCCTAAGACGTATCTTAAACATCAAATGGTACAACAGAGCCTCAAACGGAAATGTTCTTTTGCAAGCCCAGATGCCAAGCATAGATGCACTGCTAACACAGTCTCAGCTAAGATAGTCTGGACATCTCGTGCGCATGCAGGATAACAGGCTTCCAAAGCAACTCTTCTACGGTGAACTGACAAAGGGCTATCGACCAAGAGGACGGCCAAAGCTTCGCTACAAAGACACCCTGAAAAAAATCCTTCCAGAAATGTGACATTGATGAAAAACAATGGGAAATCATGGCCACAAACAGGTCTGGATGGAGGCAAGCTATTTGCAAGGGAACAGAAGCTTATGAAAATGAAAGACGAAGCAGCCAAGTGGAAAAGCGTGCAGCAATAAAAGCCAGAACCAACTCTGCTAATGTTACATTGAGTGTCCAGTATGTGGCCGCCTGTGTACATCAGACTTTGGCTTAAGATCCCACATGAGGGTACACAAATAAAGTGCTAGGTTGGACTTTATCGACCACGATAGTCGACTGTATAAGTGCCAAAGTTGATCCGAAGTGGGGTGGTTTACAAACTGACATGTCCACGCTGTAAGGCGTGCTATGATGGACAGACTGTCCGACATTTACAAACCCGTTTC
>JAPXFY010000030.1:40944755-40947255 GCA_030674185.1 Monoplex corrugatus | reverse complement strand
GACAACCTGAAAAGGAACTTCTTCCAAGCAGCATAGAGTCCGTTCTTACATATGGCTCAATCTCTTGGACCCTAACGACATTGGAGAGGAAGATTGATGGAGCATACACACGAATGCTACGTGCAGCCCTGAACAAATCCTGGAGAGAACATACAACTAACAAAGAGTTATATGGTAAGATCCTACCAATCAGTAAATCAATACGTCAACAAAAACTGCGCTTCGCGGGACACTACTGGCGTAGCAAAGAAGAACTGGTGGGGGATGTTCTACTATGGAGACCCAGCCACGGAAAACAAACACCAGGACGTCCAAAGAAGACCTTCATCGACCAACTGATCGATGATACGGGCTGTCAGTATGATGAACTACCTACTGCAATGTCTGACAGAGAGGGATGGAAGAAACGTGTCATGGATAGCCGAGCAAGCTCGACATGATGATGATGATGACTAACACACTGCAAATACCATGTGGTAAAGACAAATCCAAAATAATCATGGCATATGCTATAATCTGGGTATAAATACAAGGCACTGGCCATTCATCGGGACGAAGTGGTTAACGCAAAGAATTACTATCATCAGTCAAAATAATCATTGTGGGATTTTCCAGCCCCAACCAGTTCCTACACAGACACCAGCATGCCATGGACTGGGGAAAACTATGATCACATAGCTGAGGCTTGTCCTCTTTAAGATGTGTCTTTTGAAATAACTTTGGTATTGAAAAAGTACCAGTTCTCCTAAATGAAATTTACGGAAAACTCCCTAAAGATATGTCAAGCTCAATTTCATTTCACTTCCAAAGAAAGCAGGGGTTATAGAATGTGAAGTCCATCGTATGATCAGCTTGATGAGTCATATGACAAACATTCTATCAAGAATGATCATGATGTGGACAAGAAATAGAATCAAAACAGAAATAGCAGAAAAACGGTGCGGATTTGTTGAAGAAAAAGGAACTGTTAACGCCACAGATATTCTATGAATTCTCATAGAAAGATCAATTGAGATGAATAAGGCTTTATATATTTGTGAGTTGTTGATTATGCCAATTCTTTTGATCATGTAAGACATAAAAGATCAAATAGAAAAGCCCAAAACTAAAGAAAGAGCTCAGAATAATAAAGAATATGTATGGTGAACAAACAGTAGCAATGAGAGTAAAAAATAATATAAGCTCTTTTCAAAACATCAAAAATGGGTTAGACGGGGATGTGCTCTCTCACTAGATTTGTATTTGCTGTACAATGAAACCATCATGAGAAACCTAGAAGAATGCCCTGGGATAAAAGTTGAAGGGAAAATGATAAACGATCTTAGTTATACAGGTGACATCATTCTAATGGCAGAAAATGAAAAAGATCTACAAAATCTTGCAATTATTACAGACATAGTAGAAATAAAGAGCTTAAGCTAAATAGTGAGAAAACTGAAGTCATGGTAATCAGTAAAAACAAACAAACAAACCAGGAAATCCCCTTATGTAAAATAACAGCAAATGACACAACATGGAGACAAGTTGATAAGTTTACATATCTGGAAATAGTCTTCTCACCAGACGACAGAAGCACATTAGAAATATCTAGCAGATTTAGCCAAGCTGAAACAGCATTCAAGAAAATGAAAAGCGTTCTTATCAACAAATGCATAGCAGTTAACATCAGGAAGAGGGTTGTTCAGTGTTATATAGAATGCACTCTTTGATACAGCGCTTAGATTTGATTTTATCAAGATTTTGCGCTATATAAATATTGTAATTATTATTATTATATAGAACCAATATTGTTAGACACATGTGAACCGTTGACAATAACAAGCAAAGTCAGAACAAGATTAAGGCAGCTGAAATGTGGTTTTTCAGAAGAATGTTAAATGTTCCATGGACAGTCATCATTATGCTCCCTGCTGCTTGGCATTGGCAATCATAGCCCTCCATACGTATCTATCCCTTATCATTGCAAGTACATCTCCCACCCTCTCTGTCCTCAGCCACACTACAAGTTTGTCCAATATTTTCTCCCTGGGTTTACCTGGTGCTCTCTTTCCCTCAAACTTTCCTGTTGTGAGTAGGTGCTCTAGTTTCTCTGTCCTCATAAAATGTCCTATAAATGTTCCATGGACAGTACAGAAAACAAACGAGGCAGTCTTTCCTGCTGTTTTACCCTGAATGGTGATATTCCTGACGTGTCTAACAATGTCAGAAGCCCTGAGTATTCCAGTCCTTGAGGCTTGTAACGACCGATTCATTCCTTCCACCAACAAGTAGATGGCATCTGCCATTTGGGCAGCACGTAAACCATACTGAAACATAATAATCATAATGATGATGATGATTATAATATTGATAACAAGAAACAAAATAATTATAAAAAGGATAATGATAACAATGAGGAGCAGGAGGAAAGAAGAAGAAGAAGAAGAAGAAGAAGAAGAAGAAGAAGAAGAAGAAGAAGAAGAAGAAGAAGAAGAAGAACGAGAAGAACAAGAAGAACAAG
>JAPXFY010000030.1:40937255-40939755 GCA_030674185.1 Monoplex corrugatus | reverse complement strand
ATCAGGGAAATCACAGGGTGTCTGAAATCAGGGAAATCACAGGATGTCTGAAATCAGGGAAATCACTGGGAGTAGAAAACATTCTCTCCGAGTTGCTCAAACATGGTGGTGAATAATCAACAAAGAATTTTTCGGCATTATATCAGACGACACAAGTGTCTTAAGATGGCCCCCAAAATGGACTCAGTCACATGTAACAGCACACCCAAATGAAAGGAACTCCAGACAGTACGAAAATGATATCATCATCAGTCTAATTAAATTATCCACATCACGAAATTTATGCTCTTAATAATTCTTAACCGCCTTAAGACCATCGTTGAATAACTGCTCTCTGAAGAACAGGCTAGCTTCAGATCTGACAAGTGCACAGTTGAGCACATCTTCAGTTGCGTCATGACAGAATAACATTTGTAATATTGAAATGATCTCTACCATGATTGTATCGACTTCAAGAAAGCATTCGACAAAGCTAAGCATGAAGGCCTTTTGCATGTCATAAGAGGCTACATTATAAAAAAAAAAAGTCTAATTCAAGTCATCGAGGCATCTTACAAAAATTCAAGCAGCCCTGTGCCTCTAAGCAAACAGCTAGGACAGTTCTTTCAAACTAAAAAGTGAGTACGCCAAGGATGTCCATATCACCAGGCATGTTCAATGTCTTTCTGAAAAAGATCGTGTAAGAAACCCTCAACGACCACCATGACGTCATCTTCATTCGTGACAGGCGTGTCTGCACTCCCGCTGTTTCTGAAGACGTCAACTGTATGGCGGACACTTAGACTGGACGCAAACTACAAGATCTAATCGACAGATCTGTCAACAGTACAGAAGTGCATTGAATGGAAGTCAGCAACTAGAAGAACAAAGTCATCACCAACAGCACAATTAACCACAGTGCAGAAGTCAACATGAATCTTTGAATGACCAGCAAACGGAAGAAGTCAATAGTTTAAACTGTTTGGTACCTACCGACCAAAGATGACATAAGCACAGAAGACTCTATGCATCAGGACTACAACAGCAATGGCAGCAATGTCAAGAATGAAAGTAATCTGGAGAAGCACCACCACCACGTCACCACCAAGTACAGACTGTACAAATCATTCGTGGTTTCCATCCTCTGTGTGTGTCAAACTTTGCTTGCTAACTCTGATATGATAATTCAGGCATTTGAGATCAAATGCTGGGGAAACTACTTCACATTATCCTGCCTCGAACACCAGTGAGTCTAAAGGGAACACAAGCAGCACGCTGGTGGATCCGCAAGAAATATTTCCGGTAACTGAGAAATGACATAAGGTAGTATGATTTGGTTAACTCACCCGCCATGACGCACTGTTGAAGACTATCTTTTGGGGTACGTCCTGGAAAGGGGCTGTCGCCATGGTATGGGAGAGAAAAAATCGGACAGCAAATGTCAACGAATGGATCACACTTAGTACGCCTGACGTGCTTGTTGCTATTCTTTACAGACAGATGGAGAATCCTGTCTGCTACTGCATTCCACGTTGTCTCACCACTCTGGTCATGGGATTGGGAGAGAAGAAGAAGAAGACAACAGCACATTTCTTTGATGCCCACTTCACGTTTTTGTCTGTCTGTCTCAAATCTCTATCTCTGTGAGGGTGTTAATGTGAATATGTATTAGTGTCCGTGAAAGTATGTGTGCGTGCGTATGTATATGTGTATGTGTGTATGTGTGTATGTGTAGGTGTGTGAATGTGCATGCGTGCACGCATCTCTTTTGTGTGTTCCCACAACCACGCCTATGTCAGTGTCCATGTGTGAATGTGTGCGTGCAAAGATGTGATCTACCGACCAGCCAGCATTGTGCAGCGGTTAACGCAATGGACTACCGACTGGAAGGTTGTGGGTTCAAAGCCGATCCGTCCCGTCAAAATCGTTCGGAGATTTTGTGACCCCAGCAGGGTCCTACCAGAGTGTGCTCAGGGCTCAATGGAAAGATTGGAACCACTCAGTCAAGTCTCATCTATTTCATGGACGCGTCCTTGAGAGTGTGATCGTATTAGTGTTTTGGCCTACGCCGCGATTCCTGTATTTCTCGGGCCTGGTTGACGCCAGAATATGCCATGAAAGGAAGCTTAGAATACAGCTTCGCCAAGAAGTGTCAACCCAGAATGGAACTCTATGGCAGCATCCTGTTGTCGTGATTGTCACATTGTTGTAAAAAAAAGTATCCCATTAAATTGGCGTAGGAATTGAAATAGCAAAAACAAACAAACAAACAAAATCAACAAAAAAAAGTATGACTGCCCGCGTTCAAGCAAACAGGAACCAGAAAAAACACGAAAAAAGAATAAGAACACGTATTTTATACAAGACAAGACAGGCGCAAATTTTCGGCCAACTGGCCTTTGTCAAGCGTACGTAAGATCACGAACAAACAAACAAACAAATAAACAAACACACAAACAAAACAAATAAACAAACAAACAAAACAAAACAAAAATTAAAACTGTGATCTAAACCTGCCTGT
>JAPXFY010000030.1:40927255-40932255 GCA_030674185.1 Monoplex corrugatus | reverse complement strand
TTGTTTTCTTGCTGTCCATGGAACTCTCAACATTCTTCTGTGAAACCACTCTTCGGCTCCTCGTTCCTGCTCTGGCTTTGCTGCTGACTGTCCACGCTCGCAGCCGTTCAACAGTATTGGTTCTATTACATTGTCTAGAGGCGTTGTGGTTTGGGTTGGTGGTGAGGTTGTTGGGGTGTGTTGCTGGTATGGCGGGGCGTGTGTGTGTGTCATGCTTATGTTGGTTACTGATGGTGGGGGGTGGGTTGGTCGTGGGGGGGGGTTGTGGCAGGTACGTGGGAGATGTTCTATTGGGGTATTGGGTGTTAAGGGCGTTTTGACTATGACACATGAGTGGTGGGGATGTTTTTCATTGGGTTAATTAATGATATTGATAACATGAATACTAGGGGAGATAATGATATTACATAAGTGAGTATAGGGGAGGTAATGATATTAATAGGTGAATATATGGGAGGTAATGATATTAATAAGTGAGTATAGGGGAGGTATGATATTAATAAGTGAGTATAGGGGAGGTAATGATATTAATAAGTGAGTATAGGGGAGATATTGATATTAATAAGTGAGTATAGGGGAGGTAATGATATTAATAATTGAGTATAGGGGAGATAATGATATTAATAAGTGAGTATAGGGGAGATAATGATATTAATGAGTGAGTATAGGGGAGGTAATTATATTAGAAGTGAGTATAGGGGGAGATAATGATATTAATGAGTGAGTTTAGGGGAGATAATGATATTAATAAGTGAGTATAGGGGAGATAATGATATTAATAAGTGAGTATAGGGGAGGTAGTGATATTAATGAGTGAGTATAAGGGAGATAATGATATTAATAAGTGAGTATAGGGGAGGTAATGATATTAATAAGTGAGTATAGGGGAGGTAATGATATTATTAAGTGAGTATAGGGGAGGTAATGATATTAATATGTGTGTATAGGGGAGATAATGATATTAATAAGTGAGTATAGGGGAGGTAATGATATGATATTAATAAGTGTGTATAGGGGAGATAATGATATTAATAAGTGAGTATGGGGGGGTAATGATATTAATAAGTGAGTATAGGGGAGATAATGATATTAATAAGTGAGTATAGGGGAGGTAATGATAATGATTTAATAAGTGTGTATAGGGGAGATATGATATTAATAGTGTGTATAGGGGAGATAATGATATTAATAAGTGAGTATGGGGGAGGTAATGATATTAATATGTGTGTATAGGGGAGATAATGATATTAATAAGTGAGTATAGGGGCGGTAATGATAATGATATTAATAAGTGTGTATAGGGGAGATAATGATATTAATAAGTGAGTATAGGGGAGATAATGATATTAATAAGTGAGTATAGGGAGAGTAATGATATTAATAAGTGAGTATAGGGGAGTAATATATTAATAAGTGGTATAGGGCGAGAATGATATTAATAAGTGAGTATAGGGGAGGTAATGATATTATACTAGTGAGTATAGGGGGATGGTAATGATATTAATTTAAGTGAGTATAGGGGAGGTAATGATAATGATATTTATAAGTGAATATAGGGGAGTAATGATATTAATAAGTGAGTATAGGGGAGGATAATGATATTAATGCAGTGAGTATAAGGGAGTAATGATATTAATAAGTGAGTATAGGGGAGATAATGATATTAATAAGTGAGTATAGGGGAGGTAATGATATTAATAAGTGAGTATGGGGAGGTAATGATAATGAATAATTTGAGTATAGGGGAGTAAAATGATATTAATAAGTGAGTATGGGGGATAATGATATTAATAAGTGAGTATAGGGGAGTAGATAATGATATTAATAAGTGAGTATAGGGAGGTAATGATATTAATAAGTAAATATAGGGGAGGTAATGATAATGATATTAATAAGTAAAGTTAGGGGAGGTAATGATATTAATAAGTGAGTATAGGGGAGGTAATGACGTAATGATATTAATAAGTGAGTATAGGGGAGGTAATGATATTTAATAAGTGAGTATAGGGGAGGTAATGATATTAATAAGTGAGTATAGGGGAGATAATGATATTAATGAGTGAGTATAGGGGGAGTAATGATATTAATAAGTGAGTATAGGGGAGTATGATAATGATATTAATAAGTGAGTATAGGGGAGATAATGATATTAATAAGTGAGTATAGGGGGAGTAATATGATATATATTATAATAAGTGAGTATAGGGGAGATAATGATATTAATAAGTGAGTATAGGGGAGGTAATGAGTATTAATAAGTGAGTATAGGGGGATAATGATATTAATAAGTGAGTATAGGGGAGGTAATGATAATGATATTAATAAGTGAGTATAGGGGAGGAATGATATGATATTAATAAGTGAGTATAGGGGAGGTAATGATATTAATAAGTGAGTATAGGGGAGATATGATATTAATAAGTGAATATAGGGGAGGTAATGATATGATATTAATAGTGATATAGGGGAGGTAATGATTATTAATAGTGAGTATAGGGGAGGTAATGATATTAATAAGTGAGTATAGGGGAGTAATGTATATTAATAAGTGAGTATAGGGGAGATAATGATATTAATAAGTGAGTATAGGGGAGAGTAATGATATTAATAAGTGAGTATAGGGGGATAAGATATTAATAAGTGAGTATAGGGGAGATAATGATATTAATAAGTGAGTATAGGGGAGGTAATGATATTAATAGTGATATAGGGGAGGTAATGATATTAATAAGTGAGTATAGGGAGTAATGATATTAATGAGTGAGTATAGGGGAGGTAATGATTAAAGTGAGTATAGGGAGATAATGATATTAATAGTGAGTATAGGGGAGTAATGATATTAATAAGTGAGTATAGGGGAGTAATGATATTAATAAGTGAGTATAGGGGAGGTAATGATATTAATAAGTGAGTATAGGGAGATAATGATATTAATAAGTGAGTATAGGGGAGGTAATGATAATGATATTAATAAGTGAGTATAGGGGAGTAATGATATTAAAAGTGAGTATAGGGGAGGTATGATATTAATAAGTGAGTATAGGGAGATAATGATAATTATAATTAAAGTGAGTATAGGGGAGGTAATGATATTATAGTGAGTTAGGGGAGGTAATGATATTAATAAGTGAGTTAGGGGAGGTATATTGATATTAATAAGTGAGTATGGGGAGTAATTGATAAGGGATAATAATTAAGTGAGTATAGGGGAGTTTAATGATAAGATATTAATAAGTGAGTTAGGGAGGTAATGATATTAATAAGTGAGTATGGGGAGGTAATGATATTAATAAGTGAGTATAGGGGAGGTAATGATATTAATAAGTGAGTATAGGGGAGATAATGATATTAATAAGTGAGTTAGGGGGATAATGATATTAATAAGTGAGTATAGGGGGAGATAATGATATTAATAAGTGAGTATAGGGGAGATATGATATTAATAAGTGAGTATAGGGGAGGTAATGATAATGATATTATAAGTGAGTATAGGGGAGGAATATGATTTAATAAGTGATATAGGGGAGGTAATGTAATGATATTAATAGTGAGTATAAGGGAGGTAATGATATTAATAAGTGAGTATAGGGGGGTATGATATTAATAAGTGATATAGGGGAGTATGATATTAATAAGTGAGTATAGGGGAGGTAATGATATTAATTAATGAGTATAAGGGGAGTAATGATATTAATAAGTGAGTATGGGGAGATAATGATATTAATAAGTGAGTATAGGGGAGAAATGATATTAATAGTGATATAGGGGGAGGTAATGATATTAATAGTGAGTATAGGGGAGTAATGATATTAATAAGTGATATGGGGGGTTAATGATTATTTAATAGTGAGTATAGGGGAGGTAATGATATTAATAAGTGAGTATAGGGGAGATAATGATATTAATAGTGAGTATAGGGGAGTAATGATATTATAAGTGAGTATAGGGGAGTAATGATATTAATAAGTGAGTATAGGGAGGTAATGATATTAATAGTGAGTATAGGGAGTATGATATTATAAGTGATATAGGGGAGATATGATATTAATAGTGATATAGGGGAGTAATGATATTAATAAGTGATATGGGGAGGTAATGATATTAATAAGTGATATAGGGGAGTAATGATATTGATATTATAAGTGAGTATAGGGGAGGTAATGATATTAATAAGTGAGTATAGGGGGTAATGATATTAATGTGAGTTAGGGGGGTAATGATATTAATAGTGAGTTAGGGGAGGTATGATAATGATATTAATAGGGTTAGGGGGAAATGATAATATATATGTGTTAGGTAGGAATGATAATAAGTGGTTAGGGGGTAATGATATTAATAAGTGGTTAGGGGATATGATATTATAAGTGAGTTAGGGGAGGAATGATATTATAGTGAGTTAGGGGAGGTAATGAATAATAAGTGATATAGGGGAGGTATGAATTATAAGTGATATAGGGGGTAAGATATTATAGTGATAAGGGGAGGTAATGATAATGATATTAAGTGAATATAGGGGAGTAAGATTTAATAGTGAATATAGGGGGGATAATATTTAATAAGTGAGTATAAGGGAGAATGATATTAATAAGTGGTATAGGGGAGATAATGATTTAAAGTGATATAGGGGAGGTAATGATATTAATAAGTGAGTATAGGGGAGTAATGATAATGATATTAATATGAGTATAGGGGGGAATGATATTAATAGGATATAGGGGGTATGATATTAATAAGTGATATGGGGAGATATGATTTATATGAAATAGGGGGGTAATGATATAAGTGATATAGGGGAGGATGTTTAATAAGTATTGGGGAGAATGATATTAATAAGTGAGTAGGGAGTAATGTATTAATGATTAGGGGAGGATATATAATAATGTATAGGGAGGATAATAAGTGATTAGGAGATAATGATTAAAGTATTAGGGGAGTAAGATATTAATAGTGATATAGGGGAATAATATATTAAATGATAGGGGAGTATGATTTATAAGTGA
>JAPXFY010000030.1:40912769-40922769 GCA_030674185.1 Monoplex corrugatus | reverse complement strand
GCTGGCCAGGTCCTGAGGCCTTACCTAGCCTATGTTTTATCTAACCTATATTTTATACTGGTATTTTATTAAAGAAAGTGCATCGACTGGGAAACGAACCCAGGTGACCCATGTAGCAGGCGAGTATTCTACCACTGATGCCACGAATCTGTTACAGTCAAGTACTCAAAGTCTGATATATCTAGTTCATTCCAAAACCCTGACATAAAAACGAATTTGTTTACTGCCCATCGTAATGTTCCAGCTATTCTGATGGTGTTTGCGTGGAAGGCCCCTCTCTCCCTTATCATTTCAAGACTTTCCCAGCGCCCTGGATTTTGAGATGGGTCTGTCCGATCATCACTAACAGTGTTTGGTGGAACTCCTATAAAATTGTCTAAGTGCGGTGATTCCCTCTTAAACAAAATTCTTTTTAAAAAATCGTCTCAACAGAAGAATGAACTTACCTATCATGTAAAATGCTGCAATGAAATACCTTGGTAACACGTTGCACCGTTAGGATATTCAGAACAGCAGTCTACGTGTTAGGGTCGTTCTTGTAATAACAATAACAATACTAATGATAATACTAATACTAATGATACTAATAAACAACAATGATACACTAATAATAATAACAATAATAATGATAATAATAATAAATAATAATAATGATATTAATAATAATAATGATACTGAGAAGGAGGAGGAGGAGGAAGAAGAGGAGGAAGAGGAGAAGCAAAAGAGGAAGAAAATGAACAACATCATCATCATCATCATCATCATCATGACATTGATAATAGTACGAAGAAGAGAGGAGAAGAAGAAGAAGAAGAAGAAGAAGAAGAAGAACAACAACAACAACAGTAAGTAGGAAGGAGACGAAGAAGAGGATGATGATAATGATGATGATGAAGAAGAAGAAGAAGAATATCAACATCATTATCATTATCATTTTATTATCGGTGTCAGGATGATGATGGTGATTATGATGGTGGTGATGATGCTGATGATGATGGTGTGGTGATGGTGATGATGATGGTGATGGTGATGTGTGGATTTGGTGATGGTGATGATGATGATGATGATGATGATGATAACAATATACTACTACTACTACTGCTGCTGCTGCTGCCGCTGCTACTACTACTACTACTACTACAACTACTACTAACAATAACAATAAGAATGATGATAACAATAAGGAACAAAAAATAATCAAAATAATAATAATAATAATATAATGCATGTCAAATGGCAGATGTGATGTGACTAGTGTGTTGGCTAGTGACTGCGTGCTTGTCACCTCTCACTTTCAACCTGCACTGCTGGCTAGCACTGCTGCTTGTAGCTATACGAAAAGAAGAGCAGAATGCATAAGTCTCTTCCTGTCAGTACATAGCGTCTCCATCAGCAAGCCCTACGTTATGCCTCCTCGTGGCGACATGCGGTAACTGAGCACTTCACGGACTCAGGCTAAATCTCGAGGGACTCGGAGGAGGGTGTGGATATACCCTGGTGCCCACGAACCAGCCCCCAGCTATGGGTAATAGCACCACTGCCTTGTGGACATCTCGGGAGAGAATAAGGCCAAGGGAGTAAACCCTGAAAAAAATCAACCTACTGTCTTGTAGATTGTCGTGGGAACGACAAAGCCTAGCAGAGAGACCGTAAACAAACCGATGGAAGGCAACGAGAAACCACCATCGTACTATCCCAAGATATCATGGCTAAACAGTTCAATGAAAAAAAGTATAACGACGTAAATAAGGGTTCCTATGGAGCACCTTTATCCGGTAAGGACCGCCATGCTGCCCTGGTGACACCAGACCGTCAGCAAGCTACTGCGTTCAACCTCAGAAAAAATACCAAAATCGCAAAATGGAACGTTAAAACATTGTAGCAAAGGAGTAAATTAGACAATATCAAAATGGAAATGGAAAGGCTTAACATTAGTATTTTAGGACTAGGGGAAGTGAGATGGATGGGGTAGGCATGATAACATCAGGAGAGCATACAGTAATATATTCTGGTGGAAACTCACATGAAAGAGGAGAGTAGGTATCGTAATGGACAGGGACAAATCAAAAGCAAGTGTATGCACCAACATCTGCAAGTACTCAGGAAGACATTGACAACTTTTTACGAAGTATTAGAGATGGCCAAGGCCCAATGTCAATCAAAAGAAGTTACAACAATAATGGGAGATTTTAATGCTAAAGTGGGAAAGGATAGAGTAGAGGATATAGTTGGACCTCATGGCTTTGGTACACGAAACGAAAGGAGAGGGAACTTGTAGAATGGGCACAGACGAATGAGTTCATAGTAGGAAACACGTGGTTTGAGCAGCCTAATAGAAGAAAATGGACTTGGATGAGTCCAGGAGATAATACCAAAAATCAGATTGACTACATCCTGATCAATAAAAGATTTAAAAATTCTTTACTGTCAGCAAAAACACTACCAGGCGCAGACTGCAACAATGACCACAATCCTACAGTGGGAAGATTGAGGCTGAAATTAAGGAAAAGGAAACAGACCAAAAGCAACATCAAACTAAATCTTGGACTCTTAAAGACAGATGAAGTGATAAGTACACAAATTAATGTACATGTTCAAAACAAATTCAGTGCTCCGGAAGACATTGGTGACAGTGAGGAACAATGGACAAAGTTGCAAATAAGAACTGGATGACAAAAGAAATTCTAGGCTTGATAGAGGAACGGAGGAAGGCAAAGAGAAACGAGGAGATTTACAGGAAGATAAACAAAGAAATCAGGAATAGGTGCAATGAAGCTAAAGAAGTTTGGGTGAAAACAAAATGCAAAGAAATAGAAGACCGACACAAAACGGATCCTCAGGGTATGTTCAGACGAATAGAAGAAATTGTCCACTGGAAAAATACATACGCATCAGCTGGTTGCTTAAAATCGAAAGATGGCACGCTTATCATGGAAAAAGACAAAATATTAGACAGATGGGGAGAGTACATTAAATACATTTTCGAAGATGACAGAAACGAAGAACACATTATAAGAAAAAACGTTGAAGGATCACCCATAATGAAAGATGAAGGTAGAGCAGCACTGAAAAAGATGAAACCAGAAAAAGCCCCATTTTCATTTCACTTCCAAAGAGGACAGGGCCTATAGAATGCGAACTCCATCGCACAATCAGATTTATGAGTCATGTAACAAAACATTAATAATCATGATGAGGACAAGGAATAGAATCAAAAGAGAAATAGCAGAAGAACAGTGTGGATTTGTGGAAGGGAAAGGAACTATTAATGCCATATCCATCCTAAGAACTACCATAGAGAGGTTAATCGAGATGAACAAGGATTTTATATTTATGCTTTGTTGATTATACGAAGGCTTTCAATCGGGTAAGACATGAAGAATTGATCAACCAACTGGAGAGAATCAATGCTGGTGGAAAAGATCTACGAATAATCAGAAATGTGTACTGGGAACAAACAGCTGCAATGAGATTAGAAAACGATATAAGCTCTTTACAAAATATCAAAAGAGGAGTCAGACAAGGTTGTGTTTTGTCACCAGATCTGTTTTCACTTTACAGCGAAAAGATCATGAGAAACCTAGAGGAAGACCCTGGATTAAAGGTTGAAAGAAAAATAATAAATAACTTTCGATACGCAGATGACACCCGTGCTAATTGCAGAAAACGAAAGAGACCTACAAAACCTTGTGAATATACTAGAAATAGAAAGCAAAGGTAAGGGGTTGGAACTAAACAGCTGACGTAATGGTGATCAGTAAAAAACATGAAATCCCGTCGTGCAAAATAACAGCAAACGGCACGACCTTGAGACAGGTTGATAAGTTTAAATGCCTGGAAACGATCATTTCACCAGATGGCAGATGCACATCAGAAATAGCCAGCAGAATTGGCCAAGCCAAAACAGCATTCAAGAAGATAAAAAGCATTCTTACCAACAAATGCCTATCAATTAACATCAGGAAGAGAGTTCTTGAATGCTATATAGAACCGATAATGTTATATGGTTGTGAGGTGTGGACAGTCAACAAGCATAGCCAGAACAAGATTGAGGCAGCAGAGATGTGGTTTCTAGGAAGAATGTTGAGAGTTCCATGGACAGCAAAGAAAACAAACGAGACAGTCTTGATGGAGGCAGACACAAGAAGATCATTTGTGAGGAAGATTAGGAAAAGACAAGCAACATTTATAAGCCATTTTATGAGGAAGGGGGAATTGGAGTACCTGGTCACAACAGGAAAGCTGTAGGGAACGAGAGCACCAGGTAGACCCAGGAAGAAGATATTGGACGGACTTGCAAAGTGGCTGAAAACAGAGAGGGTGGAAGAGGTGCTTGAAGCAACATGGGATAGAAACAGATGGAAAGCCATGATTACCAGCACCATGTGGCAAAGCACTTGATGATGATGAATAACAATAATGATAACAATGACAACAACAATAATAATATTTTTTATATAGAATGCAGTCTCTAAGGCATTCGGATGGCGTATTACTTCACTTTCCGGCAGCTCCGACAGCCAGGCTGACACCAGATGTATTACCCAGCGTTCCTTTGGACAACACCAGCAAGGCCAGGAGGGGAACCTTCAGGGCTAGGCAGCCCAGGATCTCCATACTCTAAATAAGTAAGATGAGCCTTAAACTTGTCCGTTTCATGTGGCAAAGTATGTTTTAAACTTTAACGTGAAGTTTTAATCCATGGTTCTATCAACAAGGCCATCCAGTCCGCACAAAACACACACACACGCAATAAGATAAAACTGATGAGGTATCGAACCTCCAACCCCCCCCCCCCCCAATCACCAATCCGTTGTGTTATCCAGTCTGCCATGATGACTGAAATCGTCGAAGAGAACTTTTCCTTTGAAGTCTTGCAAATGTATTATGTATTCGATATGATTTTTATGAATTTTCAAAAAGAACGAAATTGAAAGATACCTTAACTGCATTTTGTTCCAAACATTGAGTTTTAGAGTTTCAGTTTCAGTTTCTCAAGATGACGTCTCCGCGCTCAGAATAAATTCCATATGTACTAAACGTCACAGCTGCCATGTGACGGAGATTTTTAAAAGATTTGTATGCATTTATCATGCATACAAAAAATACATTGTTTAACAAAGCATTCGTCAAACGGACAGGTTTTTTTTAACCCGATGATAGTCACTGTGCTTATGAATATTGTTATCAGGGGCAACGCATGAAACAGCGCCTGTGCAAATACCGCTCGAATACAATATAATCAGCTCAGCAAATGCATGTACTATTTGTCAAAACGGATATTTATCAAAAAGATACAAAAGGTATGTTTATCAAAAAGATACAAAAGGTATGTTTATCAAAAAGGTACAAAAGGTATGTTTATGAAAAAGATATAAAAGGTACGTTTATCAGAAAGATATAAAAGGTATGTTTATCAAAAATATATAGAAGGTATGTTTATCAAAAAGATATAAAAGGTATGTTTATCAAAAAGATACAAAAGGTACGTTTATCAAAAAGATATAAAATGTATGTTTATCAAAAGATATAAAAATGTATGTTTATCAAAAAGATATAAAATGTATGTTTATCAAAAAGATATATAAGGTATGTTTATCAAATAGATACAAAAGGTATGTTTATCAAATAGATACAAAAGGTATGTTTATCAAAAAGATACAAAAGGTATGTTTATCAAAAAGATATAAAAGGTACATTTATCAAAAAGATACAAAAGGTATGTTTATCAAAAAGATACAAAAGGTATGTTTATCAAAAAGATATAAAAGGTATGTTTATCAAAAAGATATAAAAGGTATGTTTATCAAAAAGATACCTTGAAATACCGACCATAGGAGAGAGATACAGAGACAAGTGGAGAGAGAGAGAGGGAGACAGACAGACAGACAGACAGGCAGGCAGACAGGCAGGCAGGGACAGAGACAAAAACAGACAGAAAACAACCAGCAATAGACAATGAACAATGAACAATGTTTCAACGCAGTCAGACCTTCATTCGGTGACATGGAAGAAAAAAAAAAACGCTAACAAGCTAAACAAAAATGAATATATTCCAAAAGTTAAAAACATGCAAGATTCGAATACATTGAAAACGCAATTGTGTCTGTGTGAAAGAAAGCTGATGTAGTCAGTGAAGTCCAGGTCTTCTAGTTGTTTCATGAAAGTCCACTGGAGGCCTGTACTCTCGCTAACTTTCAAGTTCTTCATGATCCAGTGTACCATTAACACGAAGATCGTCAGCGGCAAGTTGTTCACGATGGAAAGCTGACAGATCAATTCCAAGAGCAGACCGGGGTACGACAAAGCTGCCACTTCCAGAAATAGCCAGCAGAATTGGCCAAGCTAAAAAAGCATTCAAGAAGATAAAAAACATTCTTACCAACAAATGCCTATCAATTAACATCAGGAAGAGAGTTCTTGAATGTTTCATAGAACCAATACTGCTATACGGTTGTGAGGCGTGGACAATCAGCAAGCAAAGCCAGAACATGATTGAGGCAGCCGGGATGTGGTTTATAGGAAGAAAAATGAGAGAGTTTCATGGACAGCAAAGAAAACAAACGAGACAGTCTTGATGGAGGCAGACACAAGTAGATCATTCATAAGGAAGATTAAGAAAAGCCAGGCAACATTTATAGGCCATTTTATGAGGAAATGAGATTTGGAGCACCTGGTCACAACGGGAAAGGTGGAGGGAAAGAGAGCACCAGGTAGATCCAGGGAGAAAATACTAGACGGGCGTGCAGAGTGGCTGAAGACAAGGAGGGTGGAAGAGATGCTTGAGGCAACAAGAGATAGAGACAAATGGAAGTCCATGATCGCCAACGGCATGCGGCAGGGCACCTGATGATGATGAATATCGAGCTCTTCTAGCTATTCTTTCAATATCCATCCACAAATATCGAGCTCTTCATTCCTCTTCCTTTACAATATGATTAGAATTTTTAACAATATTGGGAAGTCAGTTTTGCTCTATGGTTTTGAAACATGGGGGATAACCAAGATGAACACCCACAAACTCGAAACGTTTGTTGACAGATGTCTGAGGACCATCCCCAACACCAGCTGACCTGACCTCATGTCCAATAATGACCTGTGGGACAGAGCAAGACAAACTCCGATTAATCCATTGACTATCTCGCCCTATCCACCAACTTCAAAAACTTAACCTTTTGACTCCCGCACCCTATCCACCAACTACAAAAACTTAACCCTTTGACTCCCGCACCCTATCCACCAACTGCCAACAATCAACCCTTTGACTACCTCACCCTATCCACCAACTGGAAAACTTAACCCTTTGACTCCCGCACCCTGTCCACCAACTGCAAAAACTGAACCCTTTGACTCCTTCACCCACCCTATCCACAGTTTCCTGCAGGAAGCTGTGGATAGGGACGGTGAGGGAGTCAAAGGTTAAGGTTTTGCTTTGTAAGTGTAGTTGACAATGAAGAATTCTGATGCATAGGCTGCGGGAGTTAAAGGGTTAAAACATAAATCGAGAAAAGGAAACGGGGATGGATAGGCCACGTTCAACGAAAATCTCCCTAGTTTCAGTTTCAGTTTCAGTTTCTCAAGACCACGTCTCCGCGCTCGGAACGAATTCCATATGCACTAATGTCACAGGTGCCATGTGTATGGTAATCATGTCACAAGCCTTAAGCCTGCACATAAACCCATAAACTGGCCAGGTCCTGAGGCCCTACCTAAATGTAGCTTATATTTTACTTAGTGTACATGTTATGCTGGTATTGTATCAGCCTATCACTGGAATAATCTTGGTTTCATGTAAATGACATGTGCATCTGTGTATCTTATCTTCAGAAGAAGGAACATATAAATAAAGTAAATGAATAAATAATTAAAGGTCTGAATCACAACATCATCATCATCATCATCATGATCAAGTGCCCTGCTGCATGGCATTAATGATCATGGCCCTCCATATGTATCTATCCCTTCTTGCTGCAAGCACATCTTCCACCCAGTCTGTCCTCAGCCATTCTGCAAGTCCGTCCAATATTTTCTCCCTGGGTCTACCTGGTGCTCTCTTTCCCTCCACCTTTCCTGTTGTGACCAGGTGCTCTAATTCCCCTTTCTTCATAAAATAGCCTATAAATGTCGCCTGTCTCTTCCTAATCTTCCTTATAAATGATCCTGTGTCTGCCTCCATCAAGACTGTCTCGTTTGTTTTCTTTGATGTCCATGGAACTCTCAGAATTCTTCTTAGAAACCATATCTCGGCTTCCTCAATTTTGTTCTGGCTTTGCTTGTTGACTGTCCACGCCTAACAACCGTATTACAATATCGGTTCTACATAACATTCAAGAACTCTCTTTCCGATGTTAATTGATAGGCATTTGTTGGTAAGAATGCTTTTTATCTTCTTGAATGCTGTTTTGGCTTGGCCGAGGAATCATAACACAACTAGCTATTATGTGTAAACTTGTCTCACATGCCAGAAAGCCCTGCCCATCCTCCCACCCCCCTTCAATATACAAAACCTCAGCTGTCTGTCAAATAGGTGAAGATACTATTTCTTAATCATAGGCCCGCGAGTCTGTCATTTACTTCAGAGGAAAGAAAAGAGGAAATAGATAGGTATGTAAGTGAGTGAGTAAGTAAGCATGTGATAAGTAAGTAAGTAAGTAACTAAGTAAGTAAGTAAGTAAGTAAATAAATAAGTAAACAGTAAGTCCATACATACATAAGTGAACAAAAAATACAAAATGAAGGAATAAGTACGTACGTTAGTAAGTAAGTAGCTAAGTAACTAAGTAAATAAGTAAGTAAGTAGGCCTATGTAAATACGTAAACAGTAAGTAAGTCCATACATACATAAGTGAATAAAAAATACAAAATGAAGGAGTATGGGAGAGATGAAAACAACACATAACAATAACTACATGCAAGTCTCCTTAGAACATATTGAAATAGACACTTGACTGGCACCCACATGGAAAACGAAAACAGGGAAGACTGAGACAGACATGGCGCCTGAGTACTGATGCAGAAGTAATGGCAGCTGGCAACCGGAATGCCATGGGTGCAGCTGAAGAGGACCTCCAGACCGCTCGGGTCGGAGGAAAGTTGCCGATGTCCTACGTTTCCCCGGGAATTCAGGGGGCCTTAACCCCTTGACTCCTTCAGTCTATCTACTAGAATACTGCCTTTTGTCAACCATGACAGTACAGCTAAACTGTAACCCTTTGACTGCCTCACCCTGTCCACCAGCTTCTTCGCCCTATCCACCAGCCTCCTGCAGGAAGCTGTTGGATAGGATGAGGGAGTCAAAGCATTAAATGTTTTATGGTGGTTAAGTCAAGTCAAGTCAAGTCAGAAATGTGATTATGTAAATATCATATAAGGAAAACTTCAAAGCTGAAACTCTTAAACACGATTCATCATCATCGTTCGTTCGTCGTCTCATCACTCATCATCATCATCATATCATCATCATCATGGGGCCTTGCCGCATGGCGTTGGTGATCATGGCCCTGAGTACGAATCTATCTTTTGTCGCTGCGAGTATATCTCCTATCCTGTTTGTCCCCATCCACTCATCAAAACTGTCTAATATTTCTCCCTGGGTTTTCGTGGTGATCTCTTCCCCTTTAGCTTTCCTGTTATGACTAGGCGCTCAAATTTTCTTGCCTCCTAAAATATCATCCTAATGTTGCTTGTCTTTTCCTAATCTTCTTTATTAATGTACATTTTTGTGTTTCACAGACACATCATCATCATCATCAGGTGCCCTGCCGCATGGCGTTGGTGACCATGGACTTCCAACCATCTCTATCTCTCGCTGCCCCCAGCATCTCCCCCACCCTCCCCATCCCCAGCCACTCTGCAAGTCCGTCCAGCATTCTCTCCCTGGGTCTACCTGGTGCTCTCTTTCCCTCCAGCTTTCCCGTTGTGATCAGGTCCTCCAAATCCCCCTTCCTCATAAAATGGCCTATAAATGTTGCCTGTCTTTTCCTAATCTTCCTTATGAGTG
>JAPXFY010000030.1:40900269-40902769 GCA_030674185.1 Monoplex corrugatus | reverse complement strand
CTGGTAATAGCCCTGATATGGCTCTACGCAGTCGACTGAGCTTTAAACAACAATAACAATATGCACGCACACACGCACACATGTACGCACGCACACATGCATGCACGCACATGCACAACCACCTTTTACAGTCATACTCAACATATTGAAAGGCATTACCACAGAAGAACAGTATGACCTACAAATTGAAAGAGTAAGTACATGAAACAAGAACAGGTAAAGAAAAGTTGGGAAATGTATGATTTGTGTCGTGTGTTTGAAGATAAGCTTCATTTCTTAGACAACTGTACTATATAAAAGAAAGAAAAAAGAAGACTTAAACTGATAACGGGAAAGGCTTAAACTGATAATATACGTTTCAAGAAATGTATACCTTCAAGTACCCACTGTCTTAATTCAGTATGCTAAATCCAAGTGAAAACCTGACTGAAGATGCTTTATTCAAAACAAGTGTGACTGCCCGCGTTCAAGCAAACAGGAACTAGAAAGAAAACAAAAACACGAAAAAAGAATAAGAACGTGTATTTAATACATCAAGACAAGACAGGGGCACAATTTTGGCCAACTGGCCTTTGTCAAGCGTAAGATCACAAACAAACAAACACCAGATACAAAAATTAGGAGAAAAAGATTGAAACTTCCCTGCTGCTCCGTCCAGTGTGAGAAAAGGAATAAATTTTTTCTTCTAATTTTTGTATCTGGTGTTTGTTTGTTTGTAATCTTACGTTTGACAAGGGCCAGTTGGCCAAAATTTGTGCCTGTCTTGTCTTCTTTGTATTAAATACGCGTTTTTATTATTTTTTCCGTGTTTTGTTCTGGTTCTTAAAGATACTTTATGAATTAGTATTGCAAAATACGTCTATATTTTACGAAGATTATAAAACTATTAGTCTATATTTCGAGAAGATTATAAAACTATTAGTCTATATTTTGAGAAGATTATAAAACTATTAGTCACAATCGCGCTTTTAACCGCATTGATGCTGATGTTGATGGAATGATACATGAGATGGCATCCGTTGACAAATACCAGGCATCTTTAGCATTAACATCATCACCATCATTCATGGTCCTCCTCTTGAATCTATCTTCTGTCATTGCAAGTATGTCTCCTGCCTTTCTTGTCCCCATCCACACAGCAAAACTGTCTATTATTTTCTCCCAGGGTCTGCCTAGTGCTCTTTTCCCCTCTAGATTTCCTGTTGTGTGACTGAGTGTTCAAATTTCTCTCGCCTCATAAAATGTCCGATAAATGTTGCTTGTGATTTCCTAATCTTCTTCGTTAATGGTTCTTTTGTGTTTGCTTCTCTCAAGATTGTCTTGCTTGTTTTCTTTGCAGTCCATGGAACTCTTAACATACTTCTTGAAAATCACATTTCGGCTGCCTCAATCTTGTTTTGAATTTGCTTGTTGGTTGTTCAGGCCTCACATCCGCACAGCAGTATTGGTTCTATATAGCACTGAAAAACTCGCTTCCTGGTGTTCATTGACAGGCATTTGTTGGTAAGAACGTTTGTTTTTTTGTTTGTTTGTTTTTTTTCATTTTCTGGCCAATTCTGCTGGATTTTTCCAAAATACATCTACCATCTGGTGAGATGACTGTTCCCTGACATTTATACTTATCCACTTGTCTCAATGCTATGCCATTTGCTGTTATTTTACATGAAGGGATTTCGTTGTTTTGTTTTTTTAATAACCTGGACGTTATTCTTCTTACTACTTAGCTCAGTTTGTTTTTTCTGCTTTTTATTTCTATTGCATTCACAAGATTTTGTAGGTCTTTTGCATTTTCTCCAATTAGAATGATGTCACCTGCTTAAAGAAAATTGTTTATTATTTTTCCTCCAACTTTTATCCCACATGCCCAGTGTGTTGGTTAGAGGCTGTGTGCTTGTCATCTCTCACTTTCAGCCCACACCGCTGGTTAGCATTGATTGCTTGCTGTCTGCGAAAAGGAGAGTAGAGTGCGTGAGTCTCTCTCTGTCAGCACATAACACATCCATCAGCAAGCCCTATGTAGTGCCTCCCCCTGGCGATACACGTTAACTGAGCACCTCATGGACTCAGTCTGAACTTTTGAGGGACCAGGAGGAGGTCTGGCCCTCAAACATGTGGCACGCAGGCTCACCGGCGTATGGATATGCCCGGTGCCAGTGAACCAGACCCCCAGCCATCATTAGTAAGTAGCACCACTACCTTGTGGTTGTCTCGGGAAGACCAAGGCTAAGGGAGTAAACTCTGACAGAAAACTCAATGGAAAGCAACAGAAAACAACCACAGAACTTCCCTAGAAAAATCATGCCCCCAAACAGGAAAAATACACTGAACACGTAAATAAAATAGGGGCTCCATTGGAGCATCTTCGACCAGTAGTGGAAGTCATAGGAAGCAGGTGACACCAGACCATAATCAAGCTACTGCTATGAAATTTTTAAAATCTCAAAATGGCAACATGGAATGTTAGAACTATTGAACATCGATATTTCAGGAATAAGAGAGA
>JAPXFY010000030.1:40877769-40895269 GCA_030674185.1 Monoplex corrugatus | reverse complement strand
CTTTTTTCTTTTTTAGTACAAGGCGTGCATCATTGTTTTGAATGCGCTGCAGGATGTGAATGGTGGAGGCAGGAAGACCAGACAGGAGTGAATTATGAAGGAGAGAACGAGTTTTGCAGTTGTTTCGACAGAGAGATACTTCCTGATCAGGCTTATACGATGGAGGTGATAGTAGCAAGATCTGGCAGTTTGAGAAACAAAGTTGTTCATGGAGAGGGTAGAGTCAATGCAGACACCAAGGTTTTTAGCTGAATCAGAAATTGGGACTGATGTGTTACATAATGGGAGAGAAAGAGGAGGCAGCTGAGAAAGTTTCTGACGGGTGCCAATGAGGATAGCTTCTGTCTTGTCGTCATTAAGCTGAAGTTTGTTGAACGTCATCCAGTTCTTATTGTCCGAGTAACAAGAGACGCTGTATATTGTCTGGTGTGTCACTGTCTTGAAGTTGGGTGTCATCAGCATAGAAGTGATGTTTTATAGAATGGGAGTTGATGATGGTGGAGAGGGGGGAGGTGTAAAGAGTGAAAAGAACAGGGCCAAGGACAGATCCTTGTGGAACACCACAGGTCAGGTATGCAGGTTGAGAGTAAGTGCCATTAATAAGAACAGTTTGTTTTCTGTTTGATAGATATGAAGTGAACCAGGAGAGAGCAATGTCAGAGATGCCAAAAGCATGATGAAGTCTAGAAAGGAGAATACCATGATCAATGGTATCAAAGGCTGCAGACAGATCAAGGAGTGTGAGGAGAGAGACTTTGCCAGTATCAGTTGCAAGGAGGAGATTGTTGAGAATGTGTAGCAGGGCAGTTTCAGTGCTATGGCACTGGCGGTAGGCTGACTGGAAAGGATTGAGAAGATTGTTGGCAGACAGGTGAGAGTTCAGCTGGTTGAGGACAACTTTTTCGATGAGTTTTGACAAGAAAGAGAGATTAGAGATAGGCCGGTAATTTTTCAGTTCATTTGGGTCTAAATTGTATTTCTTGAGGAGAGGGTGAACAATAGCAGACTTGAAAGAATCTGGGACAGTTCCAGTTTGAAGAGAAGTATTGATGATATCAGTGATGAATGGGAGGAGAGTAGGGAGACAGTCAGAGTAGAGAGAACCTGGAAGAGGATCCAGTTCGCAGGTTTTGAACGACATGGATCTGATTGTGTTGAGAATTTCTTCTTGTGAGACTGGGGCAAAAATAGTAAGAGGTGTGCCAGAGAAGGAAGGGTCAGGTGGGCATGGTTGACAAGGTGTCCTGTCAAGCCTGTCACAAAGAGTTTGTATTTTGGTGGTGAAATACTTGGAGAATACAGATGGGAGTTCTTCATTTGTGTGTTTTGTTGGGAGAGGTAAATCTTTTCGTGTGCCAAGGAGATGATTCATGGTTGTAAAGAGTTTTCTTGAGGAAGAGGCATTCAGGATTTTGATTTGGAAATAGCTTGTTTTTGCAGATGCAATGAGGGTGGATACTTTTGTTTTAGAGGCTTGGAAAAGTTGCCTATGTACAGTGAGTTTGGATTTGCGCCAGCGGCGCTCTGCTCTGCGGCGGGCACGTTTTGCACAGGCAATCTCATGAGTGAGCCAGTGGGTAGGGGGGCGGTCAGGTAAAAGACGGGTTGTGGCTGGAGCATGAGTGTCCAGAAGATGGTGGAGAGTAGTATAGAATTCATCGGCAAGGTTATGTGACTTTTCAGAAAGGAAGCGGGAGGCATCAGATGAAAATGTGGAGAGGTCAATAGATTTGAGATTGCGTCGAGTCACTGTGCGCGTGGTACGGGAAGGAGGAGAAATGTCGAGAGAACAGAGAATTGCAGAGTGGTCAGATGGAAGGGCTGAAGTTAGACGGGTAGAAAGAACTAGGCAGTTGTTAGTAGCTGAATTGTGGTTATCACGAGAAATGATCCAGTCAAGAATGTGACCTTTTTTATGGGTTGGTTCAGAAATATGTTGTGTCATATTGTGATTGGACAGAGAATTGATATGTCTTGTGTCATAACGGTGAGTGTTGTCATAGTGGACACTGATGTCACCTAGAATGATGAGATTTCCAGGTAAGAGGCAGTAGTAATCAAGAAGAAACATGGATGTGGTGAGCTTGTTGGCAGAGCTAGATGGAGGTCGATAGACACAGGAGAAGGTGATGGGGTGAGGGGTGGATTGGAAGGATACTTCAACGTGCTCGAAAGAAGGATGGGAGAAAGGCAGACACTGCGAGAAAGATAGGCGGGAATGGAGTGAGTCGTTGTAGAGGATGGCGATACCACCATCTCGGGATGAGCGATGTGTCTGCCTCCATCAAGACTGTCTCGTTTGTTTTCTTTGCTGTCCATGGAACTCTCAACATTCTTCTTAGAAACTACATCTCGGCTGCCTCAATCTTGTTCTAGCTTTGCTTGTTGACTGTCCACGCCTCACATCCGTACAATAATATTGGTTCTGTATAACATTCAAGAACTCTCTTCCTGATGTTAATTGATAGGCATTTATTGGTAAGGATGCTTGTCATCTTCTTGAATGTTGCTTTGGCTTGGCCGATTCTGCCGGCTATTTCTGATGTGCATCTGCCGTCTGATGAAATGAAATGACTACATGACTGCTGACTGTCAACTCTATCTTCCTGTGACTACCAAGATGGTATTAGAAGACAGATAACAGAGCAGAAGAAGACAGTAACATTTTCCATCTTATGTTTGAGTTAAGTTGTGTGTTTTTTGTGTGTGTTGTCAGTTTCCTTTAATTTAAGAAGTATAATATTGTACAGAGAACGTAATTTGTATCTAGAAAAAAGGATATTGTACTTAATGATAGAATCAACATCAATTTTTGCTATATACAAACGTTGTCATGTGACCCAAAGTTTGTAAGGAAATGCCATGGGGAACACCTCAATGTTTTGCTGTTGTTGTTTGTTTGTTTGTTTGTTTGTTTGTTTGTTTGTTTGTTTGTTTGTTTTGGTGTTTTTGGTGTTGTTTGTTTCTTTGGGGTTTTTTAGGGTTTTTTTAGTTTTTTTTTTGTTTTTTGGAGGGGGGGGGGGATGTTGTGGCCCGGCATTGTGAGGACGGTGTCAACCCTCTCTGTGTTGCTGCTTTATTGTCCCCTAATGTGCACAGGGCCAGATAACCATTCACAATTGCAATGTCCTCAAAGCACACTCAAACCCTTGTCGTCAGATAAAAATGAGGTCTTCCTATATGCCAGCAGGCTCTGTTAACCACGAATACAAGAATAAACACTAAGGTATTTTGTATTTGCGATCGTTATATATATATTTAACGCTCAGCAAATTAGAGCGAGCCAATCAACTGTGAAAATTGGATGCTGTTCATGTTTATGACAATTGCTGGGGAAACGCCGAGGAGGTCAAGATTATTCGTAACATCAGCCTTCAGAGTCAGGGTTCTGCCTTGTCCACGTCGAAAGTTGACACGGTCGCTGAGGTTGGCAGACAATATGTCACCCAGGGGAGTGGGAACCCTTGTCTGCATTCGAAGGCTGTGCCCGATCAGTCTCAGTCGGCGTCTTCGAAGCGTCTTGCTCAAGGGTGAGAGCTTAGTCCGAGAGTAGAGCGCCTTGGTGGAGATTTTCTCTGGCCAATAGATGCCGAGTGGCGATGAGAAGAGTCGATCAAAAAGGGTAACAGACTACAAAGGGTAACAGACTACAAAACAATAAGCAAGGCACAACTACGTACAGAAACAAGATTGTATAACAAAGCTAGGGTCAACTAATGAAGCTGATCCATAAAACTTTTGGGTGATTTTTTTTTCTATTGTTTTTAATGTCATCATTTCCTTTCAACCATTCTGTCATGTCGTTGTATGTGCAGATATTGTTTGTTACATTTTGCTCGAATGGTCAAGTCACTGAGGTGCAGTGGTTTGTGCAACGGAGTACCGACTGGAAGGTTGCAGGTTCGAATCCACAAAGTCCTATTAAAATTGTTCCGGTCCCAACAAATTCTTACCCAAAGCTGAGTGTGCTATGGACTCATTGATACGACTGGGTTCACACAGTCAAGTCTCGTCTACTTTACGGATGCGTCATTGAGGGTGTTGCTTAAGACAACAAGAAACACCACGAGGGTGTGGATGGGACCCGGAGCACCAATGCCTCGCCACTCTCGTGACACCTCCCAAGCTCTCGACGCCAATCAACAGTCATTTCTTCAAACAAAGACGGGCTGTCTCTGCGTTGCATGACCCATTCGGATCCAGTCAGTTCATTTTCTGTGAGTTTAAAAGTCCTACCACTCTCAGAGTATACGAGGACTAGCGAAAAAATTGTTCAAAGAAACTTTACAAAATGTTAGTGCATTGTGAGAGACCGATGCTTTTGTCGGTTCTCCTGATCCACCAAATTGGTGAGTGGAATCAGTCATCAGTTACCTTGTTTACAAACCGAATGGCAAGGTGGGGAGACGACAAACCCCGGGACATGGCCACACAACACACACCAACCACGTCCAGACCAGCCCCTGGGCCAAGAGAGACTGGAAGACCCCTCTCTCGCCCCTCTCTGGTCTTCATCTGTCTTTCTGGCAGCCCGCCCTGCCACCATGTCCAAACAGACTCTTACCCAAAGCTGTGAGTGCTGTGGACCCGTTGGCACAACTGGGAACACACAGTCCAGTCTCATCTACTTCACAGAGGCGTCATTGAGAGTGTTGCTTCAACCTCTTGATCAGCACCGCTGGTGTCTGTGATTCTCGGGCCTGGTTGGCGTCAAGATATTTCATGAGAGTAAGCTGTGATCTCAATAGTTTCGTTGCATGCATTCTGTATATATCTACATTTTGTAAAGGATGAAGTTTCTACATAACTGTTGACCATTACAATAAAGTGCTACCCTTGATCCACTCATAGATAGGTTCATGTCGTATATGACAGTAAAATGTTGAAGCGCATGACAACAGCGTTTATCAATTCAACTTTGCGACAGATCCTGTGGATCTGTATAGAGTTAGGCAGATATGACGACACGATTTCTAAATGTAGTACAACATTATTTCAGTTTTTGGAATGACGGATGCATAGTTATGAATGGTATAGGCGGCGTAAAAGCATATGAATATGGGGAAAAGCTCCATTTCATCTTCATGGATTAGAAAACAGAACAAAACTTTTGGAAGTCTTAGAGTTATATGGAATTCACGACCAACTCCTTGACAGCATAAGATCAGCCTGTACAAATAGTGAGAGTACAGGAAGGATCCCAGGCAGATTTTCCAAATGTTTTCAACAAAATACAGGAGCTCGCAGAGTGGTCAAAGCCAGGGGCATTTCTTAGATTATGTGCGTGAATGCATTGATATGTTTACTTAATTTGTTTTCTTTTCTTTTTTCTTTTTTCCTTTGAAGTATTGTGTGTTTTGAAACAGTTATAGCGCTGGCTAGACAATGGCGAACATTAACACTGCCTATACAGTGGTGAACATTAACACTGGCTATACAGAGGGGAACATTAACACTGGCTATACAGTGGTGAACATTAACACTGGCTATACAGTGGTGAATATTAACACTGGCTATACAGTGGTGAACATTAGTGCTGGCTATACAGTGGTGAACATTAACACTGGCTATACAGAGGGGAACATTAACACTGGCTATACAGTGGTGAACATTAACACTGGCTATACAGTGGTGAACATTAGTGCTGGCTATACAGTGGTGAACATTAACACTGGCTATACAGTGGTGAACATTAACACTGGCTATACAGTGGTGAACATTAACACTGGCTATACAGTGGTGAACATTAACACTGGCTATACAGAGGGGAACATTAACACTGGCTATACAGTGGTGAACATTAACACTGGCTATACAGTGGTGAACATTAGTGCTGGCTATACAGTGGTGAACATTAACACTGGCTATACAGTGGTGAACATTAACACTGGCTATACAGTGGTGAACATTAACACTGGCTATACAGTGGTGAACATTAACACTGGCTATACAGAGGGGAACATTAACACTGGCTATACAGTGGTGAACATTAACACTGGCTATACAGTGGTGAACATTAGTGCTGGCTATACAGTGGTGAACATTAACACTGGCTATACAGTGGTGAACATTAACACTGGCTATACAGTGGTGAACATTAGTACTGGCTATACAGTGGTGAACATTAACACTGGCTATACAGTGGCGAACATTAGTGCTGGCTATACAGTGGTGAACATTAACACTGGCTATACAGTGGTGAACATTAGTGCTGGCTATACAGTGGTGAACATTAACACTGCCTATACAGTGGGGAACATTAACACTGGCTATACAGTGGTGAACATTAACACTGCCTATACAGTGGGGAACATTAACACTGGCTATACAGTGGTGAACATTAACACTGCCTATACAGTGGGGAACATTAACACTGGCTATACAGTGGTGAACATTAACACTGCCTATACAGTGGTGAACATTAGTGCTGGCTATACAGTGGTGAACATTAATGCTGGCTATACAGTGGGGAACATTAACACTGGTTATACAGTGGTGAACATTAACACTGGCTATACAGTGGTGAACATTAACACTGGCTATACAGTGGGGAACATTAACACTGGCTATACAGTGGGGAACATTAGTGCTGGCTATACAGTGGGGAACATTAACACTGGCTATACAGTGGTGAACATTAACACTGGCTATACAGTGGTGAACATTAGTGCTGGCTATACAGTGGTGAACATTAACACTGGCTATACAGTGGTGAACATTAACACTGGCTATACAGTGGTGAACATTAACACTGGCTATACAGTGGTGAACATTAACACTGGCTATACAGTGGTGAACATTAGTACTGGCTATACAGTGGTGAACATTAACACTGGCTATACAGTGGTGAACATTAGTGCTGGCTATACAGTGGTGAACATTAACACTGGCTATACAGTGGGGAACATTAACACTGGCTATACAGTGGTGAACATTAACACTGGCTATACAGTGGTGAACATTAGTACTGGCTATACAGTGGTGAACATTAGTGCTGGCTATACAGTGGTCAACATTAGTGCTGGCTATACAGTGGTGAACATTAACACTGGCTATACAGTGGTGAACATTAACACTGGCTATACAGTGGTGAACATTAGTGCTGGCTATACAGTGGTGAACATTAACACTGGCTATACAGTGGTGAACATTAGTGCTGGCTATACAGTGGTGAACATTAACACTGGCTATACAGTGGTGAACATTAGTACTGGCTATACAGTGGTGAACATTAGTGCTGGCTATACAGTGGTGAACATTAACACTGGCTATACAGTGGTGAACATTAACACTGGCTATACAGTGGGGAACATTAGTGCTGGCTATACAGTGGTGAACATTAACACTGGCTATACAGTGGTGAACATTAACACTGGCTATACAGTGGTGAACATTAACACTGGCTATACAGTGGTGAACATTAACACTGGCTATACAGTGGGGAATATTAGTGCTGGCTATACAGTGGTGAACATTAACACTGGCTATACTGTGGTGAACATTAACACTGGCTATACAGTGGTGAACATTAACACTGGCTATACAGTGGTGAACATTAACACTGGCTATACAGTGGTGAACATTAGTGCTGGCTATACAGTGGTGAACATTAACACTGGCTATACAGTGGTGAACATTAACACTGGCTATACAGTGGTGAACATTAGTGCTGGCTATACAGTGGGGAACATTAGTGCTGGCTATACAGTGGCGAACATTAACACTGGCTATACAGTGGTGAACATTAACACTGGCTATACAGTGGTGAACATTAACACTGGCTATACAGTGGTGAACATTAACACTGGCTATACAGTGGTGAACATTAACACTGGCTATACAGTGGTGAACATTAACACTGGCTATACAGTGGTGAATATTAACACTGGCTATACAGTGGCGAACATTAGTGCTGGCTATACAGTGGTGAACATTAACACTGGCTATACAGTGGTGAACATTAACACTGGCTATACAGTGGTGAACATTAACACTGGCTATACAGTGGTGAACATTAACACTGGCTATACAGTGGGGAACATTAACACTGGCTATACAGTGGTGAACATTAGTGCTGGCTATACAGTGGTGAACATTAACACTGGCTATACAGTGGTCAACATTAGTGCTGGCTATACAGTGGTGAACATTAACACTGGCTATACAGTGGCGAACATTAGTGCTGGCTATACAGTGGTGAACATTAGTGCTGGCTATACAGTGGTGAACATTAACACTGGCTATACAGTGGTGAACATTAGTGCTGGCTATACAGTGGTGAACATTAACACTGGCTATACAGTGGTGAACATTAATGCTGGCTATACAGTGGTGAACATTAATGCTGGCTATACAGTGGTGAACATTAATGCTGGCTATACAGTGGCGAACATTAACACTGGCTATACATGGTGAACATTAATGCTGGCTATACAGTGGTGAACATTAGTGCTGGCTATACAGTGGTGAACATTAACACTGGCTATACAGTGGTGAACATTAACACTGGATATACAGTGGTGAACATTAAAACTGGCTATACAGTGGTGAACATTAGTGCTGGCTATACAGTGGTGAACATTAGTGCTGGCTATACAGTGGCGAACATTAGTGCTGGCTATACAGTGGTGAACATTAGTGCTGGCTATACAGTGGCGAACATTAACACTGGCTATACAGTGGTGAACATTAACACTGGCTATACAGTGGTGAACATTAACACTGGCTATACAGTGGCGAACATTAGTGCTGGCTATACAGTGGCGAACATTAACACTGGCTATACAGTGGCGAACATTAACACTGGCTATATAGTGGTGAACATTAGTGCTGGCTATACAGTGGTGAACATTAGTGCTGGCTATACAGTGGTGAACATTAGTGCTGGCTATACAGTGGCGAACATTAGTGCTGGCTATACAGTGGTGAACATTAGTGCTGGCTATACAGTGGCGAACATTAGTGCTGGCTATACAGTGGCGAACATTAACACTGGCTATACAGTGGCGAACATTAGTGCTGGCTAGATAGTGGGGAACATTAGTGCTGGCTAGATAGTGGGGAACATTAGTGCTGGCTATACAGTGGTGAACATTAACACTGGCTATACAGTGGTGAACATTAGTACTGGCTATACAGTGGTGAACATTAACACTGGCTATACAGTGGTGAACATTAGTGCTGGCTATACAGTGGTGAACATTAACACTGGCTATACAGTGGTGAACATTAATGCTGGCTATACAGTGGTGAACATTAGTGCTGGCTATACAGTGGTGAACATTAACACTGGCTATACAGTGGGGAACATTAGTGCTGGCTATACAGTGGTGAACATTAACACTGGCTATACAGTGGCGAACATTAGTACTGGCTATACAGTGGTGAACATTAGTACTGGCTATACAGTGGTGAACATTAGTGCTGGCTAGATAGTGGCGAACATTAGTGCTGGCTAGATAGTGGCGAACATTAGTACTGGCTAGATAGTGGCGAACATTAATGCTGGCTAGATAGTGGCGAACATTAGTGCTGGCTATACAGTGGCGAACATTAGTACTGGCTAGATAGTGGCGAACATTAATGCTGGCTAGATAGTGGCGAACATTAGTACTGGCTAGATAGTGGCGAACATTAACACTGGCTAGATAATGGCGAACATTAGTACTGGAAAGACAGTGGCGAATATTACCGCTGGCTAGATAGTGGAGAACATTAGTGTCAGCTAGATAGTGGCGAACATTAGTGTCAGCTAGATTGTGGCGAACATTAGCGCTGGCTAAATAGTAGCGAACACACTCCACATCTACAACTGGACTCCACACTAGGTTTCTCATCCAGCTACATATCACCAGCTTCACCTCCACACGATACCTTTATTTGAAGTGCTAGGAAAAATGTAAAATAGATATGGCTTTAGACAGTACACAGTACATCATCACACAAGACATGGTCATGAACCATCTGCTAAAATGACCAATAGTTAACAGGAGCACGCCATTCACTACGGGCATACATTCACAATCGTCATGTCTCCTGCCGCATGGCGTTGGCGATCATGGCCCTCCATATGCGTCCATTCCTTGTCGCCGCAAGCACGTCTTCCACCCTCTCTGTCCTCAGCCATCCTGCAAGTCCATCCAATATTTTCTTATACATTACAATTAATAGATCCAGGTCATACACTAAAACAAGATAGTGATGTCACCTCCCTTCTAACAAGAAGACTAAGGACAGCTATAAGCGGCGTGGTTGTTTACATCACCATCAATCTCTATAGAAGCCGATAAGACTTCGCACTCATTGCAAGATGTTGCTGATGATAAAGGTCACTGTCAAGTTATATAAAAGGAAAAGAAAGAAGACAGACGAATAAAAAAGGAAAAACCACTGAAACTGTAGATAGTTCACATTCTGCAGTGGGGATGCCTGGGACTATTTCAGTATAAATAGTATCCCCATTGTCTGGATAGTCTGTGCCATAAATGTTCTCTTTTCTGTCACTCTCTTTGTCTCTGCTTTCTTCCTTTGCTTTCTGTCATTTCTTCCTAACATTTTCTGCCTTGCTGGTCCATTCACCTGTATGTGTACGATAAAGTCTTACGTACTTTTCCTCAGGACTGATAACCGGGTACATGTATTAAGTGCATGTTTGGCTCATGGGGAGGTGAGATATGAAAAAGCAATTTTAGGTAACTTATGCCCAAAATTAAATTCAACACCAAAATAGCAACATGGAACATCAGAACAATGCTGCAGAAAGGTAAATTAGACAACATCAAAATGTAGATGGAAAGGTTTAACATCAGTATTTTAGGACTAAGGGAAGTGAGATGGAAGGGGGCAGGCATGATAACATCAGGAGAATACACAGTGATATACTCTGGTGGTAATTCACATGAAAGAGGAGTAGGCATCATAATGGACAAAGACAAATCAAAAGCAGTTAAGGGATACTGGGCAGTGTCCGACAGAGTTTTACTGGTCAAATTCGGAGGCAAACCATTTGATATCAACATCATACAGGTGTATGCACCAACATCCGCAAGTACTCAGGAAGACATCGACAACTTCTACGAAGTTTTAGAGATGGCCAAGGTCCAATGTAAATCACAAGAAGTTACAATCATAATGGGAGATTTTAATGCTAAAGTGGGACAGGATAGGGTGGAGGATATAGTTGGACCTCATGGCCTTGGTACACAAAATGAAAGAGGGGGGAAGCTTGTAGAAGGGGCACAGATGAATGAGTTCATAGTAGGAAACACCTGGAAATGGATTTGGATGAGTCCAGGAGATAATACCAAAAATCAAATTGACTACATCCCGATCAACAAAAGATTTAGAAATTCTTTACTGTCAGCAAAAACACTACCAGGCGCAGACTGCAACAGTAACCACAATCCTGTAGTGGGAAGGTTTAGGCTGAAATTGAGGAAAAGGAAACAGACCAAAAGCAACATCAAACTAAACCTTGGACTCTTAAAGACAGATGAAATGATACGTCAAAAATTTAATGCACATGTTCAAAACAAATTCAGTGCTCTGGAAGACGTTGGTGACAGTGAGGAACAATGGACAAAGTTGAGAAGTTCTATAAAAGAAGCTTGTGAAGAAATCCCTAAGGCAAATAGAAAAGCAAAAAGAGCTGGACGACTAATGAAATTTTGGGCCTGATGGAGGAAAGGAGGAAGGCAAAGAGAAACGAGGAGATATACAGGAAGATAAACAAAGAAATCAGGTATAGGTGCAATGAAGCTAAGGAAGCTTGGCTGAACACAAAATGCAAAGAGATAGAAGACCGACACAAAATGGATCCTCAGGGTATGTACAGACGAACTGAAGAAATTGTCCACAGGAAAAATACATGCACATCAACTGGTTGCTTAAAATCAAAAGATGGCACGCTTATCATGGAAAAAGACAAAGTATCAGACAGATGGGGAGAGTACATTAAAGACCTTTTTGAGGATGACAGAAACGAAGAACACATTATAAAAAAGAACTTTGAAGGACCACCAATAATGAAAGATGAAGTTAGAGCAGCACTGAAAAAGATGAAACCAGGAAGAGCCCCAGGACCAGACAACATTACTACAGAGATGATTGAAGCCCTGGAGGAATTTGGCATAGAAAAAATAACAGTCCTCCTAAATGAAATTTATGACACTGGAAAAATCCCCAAAGATATGTCAAAATCAATTTTCATTGCACTTCCAAAGAAGACGGGGGCTATAGAATACGAACTCCATCGCACAATCAGTTTGATGAGTCATGTAACAAAATCCTGTTAAGAATAATATGATGAGGACAAGGAATAGAATCAAAAGAGAAATAGCAGAAGAACAGTGTGGATTTGTGGAGGGGAAAGGAACTATTAATGCCATATGCATTCGAAGACCTATCATAGAGAGGTCAATTGAGATGAATAAGGATTTGTATTTATGCTTTGTTGACTATACCAAGGCTTTCGATCGGATACGACATGATGAATTGATCAACCAACTGGAGAGACTCAACGTCGATGGAAAAGATCTACGAATAATCAGGAATATGTAGTGGGAACAAACAGCTGCAATGAGAATAGAAAACAATATAAGCTCTTTTCAAAACATCAAAAGAGGAGTCAGACAGGGTTGTGTTTTGTCACCAGATCTGTTTTCACTATATAGCGAAAACAACATGAGAAACCTAGAAGAAGACCCTGGATTAAAGGTTGGAGGGAAAATGATAACAACATTCGGTACGCAGATGACACCGTGCTAATTGCAGAAAATGAAAGGGACCTACAAAACCTTGTGAATATACTAGAAACAGAAAGCAAAGGTAAGGGGTTGGAACTAAACAGCAGGAAGACTGAAGTCATGGTGATCAGTAAAAAACATGAAATCCCCTCCTGCAAATGGCACAACCTTGACACAGGTTAATAAGTTCAAATACCTGGGAACGGTCATTTCATCAGACGGCAGACGCACATCGGAAATAGCTGGCAGAATCGGCCAAGCCAAAACAGCATTCAAGAAGATGACAAGCATTCTTACCAACAAATGCCTATCAATTAACATCAGAAAGAGAGTCCTTGAATGTTATATAGAACCAATACTGTTGTATGGATGCGAGGCGTGGACAGTCAGCAAGCAAAGCCAGAGCAGGATCGAGGCAGCCGAGTAGACCCAGGGAGAGAATGCTGAACGGACTTGCAGAGTGGCTGGGGATGAGGAGGGTGGGGGAGATTCTGGGGCAACGAGAGATAGAGATGGTTGGAAGTCCATGGTCGCCAACGCCATGCGGCAGGGCACCTGATGATGATGATGATAATGCCCGTTTTACATAGCCTACGTTTAAGTGTCCTTAAGTTTGCTTAAATTCGTTAGGTGTGTTTTTAAAATCTCCTGTACGATAAATTAGATGGAGCGGTCAACGTCAGGGACATCCTTAGATTATGTGCGCGAATGCACTGATATGTGTACTTCATTTTTTTCCTGTTGAAGTTTTATATGTTTTGAAGTGATTATATTATACCCTGATATGGTTCTACGTAGTTGGCTGGGTTTTAAAAACGGTAACAGTAACAGTAACACATAGTTCACAAAGACATATACAATTGTTGTCGTTTGTTCTTCATGCAGATGACGCTGGTGGTCTTGTCTACGTGGTTCCAGACACTGTATGCAGTATCTCCTGCCTGATGTCAGGGTTTAGTTTTCTACAGAACAACACCCAGAATGTTTGTCTGTAGCGAGACCCCATGGCGTAATACACAAAGATGTTGAAAGTAGAATTAATGAAAGCAAACATTTGAGCGAACCATATACAAGCCAGAAAGAAGTTCTGATGACGTCCACCGGACCTCATTTCAGGAAAAAACAGCCACACAAAGTGAATAAGAGCTATAGGAGAGAGACATACGATAAACAAGATAGAGCTGCCTATCAGCATCTTGGTTAGTGATATTTCTTGTGAAGAAATCGATGATGAAGTACTGGCACGCCATGTCATGATCTTACGAAGCTTTATTATGGTAATAATAGTTGATATTATCACTGCTAACATCACGATACCAGGTAGAACAATACCAAATATGAAACCATCTAGAAGGTCAATGAATTCTTTGTGATTGAGATAAAATTCCCCAACAATGGTGTGTTTAAAACCACATTAAATTCAGAATCATACACACACCCGACGCGATATCGAAAAGCTCCAATAGAAAAGAGACCCAGCACTATAATACACACAGCTATGATGATGGCAGCCATGGTTCTGGTACGCATCAGAGTCTGGTACTTGAGTGGTCTGAGAACACAGTAGCACCTCTCTATGGCGATAATGGCAGAGAGAACGTTGGAAACGAAAGAGAATCCCAGTAATCCTGTAAAATTGATGTTTGTCATAAAAGTCATCAGGGGACCGTATCTCTCTTCTGTAGTAAATTGAATGTGTAGTTGTTCTGCGTGGAAAAACATGAACACGATCAAATGCAGTTCATCAGCTAAGGACAAGGCAAACAGACACAGGTTGACACGATCCCTCAGGCCCTGTTTGTAGAACACCGCCATGTTGATGACGTTGGCTGGCCCACCAATCAGAAACAAGAATCCCAGCAAGTTGTCTTTAATTTTGTATATCATGTTTTCCACGTTTTCAGTTATAATATTATCGGGATTGTTCCAAGGTAGGTAATCCATTTCACTAAACCTGACTTTGACACACCCATCGTACATTGACGTGTTTTGGGTGACAGTTTGTGAGTGATTCTGCCCCGAAAGCATATTTTGGATCATCCCAGTATCGTTGTCACTGTCAATCTGAAGGGAATTGTTCAACATGTTAGCACTGAAGCTTGATGACCTATTGATATTCCGTCATCTTTTTCATCGTGTGTGATGTGTGCAGTTTCAAAACACATGTCACTGTATCGCACGATTGGGGCTAACGACAGTGTCAAGCTGAGACACAATATCAAAGTGTTGGAAGACTATATGAAACAGTCACACCGAGTACTGCTAGTTCATTAAGACTGGGTTGATCATCAGTCATAAGGGTAACAATGCCTGTATTTATTCAGATGAACCAGACACCAAAATGTATTTTAAATGATTAAAAGCACTGCATGGAATTTTACAAATGCGTCTTCTCAGAGACAGCCAATTATGTTGGCTCTTTTTATTTACATTAACTTGAGTATATTCCACATTCAATATCTTCAGTGATGCATAAAAAGCATGCACTCTAAGTTTTATCTACAAACACATGTTCACATTTTGACATAGGCATGTTATCAAGTCATATGATAAAAATTCAGAGGGAAACCTTTTGATATCAACATCATACAGTTGTATGCACCAACATCCGCAAGTACTCAGGAAGACATCGACAACTTCTACGAAGTTTTAGAGATGGCCAAGGTCCAATGTAAATCACAAGAAGTTACAGTCATAATGGGAGATTTTAATGCTAAAGTGGGACAGGATAGGGTGGAGGATATAGTTGGACCTCATGGCCTTGGTACACAAAACGAAAGAGGGGGGAAGCTTGTAGAAGGGGCACAGATGAATGAGTTCATAGTAGGAAACACCTGGTTTGAGCAGCCTAACAGAAGAAAATGGACTTGGATGAGTCCAGGAGATAATACCAAAAATCAAATTGACTACATCCTGATCAACAAAAGATTTAGAAATTCTTTAATGTCAGCAAAAACACTACCAGTCGCAGACTGCAGCAGTGACCACAATCCGGTAGTGGGAAGGTTTAGGCTGAAATTGAGGAAAAGGAAACAGACCAAAAGCAACATCAAACTAAACCTTGGACTCTTAAAGTCAGATGAAATGATACGTCAAAAATTTAATGTACATGTTCAAAATAAATTCAGTGCTCTGGAAGACGTTGGTGACAGTGACAAAGGAAATAACGCCAACTGCCAGTTGTCCATTATTCTCCACTTTGGGGAAGTTGGACAGGTTCTAAGGAGTGACGCGTGGCAGTAAAAGTCACCGTCCAAATTGGACTTCTGATAACGACATATTAAATGACCGAGGGTAACATTAGCTATAGCCACCATGCCACGATTACAAGTCCAGTCACTCCATTTTTCAAGTCAGGCTTTATGGATGTGGACAGCTAATGACAGCTGACACATTTATGGTCAGGAAGGGAAAGCGTCCTTACCTGATTCCCCCTTCTAAAAATAAAGAGTCGAGTCACGCTATTTTTCAAGTCAGGCTTGAGGGACGCGGACAGCTATGACCACTGACACATTGATGGTCAGGGAAAGAAAGCGTCCTGACCTGAATCCCCTTCTATAAAAGGAATAGTCAGTCAGCCTCTGGGCGCACTTTTGGGGGAACCAGCTTCCAAGCTACCTCACAGGTATGTGACCCACGTTTTAATTTGTACTCTTGTTAGGTGTTAAGGTTAGGGCTAGAAGTTAGAAGCATGTTTTACTTTCCAGGAAACAGAAAGAATAGAGTTGGAAATGTTCAGTATGCTAGTAACATGTAAACTGGTGGAGATTCGTTGTGCATTTTAGGATTTAGGGCCATTGGGACTTAGGCCAGTAGGAACGGTGAATTATGTCTTACGTTGAAGTTGATCAGTTAAATAAATGTGTTGTATTTATCATTCCATGTGTGGTCTACCTTTGAGAATCCTTGTCTAGTGTGGTTAGTGCATTTTCCTGCTCGTCTCTCTCCCATTCTTTGTTGTGTGCGTGATTTCCAAGCAGAGAAACTATTCTTCATACACATCCCCAACTCTTCATAAACACCCTCAATTCCTTATACACATCAAAATCCCTTCCCGCGATAATTCGAAGAACTATCATAGAGAGGTCAGTTGAGATGAATAAGGATTTGTATTTATGCTTTGTTGACTATACCAAGGCTTTCGATCGGGTACGACATGAAGAATTGATCAACCAACTGGAGAGACTCAATGTCGATGGAAAAGATCTACGAATAATCAGGAATGTGTAGTGGGAACAAACAGCTGCAATGAGAATAGAAAACAATATAAAATCTTTTCAAAACATCAAAAGAGGAGTCAGACAGGGTTGTGTTTTGTCACCAGATCTGTTTTCACTATATAGCGAAAACATCATGAGAAACCTAGAAGAAGACCCTGGATTAAAGGTTGGAGGGAAAATGATAAACAACATTCGGTACGCAGATGACACTGTGCTAATTGCAGAAAATGAAAGGGACCTACAAAACCTTGTGAATATACTAGAAACAGAAAGCAAAGGTAAGGGGTTGGAACTAAACAGCAGGAAGACTGAAGTCATGGTGATCAGTAAAAAACATGAAATTCCCTCCTGCAAAATAACAGCAAATGGCACAACCTTGACACAGGTTAATATGTTCAAATACCTGGGAATGGTCATTTCATCAGACGGCAGATGCACATCGGAAATAGCTGGCAGAATCGGTCAAGCCAAAACAGCATTCAAGAAGATGACAAGCATTCTTACCAACAAATGCCTATCAATTAACATCAGAAAGAG
>JAPXFY010000030.1:40870269-40872769 GCA_030674185.1 Monoplex corrugatus | reverse complement strand
GGATAGACATTCATATTAGAGCAGAATGGGAATTCAAGTGGTACAAGTGATTCATATGCATCAAATTCAAGAAGAGTCGCCATATTGCTGATTAAATGATTATTTTGAATTTCAGATTTATAAAAAAGATATACAAAGACCCAAACGGGAAACATAGATTCATTTATTTGACCATAAAAGCTTCTGATAGCGAATTTGCAAGGGCCAAACCAGGAGATATGAAATGTTATGTAGAACTGGAGGAATACATAATATACGATATTGTGCTTGAAAATATTACCTTTAGTGACGACTGAAACGTAGTATTAGAATATATTCTTGATTACTCCAATATAAATAGTTTAATAACGGTAAGTCACAGGAAAAAGTCGAGAATTTAATTGTAAATATGGATTTAATCGATAACTGGCGCTTACCCTGCACTATGACGATTTACGCAAGGTAGAAAATTAATACTCCCTTCCAACCAAGTAGACAATTTCGTTTCATTCTAGAATTTCTTGTCAACTTACGTGACAGACACTGACATTACACCTGGCTATGAAACAGATCATTGCACGATCAGTCTTGTAATCTTATTTCGTAAAGGTATTAAGACCCATTCATTGTGGAATTTAACCACATATTGATCAACTTCTTGATTACTACTGCCTCTTACCTGGAAATCTCATCATTCTAGGTCACATCAATGTCCACTATGACAACACTCACCGTTATGACACAAGACATATCATCAACTCTCTGTCCAATCACAATATGACTCAACACATTTCTGAACCAACCTATCAAAAAGGTCACATTCTTGACTGGATCATTTCTCGTGATCACCACAATTCAGCTACTGATAACTGCTTAGTTCTTTCTACCCGTCTAACTTCAGCCCTTCCATCTGACCACTCTGCAATTCTCTGTTCTCTTGACATTCCTCCTCCTTCCCGTACCATGCGCACAGTGACTCGACGCAATCTCAAATCTATCGATCTCTCCACATTTTCATCTGATGCCTTCCGTCTCCTTTCTGAAAAGTCACATAACCTTGCCGATGAATTCTACACTACTCTCCACCATCTTCTGGACAATCATGCTCCAGCCACAACCCGTCTTTTACCTGACCGCCCCCCCTACCCCCTGGCTCACTCATGAGATTGCCTGTGCAAAACGTGCCCGCCACAGAACAGAGCGCCGCTGGCGCAAATCCAAACTCAGTGTACATAGCCAACTTTTCCAAGCCTCTAAAACAAAAGTATCCACCCTCATTGCATCTGCAAAAACAAACTATTTCCAAACCAAAATCCTGAATGCCACTTCTTCAAAAGAACTCTTTACAACCATGAATCATCTCCTTGGCACACGAAAAGATTTACCTCTCCCAACAAAACACACAAATGAAGAACTCCGATCTGTATTCTCCAAGTATTTCACCACCAAAATACAAACTCTTTGTGACAGGCTTGACAGGACACCCTGTCAACCATGCCCACCTGACCCTTCCTTCTCTGGCACACCTCTTACTACTCTTACCCCATTCTCACAAGAAGAAATTCTCAACACAATCAGATCCATGTCGTTCAAAACCTGCGAACTGGATCCTCTTCCAGGTTCTCTCTACTCTGACTGTCTCCCTACGCTCCTCCCATTCATCACTGACATCATCAACACTTCTCTCCAAACTGGAACTGTCCCAGATTCTTTCAAGTCTGCTATTGTTCACCCTCTCCTCAAGAAATACAATTTAGACCCAAATGAACTGAAAAATTACCGGCCTATCTCTAATCTCTTTTTCTTGTCAAAACTGCTTGAAAAAGTTGTCCTCAACCAACTGAACTCTCACGTGTCTGCCAACAATCTCCTCAATCCTTTCCAGTCAGCCTACCACCAGTGCCATAGCACTGAAACTGACTTGCTACACATTCTCAACAATCTCCTCCTTGCAACTGATACTGGCAAAGTTTCTCTCCTCACACTCCTTGATCTGTCTGCAGCCTTTGATACCATTGATCATGGTATTCTCCTTTCTAGACTTCTTCATACTTTTGGCATCTCTGACATTGCTCTCTCCTGGTTCACTTCATATCTATCAAACAGAAAACAAACTGTTCTCATCAATGGCACTTACTCTCAACCTGCATACCTGACCTGTGGTGTTCCACAAGGATCTGTCCTTGGCCCTGTTCTTTTCACTCTTTACACCTCCCCCCTGTCCACCATCATCAACTCCCACTCTATAAAACACCACTTCTATGCTGATGACACCCAACTTCAAGACATTGACTCACCTGACAATATACAGCGCCTCCTGACTCACACCACTGAGTGTTACTCGGACATCAAAAATTGGATGACATACAACAAACTTCAGCTAAATGATGACAAGACAGAAGCTATCCTCATTGGCACCCGTCCGAAACTTTCTCAGCTGCCTCCTCTTTCTCTCCCATTATGTAACACATCAGTCCCAATTTCTGATTCAGCTAAAAACCTTGGTGTCTGCATTGACTCT
>JAPXFY010000030.1:40862769-40865269 GCA_030674185.1 Monoplex corrugatus | reverse complement strand
GCTGGTTGATAAGATGAGGGAGTTGCAGTAAGCTGGTTGATAAGATGAGGGAGTTGCAGGAAGCTGGTTGATAAGATGAGGGAGTTGCAGGAAGCTGGTTGATAGGGTGAGGGAGTTGCAGGAAGCTGGTTGATAAGATGAGGGAGTTGCAGTAAGCTGGTTGATAAGATGAGGGAAAAATCTTGATAAAATCAAATCTAAGCGCTGAAGCAGACACACACGTAAGCACGCACGCACGCACGCACGCACACACACGCACGCACGCACACACACACACACACACACACACACACACACACACGCATGGCTATAAATGGGGAGAAAGAATAAAAGCAATAAAAGCAAGAATAAAAGCAATGGAAAATTATAGAGAGCATAGCATATACAATTATATATTATAACCATGTGATTCCCTCCGAGCGGAGACAGGCTGCAGAGGGGGGGGGGGGGGTTGAGTGAGGTTAGGATTTTATGCGGAGGAGAAAAGGTGAGTTTTGAGAGCGGACTTGAAGGAGACAAAAGTAGGTTGCTGACGGACTGAGAGAGGAAGTTTGTTCCAGGAGAGTGGACCAGAAACAGAGAAGGCTCGTGGACCATAGGTATTGAGCTTAGTGCGTGGAAAGCGAAAAGTCAGAGGATCGGAGGCAGAGCGGAGGGTACGTGAGGGAAGATATATCTCAAGTAGGCTCGACAGGTAATCGGGGGCTGCGTTATTGAGGCTTTTGTAGCACATGGTGTCTAGTTTGTACTGTATGCGCTTTGATACAGGGAGCCAGTGAAGTTGTGCCAGGAGAGGAGATATGTGGTCAGCTTTTTTCTTTTTGAGTACAAGGCGTACAGCATTGTTTTGAATGCGCTGTAGGATGTGAATGGTGGAGGCAGGAAGACCAGACAGGAGTGAATTGCAATAGTCAATGCGAGACATTATGAAGGAGAGAGGGAGTTGCAGGAAGCTGGTTGATAAGATGAGGGAGTTGCAGGAAGCTGGTGGATAGGGTGAGGGAGTTGCAGGAAGCTGGTTGGTAAGGTGAGGGAGTTGCAGGAAGCTGGTTGATAAGATGAGGGAGTTGCAGGAAGCTGGTTGATAAGGTGTGGGAGTTACAGGAAGCTGGTTGATAAGATGAGGGAGTTACAGGAAGCTGGTTGATAAGATGAGGGAGTTGCAGGAAGCTGGTTGATAAGATGAGGGAGTTGCAGGAAGCTGGTGGATAGGGTGAGGGAGTTGCAGGAAACTGGTGGATAGGGTGAGGGAGTTGCAGGAAACTGGTGGATAGGGTGAGGGGGTCAAATGGTTCAGTTTTTGCTTTGCTAGCATGGTTGACAATGCAGGAAGCTGGTGGACAGGGTTCGGGAGTCAAAGGGTTAACTCTCATTGCTACATAAACATCCAAGCCATACGGTCGTTATCAACTCTGATGGTGGCATACTCTGTGCTTACGGTAATATATATATATATATATATATATATATATATATATATATATATATATATATATATATACCACGCCAGACGTCTTTAGCTTCGTGGTGAGTGAGTGTGTGCTGTTGTAGGCTAGTTCACTTGAAAAGCACCGTCTTATAATTGGTTTATGCATAGAACGTTTATGAAAGGACCTTGATTTATGCATAGAACGTTTATGAAAGGACCTTGGTTTCATGTATAAATTTGCTTTGCAAATGCAGGAACTGTCACACGAGGATGTTATATACGGTATGCTTCATCATCATCATCATCATCATCATCATCTTCTTCTTCTTCTTCTTCTTCTTCTTCTCGTTCTTCTTCTTCATTGTCATCATCGTTGTCATCTTGATGATGAATCATCAACATTGTCATCGTCATCGTCATCATCTTCTTCTTCTTCTTCTTCTTCTTCTTCTTCTTCTTCTTCTTCTTCTTCTTCTTCTTCTTCTTCATCATCATCATCATCATCATCATCATCATCATCATCATTATCATCGATGATAATAATGACGATTATGATGATGAAGGTGACAATGATGACGGCGATAATAATAATGATAATTATTATTATTGTAACAACAACAGCAACAACAACAGCAACAACGATGATGATGATGATGATGACGACGACGACGACGACGACGACAACGATGACAATAACGAGAAGAATGCGAAGAAGAAGAATGCGAAGAAGAAGAAGAATGCGAAAAGAAGAATCGAAGAAGAAGAATGCGAAAGAAAAGAAGGAAAAGAATGAAGAAGAAGAAGAAGTGAAGAATGCGAAGAAGAAGAAGAATGCGAAGAATGCAAGAGAAGAACGAAGAAGAAGAAGAAGAAGAAGAAGAAGAAGAAGAAGAAGAATGCGAAGAAGAAGAAGAATGCGAAGAGAGAAGAAGAAAATGCAAGAAGAAGAAGAAGAATGCGAAGAGAAAGAAGAAGAAGGAAGAAGAAGAAGAAGAAGAAGAAGAAGAAGAATGCGAAGAAGAAGAAGAAGAATGCGAGAGAAGAAGAAGAAGAAGAATGCGAAGAAGAAGA
>JAPXFY010000030.1:40825269-40857769 GCA_030674185.1 Monoplex corrugatus | reverse complement strand
GCATCTTATTGCATGGCATTGCAACGGGTTTTGGTGCAGTATTTTGTGTGTATTTTATCATATTCTGCAGCAATGTATCAGGCACAGACTTTTATGTCTTATTAAAGCTTACACTATTATAGACTCTGTAATGCACTGTTTAAAATGTCTATATTTCATCCATCTCTGAGAAAAAGAAATACTCACAAATTCAAACAGTATCATCAAAATTCTATCACGGCAGTGCACAATCAATCACATAATTTTTTATATATTTCAGAACAAAATCCATTATGCATTTCAAGGACATGGCTAAGATCATACTTTTTGATAAATGTTCTGGATTGTTTATGAGATAATAATATCACTGTTTCCCGTATGTTATCACATTTTGGTGTATGCTTGGTGTTTATTGCATAACACAAAAATGATCAAAAAACAATGTTAAATAAGAAAATGTCAAGTACATAATCAAAGACCATTTATGTACATAGAACACTCTTTATAGTTACGGTGTTTCAACTATATCACTTACAATTACATACTTAGACCATTCTGTAGAGTTACGGTGTTTTAACTACACTGTTTACATACATGGACCATCCTGTAGAGTTACAGTGTTTTAACTACACTGTTTACATACATGGACCATCCTGTACAGTTACAGTGTTTTAACTACACTGTTTACATACATGGACCATTCTGTACAGTTACAGTGTTTTAACTACACTGTTTACATACATGGACCATTCTGTACAGTTACAGTGTTTTAACTACACTGTTTACATACATGGACCATTCTGTACAGTTACAGTGTTTTAACTACACTGTTTACATACATGGACCATTCTGTACAGTTACAGTGTTTCAACTACACTGTTTACATACATGGACCATTCTGTACAGTTACAGTGTTTTAACTACACTGTTTACATACATGGACCATCCTGTACAGTTACAGTGTTTTAACTACACTGTTTAAATACATGGAGCATCCGTACAGTTACAGTGTTTTAACTACACTGTTTACATACATGGACCATTCTGTTGAGTTACGGTGTTTTAACTACACTGTTTACATACATGGACCATTCTGTACAGTTACAGTGTTTACGTCATGTTTTAATAACTGTTACATACATGGACCATTGTAGTACAGTGTTAACTACATGTTTAACGGACATTGTAAGTTACAGTGTTTTAATACTGTTACATAATGGACATCTGTAGTTAGTGTTACTACACTGTTACACTGGACATCTGTACGTTACGTGTTTTAATACACTGTTTACATAAGGACTTCGTATTAATGTTTATCACTGTCTACGACTCTGTCATTAGTGTTTTAACTACACTGTTTAATAGACATCTGTCAGTTAAGTTTAACTAAGTTATACTGGACCTTCTGTATTAAGTGTTTACTACTTTTACATACAGACCTCCTACAGTTAGTGTTTTAACACATGTTTAATACTGGACCATCTGTACTTACAGTGTTTTAACTACAGTTTCATACATGGACCATTCTAGCAGTTATTTTTGGCTCTTGTTACATGTTTCTAATGTTTATCATGACCTCTGTAAGTTACGTTAAATACATGTTACTCATGACTCTGACAGTCAGGTTTTACTCATGTTTATAATGGCCTCTTACTTACGTTTTTACACACTGTTAATAATGGCATCGACAGTACGTGTTTTACTCCTGTTTCTAATGGAATGTAGTTCGTGTTTAACCTGTATACTGGAATTACTCAGTGTTTAACATGTTATCGGCCATCGTACATACAGTGTTATACTACAGTTACATCGGCTTTGTAATACGTGTTTATCATTTTAATAATGGATCTGTACTTCAGTTTCTCCTGTTATACAGGACTTACAGTAGTGTTTTAATAGTTCATAATGCTCTGTCGTTACAGTGTTTTAATACATGTTTACTACATGGACATTCTGTCAGTTAGTGTTTAACACATGTTTACATACATGGACCATTCTGTACAGTACGTGTTTTAATCACTGTTTACTACATGGACCATCCTTTGTACAGTGTTTTAACTACACTGTTTATACATGGACCTCGTACAGTTACGTGTTTTAACTACATGTTTACATACATGGACCATCTGTGTTACAGTGTTTTAACTACACTGTTTACATACATGGACCATCTGTACAGTTACAGTGTTTTAACTACACTGTTTACATACATGGACATTCTGTACGTTACAGTGTTTTAACTACATGTTTACATACATGGAGCATCTGTACAGTTACAGTGTTTTAACTACACTGTTTAATACATGGAGCATCTGTACAGTTACAGTGTTTAACTACACTGTTTCTACATGGACCATTCTGTACAGTTACAGTGTTTTAACTACATGTTTACATACATAGACCTTCTGTAATTACAGTGTTTTAACTACACTGTTACATACATGGACCATTCTGTACAGTTACAGTTTTAACTACACTGTTTACATACATGGACCATCCTGTACAGTTACAGTGTTTTAACTACACTGTTTACATACATGGACCATTCTGTACAGTTACGTGTTTAACTACACTGTTTACATACATGGACCATTCTGTACAGTTATGTTTTAACTACACTGTTTACATACATGGACCTTCTGTACAGTTACAGTGTTTTAACTACACTGTTTACACACATGGACCTCCTGTACAGTTACGTGTTTTAACTACACTGTTTACATACTGGACCATTCGTACAGTTCAGTGTTTAACTACACTGTTTACATACATGGACCATTCTGTAGAGTTACAGTGTTTTAACTACACTGTTTACATACTGGACCATTCTGTACAGTTACAGTGTTTTAACTACATGTTTACATACATGGCCATTTGTACGTTACAGTGTTTTAACTACACTGTTTACATACATGGACCATTCTGTACAGTTACAGTGTTTTAACTACACTGTTTACATACATGGACCATTTGTACAGTTACAGTGTTTAACTACACTGTTTCATACATGGACATTCTGTACAGTTACAGTGTTTTAACTACAATGTTTACATACATGGACCATCCTGTACAGTTACAGTGTTTAACTACCTGTTTACATACATGGACCATTCTGTACAGTTACAGTGTTTTAACTACACTGTTTACATACATGGACCATTCTGTACGTTACAGGTTTTACTACACTGTTTACATACATGGACCATTCTGTACGTTAGTGTTTTAACTACACTGTTACATACATGGCCATTCTGTACTTACAGTGTTTTAACTACACTGTTTACATACATGGACCATTCTGTACAGTTACAGTGTTTTCACTACACTGTTTACATACATGGCCATCTGTACATTACAGTGTTTTCACTACATGTTTACATTGGGCCATTCTGTACAGTTACAGTGTTTAACTACACTGTTTACATACATGGACCATTCTGTACAGTTGTGTTTAACTACACTGTTTACATACATGGACATTCTGTACAGTTACATGTTTTAACTACACTGTTTACTACATGGACATTCTGTACAGTACAGTGTTTTAACTACACTGTTTACATCATGGACCATTCTGTACAGTTACAGTGTTTTAACTACACTGTTTATCATGGACCATTCTGTACAGTTACAGTGTTTTAACTACACTGTTAATACATGGAGCATCCTGTACAGTTACAGTGTTTTAACTACACTGTTTACATACATGGACATCCTGTACAGTTACAGTGTTTTAACTACATGTTTAATACATGGACCATTTGACGTTACAGTGTTTTACTACATGTTTACATAATGGACCATCTGTAGAGTTACAGTGTTTTAACTACACTGTTTACATACATGGACCATTCTGTAAGTTACAGTGTTTTAACTACACTGTTTAATACATGGACCATTCTGTACAGTTACAGTGTTTTAACTACACTGTTTACATACATGGACCATCTGTACAGTTACAGTGTTTTAACTACACTGTTTACATACATGGACCATTCTGTACAGTTACAGTGTTTTAACTACACTGTTTACATACATGGACATCCGTACTGTACGTTACAGTGTTTTAACTACACTGTTTACATACATGGACCATCCTGTACAGTTACAGTGTTTTAACTACACTGTTTACATACATGGACCATTCTGTACAGTTAATGTTTTAACTACACTGTTTAATACATGGACCATCCTGTACAGTTACAGTGTTTTAACTACACTGTTTACATACATGGACCATCCTGTACAGTTACAGTGTTTTAACTACACTGTTTACATACATGGACCATTCTGTACAGTTACAGTGTTTTAACTACACTGTTTACATACATGGACCATTCTGTACAGTTAGTGTTTTAACTACACTGTTTACATACATGGACCATCCTGTACTTACAGTTACAATGTTTTAACTACACTGTTTACATACATGGACCATTCTTGTACAGTTACAGTGTTTTAACTTAAACTGTTTACATACATGGACCATTCTGTACAGTTACAGTGTTTTAACTACACTGTTTACATACATGGACCATCCTGTACAGTTACAGTGTTTTAACTACACTGTTTACATACATGGACATTCTGTACAGTTACAGTGTTTTAACTACACTGTTTACATTACATGGACCATCCTGTACAGTTACAGTGTTTTAATACACTGTTTACATACATGGACCATGCTGTACAGTTACAGTGTTTTAACTACACTGTTTACATACATGGACCATCCTGTACAGTTACAGTGTTTTAACTACACTGTTTACATACATGGACCATTCTGTACAGTTACAGTGTTTTAACTACATGTTTACATACATGGACCATCTGTAGTTACAGTGTTTTAACTACACTGTTTACATACATGGACCATCTGTCTTACAGTTACATGTTTTAATACACTGTTTAATACTGGACCATCTGTACAGTTACAGTGTTTTAACTACACTGTTTACATACATGGACCATTCTGTACAGTTACAGTGTTTTAACTACACTGTTTACATACATGGACCATTCTGTACGTTACAGTGTTTTAACTACACTGTTTACATACATGGACCATTCTGTACAGTTACAGTGTTTTAACTACACTGTTTACATACATGGACATCCTGTACAGTTACAGTGTTTTAACTACACTGTTTATCATACATGGAACATCCTGTACATTACATGTTTTACATACACTGTTTACTACATGGACCATCTGTACAGTTACAGTGTTTTAACTACACTGTTTACATACATGGACCATCTGTACATTACAGTGTTTTAACTACACTGTTTACATACATGGACCATTCTGTACAGTTACAGTGTTTTAATACACTGTTTACATACATGGACCATTCTGTACAGTTACAGTGTTTTAACTACACTGTTTACATACATGGACCATTCTGTACAGTTACATGTTTTAACTACACTGTTTACATACATGGACCATTCTGTACAGTTACAGTGTTTTAACTACACTGTTTACATACATGGACCATTCTGTACAGTTACAGTGTTTTAACTACATGTTTACATACATGGACCATCCTGTACAGTTACAGTGTTTTAACTACACTGTTTACATACATGGACATTCGTACAGTTACAGTGTTTTAACTACACTGTTTACATACATGGACCATTCTGTAAGTTACAGTGTTTTAACTACACTGTTTACATACATGGACCATTCTGTACAGTTACAGTGTTTTAACTACACTGTTTACATACATGGACCATTTGTACAGTTACAGTGTTTTAACTACACTGTTTACATACATGGACCATCTGTACAGTTACAGTGTTTTAACTACACTGTTTACATACATGGACCATTCTGTACAGTTACATGTTTTAACTACTCTGTTTACATACATGGACCATTCTGTACAGTTACAGTGTTTTAACTACATGTTTACATACATGACCATCTGTACATTACAGTGTTTTAACTACATGTTTACATACATGGACCTTTCCCTGTACAGTTACAGTGTTTTAACTACACTGTTTACATACATGGACCATTCTGTACAGTTACAGTGTTTTAACTCCCCCCCCCCCCCCCCCCCCCCCGGGGGGGGGGGGGGGGGACACGTAAGTACAGTTTTAACAATTTTATACGGACCATTCTGTACAGTTACTTAATACATGTTACATAGGACCATCCTGTACAGTTGTGTTTTAATACAGTTAAACTGGACCATTAGTTCAGGTTTACTACATGTTTCATACAGGCATGCTTACGTTTTAAACCGTTATAATGGCCATTCGTACGTTCAGTGTTTTAATACCTGTTTACATACATGGACCATCTGTAAGTACAGTGTTTAACTACACGTTTACATACTGGACCATTCTTACAGTTACATGTTTAATACACTGTTAATACATGACCATCTGTCGTTACAGTGTTTAACTACACTGTTTAAACATGGAATCGTACAGTTACAGTGTTTAACTCAGTTTCTCATGGACCATTTGTAGTTACGTGTTTTAACTACACTGTTTACACATGGACCATTGTAATTACGTGTTTTAACTACACTGTTTACATACGGCCTTCGACGTACGTGTTTTAACTACACTGTTTACATACTGGACCATCTCTGTACAGTACAGTGTTTTAATCACTGTTTACATACATACCATCTGTACAGTTACAGTTTTTAACTACACGTTTACATACAGGACCATTCGTACAGTTAGTGTTTTAACTACACTGTTTACATACAGACCATTCTGTACAGTTAGTGTTTTAACTACATGTTCATACATGGACATCTGTACAGTTACAGTGTTTTACTACACTGTTTACATACATGGACCATTTGTACAGTTACAGTGTTTTAATACATGTTAATACATGGACCATTCTGTACAGTTACAGTGTTTTAACTACACTGTTTACATACATGGACCATTCTGTACAGTTACAGTGTTTTAACTACACTGTTTACATACTGACCATTCTGTACAGTTACAGTGTTTTAACTACACTGTTTACATACATGGACCATCTGTACAGTTACAGTGTTTTAACTACACTGTTTACATACATGGACCATTCTGTACAGTTACAGTGTTTAACTACCTGTTTACATACATGGACCATTCTGTACAGTTAGTGTTTTAACTACACTGTTTACATACATGGATCATTCTGTACAGTACAGTGTTTTAACTACACTGTTTACATACATGGACATTCTGTAAGTTACAGTGTTTTAACTACACTGTTACATACATGACCATCCTGTACAGTTACAGTGTTTTAACTACACTGTTTACATACATGGACATTCTGTAAGTTACAGTGTTTTAACTACACTGTTTACATACTGGAGCATCCTGTACAGTTACAGTGTTTTAACTACACTGTTTACATACATGGACCATCTGTACAGTTACAGTGTTTTAACTACACTGTTTACATACATGGACATTCTGTACAGTTACATGTTTTAACTACACTGTTTACATACATGGACATCTTCTGTACAGTTACATTGTTTTAACTACACTGTTTACATACATGGACCATCTGTACAGTTACGTGTTTTACTACACTGTTTACATACATGGACCATTCTGTACATTCAGTGTTTTAACTACACTGTTTACATACATGGACCATCTTACAGTTACAGTGTTTTAACTACACTGTTTACATACATGGAGCATTCTGTACAGTTACAGTGTTTTAACTACATGTTTACATACATGGCATCCTGTACATACAGTGTTTTAACTACACTGTTTATACATGGAGCATCGTACAGTTACAGTGTTTTAACTACACTGTTTACATACATGGACATTCTGTACAGTTACAGTGTTTTAACTACACTGTTACATACAAGACCATTCTGTAAATTACAGTGTTTTAACTACACTGTTTACATACATGGACCATTCTGTACAGTTACAGTGTTTTAACTACATGTTTAATACATGACCATCTGTACAGTTACAGTGTTTTAATACACTGTTTACATACATGGACCATTCTGTACAGTTACAGTGTTTTAACTACACTGTCTACATACATGGACCATTCTGTACGTTAGTGTTTTAACTACACTGTTTACATACATGGACCATTCTGTACAGTTACAGTGTTTTAACTACACTGTTTACAACATGGACCATCTGTACAGTTACAGTGTTTTAACTACACGTTTACATACATGGACCATTCAGTACAGTTACAGTGTTTTAACTACACTGTTTACATACATGGACCATTCTGTAAGTTACAGTGTTTTAACTACACTGTTTACATACATGGACCATTCTGTACAGTTACAGTTTTTAACTACACTGTTTAATACATGGACCATTCTGTACAGTTACAGTGTTTTAACTACACTGTTTAATACATGGACCATTCTGTACAGTTACAGTGTTTTAACTACACTGTTTACATACATGGACATTCTGTACAGTTACAGTGTTTTAACTACACTGTTTACATACATGGCCCATTCTGTACAGTTACAGTGTTTTAACTACACTGTTTACATACATGGACCATCCTGTATCATTTACAGTGTTTTAATACATCTTTACATACATGGTACCATTCTGTACAGTTACAGTGTTTTAACTACACTGTTTACATACATGGACATTCTGTACAGTTACAGTGTTTTAATCTACACTGTTTTACATACATAGGACCATTCTGTACAGTTAGTGTTTTAACTACACTGTTTACATACATGGACCATTCTTGTTACAGTTACAGTGTTTTAACTACACTGTTTATACATGTACCATTCTGTACATTACAGTGTTCATCTACACTGTTACATACTATGAACCATCTTTACAATTAACAGTGTTTCACTACACTGTTTACATTTGTGGACCATTCTGTACAGTTACAGTGTTTTAACTACACTGTTTACATACATGGACCATTCTGTACAGTTAGTGTTTTAACTACACTGTTTACATACATGGACCATTCTGTACAGTTACAATGTTTTAACTACATTTTACATACATGGACCATTCTGTACAGTTACAGTGTTTTAACTACACTGTTTTACATACATGACATCTGTACAGTTACAGTGTTTTAACTACATGTTTACATACATGGACCATTCTGTACAGTTACAGTGTTTTAACTACACTGTTTCATACATGGACCATTCTGTACAGTTAGTGTTTTAACTACACTGTTTACATACATGGACCATTCTGTACAGTTACAGTGTTTTAACTACACTGTTTACATACACATGGACCATTCTGTACAGTTACAGTGTTTTAACTACACTGTTTACATACATGGACCATTCTGTACAGTTACAGTGTTTTAACTACACTGTTTACATACATGGAGCATCCTGTACAGTTACAGTGTTTTAACTACACTGTTTTACATACATGGACCATTCTGTACAGTTACAGTGTTTTTAACTACACTGTTTACATACATGGACCATCTGTACAGTTACAGTGTTTTATACTACACTGTTTACATACATGGACCATTCTGTACAGTTACAGTGTTTTAACTACACTGTTTTACATACATGGACCATCCTGTAGAGTTACAGTGTTTTAACTACACTGTTTACATACATAGACCATTCTGTACAGTTACAGTGTTTTAACTACACTGTTTACATACATGGACCATCCTGTACAGTTACAGTGTTTTAACTACACTGTTTACATACATGGACCATTCTGTACAGTTACAGTGTTTTAACTACACTGTTTACATACATGGACCATTCTGTACAGTTACAGGTTTTTAACTACACTGTTTACATACATGGACATTCTGTACAGTTACAGTGTTTTAACTACACTGTTTACATACATGGACCATTCTGTACAGTTACAGTGTTTTAATACACTGTTTACAATACATGGACCATTCTGTACAGTTACAGTGTTTTAACTACACTGTTTACATACATGGACCATCCTGTACAGTTACAGTGTTTTAACTACACTGTTTAAATACATGGAGCATTCGGTACAGTTACAGTGTTTTAACTACACATGTTTTACATACATGGTACCATTCTGTACAGTTACGTGTTTTAACTACACTGTTTACATACATGGACCATTCTGTACAGTTACAGTGTTTTAACTACACTGTTTACATACATGGACCATTCTGTACAGTTACAGTGTTTTAACTACACTGTTTACATACATGGACCATTCTGTACAGTTACAGTGTTTTAACTACACTGTTTACATACATGGACCATTCTGTACAGTTACAGTGTTTTAACTACACTGTTTACATACATGGACCATTCTGTACAGTTAGTGTTTTAACTACACTGTTTACATACATGGACCATTCTGTACAGTTACAGTGTTTTAACTACACTGTTTACATACATGGACCATTCTGTACAGTTACAGTGTTTTAACTACACTGTTTACATACATGGACCTTTCTGTACAGTTACAGTGTTTTAACTACACTGTTTACATACATGGACCATTCTGTACAGTTACAGTGTTTTAACTACACTGTTTACATACATGGACCATTTCTGTACAGTTACAGTGTTTTAACTACACTGTTTACATACATGGACATTCTGTACAGTTACAGTGTTTTAAACTACACTGTTTACATACATGGACCATTCTGTACAGTTACAGTGTTTTAACTACACTGTTTACATACATGGACCATTCTGTACAGTTACAGTGTTTTAACTACACTGTTTACATACATGGACCATTCTGTACAGTTACAGTGTTTTAACTACACTGTTTACATACATGGACCATTCTGTACAGTTACAGTGTTTTAACTACACTGTTTACATACATGGACCATTCTGTAGTTACAGTGTTTTAACTACACTGTTTACATACATGGACATTCTGTACAGTTACAGTGTTTTAACTACACTGTTACATACATGGACCATCTGTAGAGTTACAGTGTTTTAACTACACTGTTTCATACATGGACCATTCTGTACAGTTAGTGTTTTAACTATGTTTAATCATGGACCATTCTGTACAGTTACAGTGTTTTAACTACATGTTTACATACATGGACCATTCTGTACAGTTAGTGTTTTAACTACATTGTTTACATACATGGACCATTCTGTACAGTTACAGTGTTTTAACTACACTGTTTACATACATGACCATTCTGTACGTTACAGTGTTTTAACTACACTGTTTAATACATGGACATCCTGTACAGTTACAGTGTTTTAACTACACTGTTTACATACATGGACATTCTGTGAGTACAGTGTTTTAACTACACTTTAATACATGGACATCGTACATTACAGTGTTTTAACTACACTGTTACATACATAGAATTCTGTAGTTACAGTGTTTTAACTACACTTTTACATACATGGACCATTCTGTAGAGTTACAGTGTTTTAACTACACTGTTACATACATGGAGACTGTACAGTTACAGTGTTTTAACTACACTGTTTACATACATGGACCATCTGTACAGTTACAGTGTTTTAACTACACTGTTACATACTGGACCATTGTACTACAGTTACATGTTTAACTACATGTTTACATACATGACCATCCTGTACGTTACAGTGTTTTAACTACACTGTTTACATACATGGACCATTCTTACAGTTACAGTGTTTTAACTACACTGTTTACTACATGGACCATCTGTACAGTTACAGTGTTTTAACTACACTGTTTACATACATGGACCATTCTGTACAGTTACAGTGTTTTAACTACACTGTTTACATACATGGACCATTCTGTACAGTTAGTGTTTTAATTACACTATTTACATACATGGACCATTCTGTAGAGTTACAGTGTTTTAACTACACTGTTTACATACATGGACCATCCTGTAGAGTTACAGTGTTTTAACTACACTGTTTACATACATGGACCATTCTGTACAGTTACAGTGTTTTAACTACACTGTTTACATACATGGAGCATTCTGTACAGTTACGGTGTTTTAACTACACTGTTTACATACATGGAGCATTCTGTACAGTTACAGTGTTTTAACTACACTGTTTACATACATGGACATTCTGTACAGTTACGGTGTTTTAACTACACTGTTTACATACATGGACCATTCTGTACAGTTACAGTGTTTTAACTACACTGTTTACATACATGGACCATTCTGTACAGTTACGTGTTTTAACTACACTGTTTACATACATGGACCATTCTGTACAGTTACAGTGTTTTAACTACACTGTTTACATACATGGACCATTCTGTATCATGTTTACAGTGTTTTTTTAACTACACTGTTTACATACATGGACATTCTGTACAGTTACAGTGTTTTAACTACACTGTTTACATACATGGACCATTCTGTACAGTTACGGTGTTTTAACTACACTGTTTACATACATGGACCATTCTGTACAGTTACGGTGTTTTAACTACACTGTTTACATACATGGACCATTCTGTACAGTTACGTGTTTTAACTACACTGTTTACATACATGGACCATTCTGTACAGTTACGTGTTTTAACTACACTGTTTACATACATGGACCATTCTGTACAGTTACGTGTTTAACTAGTTATACTGACATGTCGTTACGTGTTTGAACTACACTGTTTACATACATGGACCATTCTGTACAGTTACAGTGTTTGAACTACACTGTTTACATACATGGACCATTCTGTACAGTTACAGTGTTTTAACTACACTGTTTACATACATGGACCATTCTGTACAGGTTTACAGTGTTTGTAACTACACTGTTTACATACATGGACCATTCTGTACAGTTACAGTGTTTTAACTACACTGTTTACATACATGGACATTCTGTACAGTTACAGTGTTTTAACTACACTGTTTACATACATGGACCATTCTGTACAGTTACAGTGTTTTAACTACACTGTTTACATACATGGACCATTCTGTACAGTTACAGTGTTTTAACTACACTGTTTACATACATGGACCATTCCTGTACAGTTACGTGTTTTAACTACACTGTTTACATACATGGACCATTCTGTACAGTTACAGTGTTTTAACTACACTCTTTACATACATGGACCATCTGTACAGTTACTGTGTTTTAACTACACTGTTTACATACATGGACCATTCTGTACAGTTACAGTGTTTTAACTACACTGTTTACATACATGGACCATTCTGTACAGTTACAGTGTTTTAACTACACTGTTTACATACATGGACCATCCTGTAGAGTTACAGTGTTTTAACTACACTGTTTACATACATGGACCATTCTGTACAGTTACAGTGTTTTAACTACACTCTTTACATACATGGACCATTCTGTACAGTTACAGTGTTTTAACTACACTGTTTACATACATGGACCATTCTGTACAGTTACAGTGTTTTAACTACACTCTTTACATACATGGAGCATTCTGTACAGTTACAGTGTTTTAACTACACTCTTTACATACATGGAGCATTCTGTACAGTTACAGTGTTTTAACTACACTCTTTACATACATGGAGCATCTGTACAGTTACAGTGTTTTAACTACACTGTTTACATACATGGAGCATCTGTACAGTTACAGTGTTTTAACTACACTGTTTACATACATGGACCATCCTGTAGAGTTACAGTGTTTTAACTACACTGTTTACATACATGGACATTCTGTACAGTTACAGTGTTTTAACTACACTGTTTACATACATGGACCATTCTGTACAGTTACAGTGTTTTAACTACACTGTTTACATACATGGACCATCCTGTACAGTTACAGTGTTTTAACTACACTGTTTACATACATGGACCATCCTGTACAGTTACTGTGTTTTAATACACACTGTTTACATACATGGAGCATTCTGTACAGTTACGTGTTTTAACTACACTGTTTACATACATGGAGCATCTGTACAGTTACAGTGTTTTAACTACACTGTTTACATACATGGACATCCTGTACAGTTACAGTGTTTTAACTACACTGTTTACATACATGGACCATCCTGTACAGTTACTGTGTTTTAACTACACTGTTTACATACATGGAGCATCCTGTACAGTTACAGTGTTTTAACTACACTGTTTACATACATGGACCATCCTGTACAGTTACAGTGTTTTAACTACACTGTTTACATACATGGACCATTCTGTACAGTTACTGTGTTTTAACTACACTGTTTACATACATGGACCATTCTGTACAGTTACAGTGTTTTAACTACACTGTTTACATACATGGACCATTCTGTACAGTTACAGTGTTTTAACTACACTGTTTACATACATGGACCATTCTGTAGAGTTACAGTGTTTTAACTACACTGTTTACATACATGGACCATTCTGTAGAGTTACAGTGTTTTTAACTACACTGTTTACATACATGGAGCATTCTGTAGTTACAGTGTTTTAACTACACTGTTTACATACATGGACCATTCTGTACAGTTACAGTGTTTTAACTACACTATTTACATACATGGAGCATTCTGTACAGTTACAGTGTTTTAACTACACTGTTTACATACATGGACCATTCTGTACAGTTACAGTGTTTTAACTACACTGTTTACATACATGGACCATTCTGTAGAGTTACAGTGTTTTAACTACACTGTTTACATACATAGAGCATTCTGTACAGTTACGGTGTTTTAACTACACTGTTTACATACATGGAGCATTCTGTAGAGTTACAGTGTTTTAACTACACTGTTTACATACATGGACCATTCTGTACAGTTACAGTGTTTTAACTTACTACTGTTTTACATTACATACATGGACCATTCTGTACAGTTACAGTGTTTTAACTACACTGTTTACATACATGGAGCATCCTGTACAGTTACGGTGTTTTAACTACACTGTTTACATACATGGACCATCCTGTACAGTTACGGTGTTTTAACTACACTGTTTACATACATGGACCATCCTGTACAGTTACAGTGTTTTAACTACACTGTTTACATACATGGAGCATCCTGTACAGTTACTGTGTTTTAACTACACTGTTTACATACATGGACAATTCTGTACAGTTACAGTGTTTTAACTACACTGTTTACATACATGGACCATTCTGTACAGTTACAGTGTTTTAACTACACTGTTTACATACATGGACCATCCTGTACAGTTAGTGTTTTAACTACACTGTTTACATACATGGACCATCCTGTTGAGTTACAGTGTTTTAACTACACTGTTTACATACATGGACCATCCTGTACAGTTACAGTGTTTTAACTACACTGTTTACATACATGGACCATTCTGTAGAGTTACAGTGTTTTAACTACACTGTTTACATACATGGACCATTCTGTGTGTGTGTTCGTCTGTCGTCGTCGACAATGACCACGTCTTCATGAAGTTGCTTTGAGTCAGTGTGTCCAGAGGTGACTGATCAATCCGATCCGGGCACGGAAGTAACGTCCACATGTTGGACATCTTGGTCGGTTACTGTGGTTGAAGGGTTTGCAGCCCTAGCTTTCCGTGCAGCTCGTTTTTCTTGTGCAGATTGGATACAAGACACTTCTGAAGTGGTACATCCGGTTTCGATTCTTCTACGCCAGACTGTACGGTCGAGGGCAAGGTTTTCCCAATTCTCCCAGTCCATGGTGAGGGACTTTAGCGATGCCTTCAAGCTGTCTTTGAACCGTTTTCTCTGGCCTCCAACTGTTCTCTTGTCAGACGCTAGTTCCCGGTAGAGGAGTTGCTTCGGAATTCTGGTGTCAGAGTTACAGTGTTTCAACTAAACTATTTATATACACAGAGTATTCTGTAGAATTACAATGTTTCAACGTATCAGGGATGGGACTGAGCCAAGTAAAAAAGAAAAAAAAAAAGGAAATCTAGACGTGTGTGGACATATGTTTCCCTCAGAAAATATTTCTAAGTTTAATGAAAATTGTGCAATCTGGCGCATTTTGAGGCATACAGCCACGCATAACTCTCACTGCCTTACACAAGTTACAGCCAGAGCAGAATCCGACCCTTTAGTTCACTGGCTGCAGACACCTGATACCCTTTTATCTGGCATTCCTTTCCCTCATTCAGGTTGGGCCACACCGCTGCTATCGGCCAGTAGGCCTACAGCCCCTCTTTGCAGTCTGTAAAAACTGCTGCTTTGTTTACAATCTGTAATTGCACCTTGTAGCTCAGCCTAGGAAAACTGGGGAATAGTCTCTGGTGTGTTTAAAAGTAAAACTAAAAGTGTTGCTCTTTCATGCTGTGAGAAAACAGTTGGGATGACTTTTTTCTTTAAAAGGTATTTTGTGACCGATTGAGAGGGGTTGTGTCTGTGATTCACTATGGAAACTGTACAGCAACACACTAAGGCATTGTGAAAGACTTCATGCTTTGTACCTTGTCTGTGGAAACAGATCAAGGAAGCTTAGGATTTCAAGGTGAGCAGGGTGGTGAAGAAACTCATGCAATGGTCAATGAATTGAAAGCAAGAGTATGTGGAGTAAACAATCCAACACAAGAAATCAACTTTTTGATGAAGGAACAGTTGACTATCAGTTCACCTAGACTCAAATCTGTCATGCCAACTTCGACGAGAAAGAAGAAAAAAGCACAATAGTGTAAGAATAGAAGGAGAACCATAGTATTTTTTCCTGCCTGTCATAAGACATTTAATATCACTGTATATCGAGGGGTCCCTGCGAGAAGGTACTATCATTCTGGCGGTAAGTTTTGTAAAAATGGCATTTGAAAGTTAGGTACCTAAAGAAGAAATGTTTAACTAAGTTGCACGAAGCTGATACCGTGAGTATGTGTTAACTTTCCATATATCTTATAGAAAAAAATTAAATGAAGTCCAGGGCTGTTGCAAAAAAAACATTATTTTATGTTGGTGTTAGCTGGTACTATCTGGCACTCATGCACAACCCTTTTTTTCTGCTCTCAGTCGCCTGACGGAAAGTGCTATTACTCAACAGAACCAATCAGCAGGCAGGGGCTAGTGGTGTCTATCGCGCCTGCAGGATGCTGATTAGGGTTTTGGCGCGCTTAGTACCCTGTGGCAGGAGAAGGAGAGAGGCGTGGCTGGTATCCGTTTATGTCATAACTTTTTAGTACTCTCTGGCTGCCAGCATCCTGTGGAATGTAACTGTGTGGAAAAGTGTTAGTGATCAGGAAGTATGTTGTGGCAGATAATTACTTGTGCATCTTCTTAGTACTCTCTGGCTGCTAGTATCCGGAGAAACGTAACTAAGTGGAAAAGTGTAAGTGATCAGGAAGTATGTTGTGGCATTTAATTACTTATGCATCACACCTTTTTAAGCTCACAACAAATGTGCTACAGGCCACCACAGTTGAGATAGTGTCAAACGGAAAGACATTGCCAACGTTGTATGTTCATAACCCTTTTTCATAATGCGCAAAATAATGCATTGCATATTCTGTAGCATATCATTCTCTCTTTCTGTCTTTCTCAACATCAATATCTAATACAGTGCATAATATAAGCTTTAAGTAAACTTATTCCTTCTGTTTATCATTCAATGTTGTTCAGCATAATATACATAGTCATCTTACATAGTGTTTAATGGCAGTTGCATTGCAGAACTTTATTGAGCTGTCCACACACCGTTTTATATATATATATATATATATATATATATATATATATATATATATTATATATATAACTGGGCAAGCTCAATTATACAACAATCACCTTGTGGTCAATGTCAACTGAATTCAACCAAGGCTGCAATAAAAAGCATACATTTCTTGGCAAAAAATTATGTAATTGTATATGTATAATACATGACTTCTATTGACAAAAACCTTTTATACCAATATTTTACTCTTTTTGTCTTAATCAGTTTGTATCAAATTTGTGTATGGTGCCCATTTCTGTACAGATTTGTCATATTGCATGTTATTGTTAAATACATATCTGTCTATCTCATAAGCTTCTTTTAGATCTGTTAAGAATAATTGACCTGTTGGTTTTACTTTTCTTATTCTGCATTTGTAAATAGTATATTTTGCTAGTAATAACATGTGCAAAAAAATCAGTTATCTGTTTTTGTTTTGTCATTTCCAAAGAGAACTAATAACTGATTTAGTTCCAATCTATCACAGTTTGTACATTTTCCTTTTATGTATTCTGTGAATTCTGCCCAAAAACTTTGCACATGTTGACATTTCCACAAGTAATGCGGAATAGAATCTTTCCCTTCTTCACAAAAGCTACACCTATTGTTTTCTATGACTCCCATATCTTTTAGGATTGAATTTGTCACCAAAACCCGATAATTAATTTTTATTTGAAACAATTCTAAACTTACTTCTTTTATATTTTTTTGTTTCCTTGAATATATTTGACCAAGGAATTTCCATTTTCAGAGTTCTTTCCCATCCCCCACATGCATTAGGTAACACTGGTTTACCAATCAGTGTTTCATAAAATATTTTTGTTCCCTAAGGAGCACGAATCATTTGGCTGAATGCTTTGTGGTATTCAGTTTCTTCGTTATTGTTGTTTTCTAATTTTATTTTATTTTTTCTCAAGAATTCTTTGATAGAACTCACGCAGCCGAAGTATCTAAGGCTTTGAACTGGATGTTGCAAGATGTTTTGGAACTCATTAACATTCATAAATTTACCGTCCTCTTTTAGCAAATCTTTTACATGAAGAACATTGTCTTCTGCCCACTCATCAAAATAAAATTCTTTTCCATCAATTTTGAATTTGTTATTGTAAAATAGGGATTCCATCAATATGTCTTTATAGTCGTATGAATCAATTTTTAAAAAAAAATTCTATGTAGCTTCTGAAAACATCTTTCCAAAACATATTTACTGGGCGACCTCCAATTTCAAGTACCAAAGACCCATACTCCTCCAATATTTCAACTTGTGGGCATTCTTCAATCAGAATTTGTTTCCATTTTGCATTGTATGTCTGGGCATAGCACTTCTTTAACTATGTTAGTTTTAGCGAATTAATGAATGCTGGTATGTGAGGGATTGTAATTCCACCGGCTGTGCTTTAATTAAGTACTAAAACCTACGGAAACACATATTTAAATGGGTCTGCTTGATTACTCACAGCGGACATTAACCTCAGAAAGCTAGGGGATTTAAAGAAAAAGAGATTTAAGTCAATTCTGGATATGGAGACATTCAGGGTTGGGGATGGTAGGTTTCAAACTTACTGTCCTGACACTTCCGCGTCTGACGCTGCTTTAATCCTACAAATCCTAGGCACACACACACACACGCGCGCGCGCGTGCGCATACACACACACACACACACACACACACACACACACACACACACACACACACACAAACACACACACACATATGTTTTGACTGGTGTATGTGAACTTTGCACAATGGTCTGTATGGCAGGCTTACCTATAACATGTTTAGGTCATAAGTTAGCCTCCTCCTTAGGTTAGTACACAACCCAGCTGTCCTGCCAGAGGAGACCACTGAGCTGCTAAACATCTATCAGCAGCCACTTAATTAACCCTCCATTTCGGCCACAACACTCTACCGCAAAAGCTGGTAAAGTTGGATAGTACTGTGTGGCAGGGAACAGAATCAGGTGTTTGTCTTTCTAGTTCAGGCAGAAAGTTTAAAATCACTCTCCTGTTAAATCTGGAATTCTTGTGATAACAGGTTCAGGCAGGCATCCCTTGATATGCAAAAAGAAAAAGAAATGAGTGAATCAGAAAACAGATGCTTTGAACAACAGAACATGGCAATGAATCAGAAAACATATGCTTTGAACAACAGAACATGGCAATGAATCAGAAAACATATGCTTTGAACAACAGAACATGGCAATGAATCAGAAAACAGATGCTTTGAACAACAGAACATGGCAATGAATCAGAAAACAGATACTTTGAACAACAGAACATGGCAATGAATCAGAAAACTGATGCTTTGAACAACAGAACATGGCAATGAATCAGAAAACTGATGCTTTGAACAACAGAACATGGCAATGAATCAGAAAACTGATGCTTTGAACAACAGAACATGGCAATGAATCAGAAAACTGATGCTTTGAACAACAGAACATGGCAATGAATCAGAAAACTGATGCTTTGAACAACAGAACATGGCAATGAATCAGAAAACTGATGCTTTGAACAACAGAACATGGCAATGAATCAGAAAACTGATGCTTTGAACGACAGAACACGGCAATGAATCAGAAAACTGATGCTTTGAACAACAGAACATGGCAATGAATCAGAAAACTGATGCTTTGAACAACAGAACATGGCAATGAATCAGAAAACAGATACTTTGAACAACAGAACATGGCAATGAATCAGAAAACAGATGCTTTGAACAACAGAACATGGCAATGAATCAGAAAACAGATGCTTTGAACAACAGAACATGGCAATGAATCAGAAAACAGATACTTTGAACAACAGAACATGGCAATGAATCAGAAAACAGATGCTTTGAACAACAGTTTTGAACAAGTTGTGAAAAGTATTACTGCTGTCCAGTGTCAAAAAATGTACCGGTATTATTGTTTTAAAAGACCACTAAAGACTTTTTTAATTATGGCAAGCAGGTTACCATGTCAACAATGTTACCGATGGCACGTCTGTATGTGTCTCTTCATGTGATGTGGTAGGGTGAAACCAGCAGAACAGCGTGGACAGGAGTGAGATTTCTCTGCTGCATGAGTTAACCGATGTCTCCTCAGGGTACTGGACCGGGTAAAAGACTTCCCACAGTCTGCACACATGAAGGGCCTCTCACCTGTGTGAATCCTGCCGTGCGCTTTTAAATTATCCATGCACCGAAAACCAGCCCCACAGATGTCACAGACGTAAGGTCTATCATTTCTATGAACCATCCTGACATGCCTCTGCAAGGCACCAGACTGATTAAAATCGGCATCACATTGTACACATCTATACGGCCTCTCACCAGTGTGCAATCTCATGTGCACTTTCAAGGAACCAGCCACAGTAAAAGTCTTACTGCACACGTCGCATACAAACTGTTCACTTTGACCAGTATGAGTCAGTGTATGAATCTTCAAGTTCTGAGACTGAGTGTAAGATTTGCCGCACAAGTCACACACAAACGGTTTCTGACTAGCATGAACAAACTTGTGTATCTTCAAGTTGTGCGACTCAATAAAAGCCTTCCCACACACACACACACACAAACGCTTTATGACCAGAATGAATCAACCTGTGTCTCTCCAGGTTATAAAACTGAGTAAAAGCCTTATTGCAAATTTCACACACGTGTCTCCTGACTTTTTTCTCCATAATCATGATATTGCTTTCGATGTCATCTTTATCTTTCCTTCTCTCTGCCTCCTCCCTCTTATCACAGTTACCCAAGTCTCGAATGTTCTCGTCTTCATGGTAACCCATGTTTTTGTCAGCGTTTTCTTCATTGTAGTTAACCTCCTCCTTAACCTTGATTTCACAATAATTAACCTCCTCCTTAATCTTCACTTTACTATGATTATGCTCCTCCTTAATTTTCATCTCTCTCTCGTCATGATGATAGTCTACATTTCCAGAACTGTCACCAACACAGGTCTGTCTACTCTCCTCAACATGTTTGACTTCTCTCATGCCACTATGGTAATTTACCCTTTCATCAAGATAATCTACCTTTTCATCAAGGTAATCTACCTTTTCATCAAGGTTCTCATCACCATCAATACCCTCCTCCTCCATCCTCACTTCTCCCTCAAAAATAACATCAATATCAACACTATCACCAACACCACTACAACCCTCAGGCGTGGAGGACGCAGGAAGTTCAGGATACACATTGTCATGATGAAACGTCACCATATGTACTCTCAAACTGTTGAACATCACAAAGGCAGCAGAACAACGCTGACACACATGATTTTTGTTCTGAGAAAGCCATGGTAAGGAGGTATCGGCAGACTTCCGTAGGAGTGGACTATGTGCAGCTGATGGCCGATGTCTGGGTGTTTCCACAGTGATGGAACACAAAGATTCTCCTCTTTCCTGTAACAATGCACATAATTCAACTTTTAACTGGGATCCTGCATTCAACAAAAACATAAACGCAAAAGAACATGCACACACACACACACACACACACACACACACACACATGTGAAAATTATCAGAACACTAATAAAACATAAAAGAATTCCCCTGCACATTGCTGATGTCCAACAGCCAAGTGGTTACCACATGTGTCACAAGGGTATTTTGGCCTTGAGACACTTGACCATGTGGGATGTGCAAGTTTGTACCAAAGTTAACCCTTTGACTCACACACCCTATATACTGACTGCAAAAACTTAACCTTTTGATGCCCTCACCCTATCCACCAGCTTATTGCAGGAAGCTGGTGGATAGGGCGAGGGCGTCAAAAGGGTTAAGTTTTTGCTTTGCTGGCATGGTTGGCAGTGCAGGACGCTGGTAGACAGGGTGCGGGAATCAAAGGGTTAAGGAGTAATTTCTAGGACAAAAAAGGTTAATACATAAAAAGATGACAACAGAGGGGCATCCAGGAATCAATGACCTGAATGCGATCCTGTCCCGTCAGAAGGTAAGGAGATGCTTGTTCCAGGGGGGGCTTTTCCTCTGAAGACTTTCTGCTGTCCAACTCGCCCTAGAATTTCTTGCTACTAAGGGAAACAAATTTGAAAAAAAAAAAAAAAAAAAAAAAAAAAAATGATAAACAGCTATGGACTTCACAAGGAACTTCTCAAATGTCATTTATTTTCAATATTTTCAAATTCCATCATCACAACATAATTTATTGACTTTTTTTTTAAAGCTCTTTCGTGACAAATTTTAATAAAGCCACAACAGCAACCACTATTGGTAGAATATGTTGCATTGCATTCTGTACCACACACACAGACACACATACACACACATAGTAGACATACACACACAGACACACACAGACACACACATACATACACACACACACACACACATATATAAACAAACAAAAAAGAAGAAAAAACAAATCCTGTTTTCCATTCGATTCTTCTCTCCATCATGCAGTCACTGTCATGTTCTTTTTTTCCCTTCCTTCAAGAGAAAGAGAAAGGAGAGACAGAGACAGAGGGAGGGAGAGAGAGAGAGAGAGAGAGAGAGAGAGAGAGAGAGAGAGACAGAGGGAGGGAGAGAGAGAGAGAGAGAGAGAGAGAGAGAGAGAGAGAGACAGAGGGAGGGAGAGAGAGAGAGAGAGAGAGAGAGAGAGAGGGAGAGACAGAGAGAGAGAGAGAGACAGAGGGAGGGGAGAGAGAGAGAGAGAGAGAGAGAGAGAGAGAGACAGAGGGAGGGGGAGAGAGAGAGAGAGAGAGAGAGAGAGAGAGACAGAGGGAGGGAGAGAGAGAGAGAGAGAGAGAGAGAGAGAGACAGAGGGAGAGAGAGAGAGAGAGAGAGAGAGACAGAGAGAGAGAGAGAGACAGAGAGAGAGAGAGAGGGAGAGAGAGAGAGAGAGAGAGAGAGAGAGAGAGAGAGAGAGAGAGAGAGAGACTGACACTGATTTATTGTGAAGGCACCAACCCATACACAAGAGAGGGAGAGATACAAATGATTTATTCAATGAAGGCCGTAGCCCCTCATAAAGGTATGAAATGAGCATACATCACATAAAGTAAAAATACTTTTCACATAATGATTATAAGGAAAAACATCAGTTTGGACTTTTTCAAGTGCGATTCATCACACTTCTACTAAAACCACCACCATAGCTATGCAAAAATGCAGTATTCACAAGCTCCATGATAGTGTTACCTGCTTGCTTGGAGCATAGCAGAGAAAAGAGGAAGAGGAAAGTTCTACATTTTCTCATGACCCGGGCATCGTTGGCAAATGTATATAACAGAGAAAACTTTGCACCACAATCTCAGCAATCTTTGGCAGACACTGGCCAAAAGTAGAGCAATCATGTGGCATGTTGCATAAGTTGGATATGGTAGAGAATGTGTGTTGTCTCACTTGTAAGTCTTGGACAGCTGGCGCTGGCGCTGGCACTATCTGTGAATTCGGACGACTGTTGTTATTGCTATTTTTGTTTAGAGCCAAACTGACTGCATAGAGCTTTAAGTATTTTAACCATTTTTGCAATGAAGGATTAACCTTTTCGCGACATGATGCGAGAATCGTCGCTACGCCTGCCTATTCCGTCAGGACACGCAGCGATTCCACTCGCTATGGCTGAAATGGCGCTGTCGACACGTAGCAAGAATCCTCGCGACGACTGTTCTAATATTAACTGCGTCACTATGTCACTGGAAATTCCCTCACAACTTGTATAAACTACACAATGGAACCCTACTATGCCATCTGATGCTATTTTTCAACTTAAAGGGGATAATTTCATTAGTTAATTTGTGTTGGACGCAACCAACCTCGATGCTTTGTCTCTTCAAGTTCCCCGTGTCGTTCAGACAGCAGTAAACAACATGGCTATCATACAACTTTCACGACCACCGAAGTAGCAGAATTGATCATGCAGGCCAATTCTGAAGATGATCTAGACACTGATCGTTATGAAAGCAGCGACTAAAGTGCTGAAGCGGAAGATTTTGAGGATGATGTGCCAGAAAATGACGACGATCCCGCATATTCAACGGATGAAGATGAAGCTGAAGCAGATGAACAAAGTGCGGGTATTGTTGACAGTGACACCTTTCACTCGGGTAGTCAGGCAACAAATCATTCGGTCTTGGAGCCAGATTTTTTTTCGCTTGAAATGAATTGTCCTGATCAATGTGAAGCCAACACTGAGGTTGACACTGCCAGTGACGACAGTGGCGATGAAGATGATGCACCACCTGGGTGAAAAATTTCCGCAAGTACCTGTTTTCTCAGTTGCCGAAGCATGCGGTTTGCAGCCCTTCATCTTTCAAGACAATGCCGACCCTACACCATTATGTTACCATTGTGTTCTAAAGTGTTGAAATATTGTCTTTTATGTCCTTTTTTCTACAGTTTTTGGCCATCATGTGCTAAAAATAACACTATGTATGAATCTCCTGTGGCCGTTTGGGATTTTTGATTTTGACACTTACATTGACATTTTCAAAAGCACAAAACACTAACTAAATGAATCTTTACAGAAATTGTTTTTACTTCACCAGAGAAATAAAAGAATGATCTGCAAAAGTTGTTCTAACATTAATAAGTTAGCTTTTACAGCCTATTCAGGAAAATCAAATAAAAATGACCGAAATAGGGTGTCCTCAGGGCATTTCTGCTTCCTGCCTCCAGCGTGCACAGAGCATAGTAGCTGTAGTGAGGCAGTGTTGTGAAAAGATTAAAGAGAATGAGAGAAAGACAAAGTCACACAGAGTATATCATGTTTTTATGCATAAGTTGGACTAAGACAGAGAGAGAGAGAAAGAGAGAGAGAGAGGGGGAGAGAGAGGGAGAGAGAGGGAGAGAGAGAGAAAGAGACAGACAGACAGACAAACAGACACACAGACAGATAGACACAGTAGACTGAGAGAGACACTAAGAAAGAAAGAGGCAAAAATATGAGACAGACAGAGAGACAACAGAGAAAGAGAGAGGAAAAAATATAGCTTATGTGTTCGAGAGTCTGAAGACAGACCAAATGACTGACAGAATCTTTGGTACAAGTCAAGAGTACAGAAAACTGTGTATCAACGATCTTAGTCACAATGGGGAAAAAAAAGGGCAAACCCTCAAACTTACAGTCTTCCATCTCTGTCTGTTCTCCAGCCTGTCACTGTCATCTTTAGTGGAGTCAGAAAACTCCATGTCTATAGGTCTGAAGTACGAAACAGTCACTTCGTCATCCATCCTTCGCTTGTTCACTGGCTGAGTGAGTCTGTCACACCAACAGAACACAAACAAGTAATCGCACACAATGTGTGAACATACATTTATATCAATCAATGGTTGGAATGTATGGTGTACCAGGGGAAAATACCATCTATGATACAAGAAATATCTGGGTTGATTCCAGGTTTAAAACAAGGATCTCTGTCAAAGCAAACCACCATCACCCCCCCCCCCCCATCCTCTCCAAAATTCCAGTAGACCTTGGGCTTGAGTGGTGTGGTCTGAGTGCTACTCTTTCAGATGCCATGGAGATCAGTGTCAGGAGGGTAAGATGTTGGACATGTAATCAGCAAAACACAAAAATAGAATCAAAACATGTACTTAACTCTTTGACTCCCGCACCCTATCCACCAACTACAAAAACTTAACCCTTTGACAGTTTGAGTCTCTCACTCTATCCACTAGCTTCCTGTAGGAAGCTGGTGGATAGGATGAGGGAATCAAAGGGTTAATTTTTTGCTTTGCTAGCATGGATGACAATGCGAGGTGCTGGGAACAGGGTGCAGGAGTCAAAGGGTTAGTTAACTCACAATGGCTGAAGCAGCAGGGGAGTTTTAGCTTTTTTCTCTCAATTTTTGTATTTGTTGTATACATGTGCATTTGTGATCTTATGTTTATGCTCGACAAAGGCCAGCTGGCCAAACATTTGTGTCTGTCTTCTCTGGATGTGTCAAACATATGTTCTGTTGCTACTTTTGTGTTCTTTTTTGTGTTTTTTCTGGTTCCTGTTTGCTTGAGCGCAGGCGGTCGCACTTGTTTTGGATATAATCAACAATTGTGGGTTTGATCTTGCCAGTGAACATGTGTACAGACCTGTACGTGCATAAACCCGTTTCATGTATTCATATATGCACACAAAACATTAAATATACACAATAAAGATCATGCAAGTGACGTCAGTGTCCAGGCTCATGGAAAAATTAAAACACCTAGAACGCACGGCCACATAAGATGGAGTAGCAGACTACGCAGCAAGGTACTGTGTGCACAGTGTGGGTAAAAGTACTAAAACAACATGTACGCACACACTTGACAACACTCACAATACTCAACAACAACAAAAACGATAAACTGATGTTCTGAGTGCAGAATGCACATTACATATGTAAAAAAAATCCATGACACAAAGAATATAAACCCTGACAAAACTCTGCAGCAAAAAAAGCCCACAAGAAGAGAGCTTTTTTTTTTTAAAAGTAGGCAATTCTTTACAGTGGTGACATGCTCTCACTCTTGAGAGCAGCCTGAATTTCATACTTAATAATCTCACAATAAATTTTATTGTGACATAAGAAATGAAATATTACGTACATATGAACGAATAATCATATACATGTATACAAACACACATCAGTTTGATTCACATCATTAACAATGATGAATGATGAATGATGAAGCAGGTAGTAAGGCTGCAAGACAGGAGAGAACGGTGCAGGTGATGATGGCAGCCTGACGATGAATACCCAGGAAACACAGAGCTGGTGTCACTCTTTATTTCATCCCAACCGCTCGTGACCAGATGACAAGGCACATAGCATTCACACACACATGCTCGAGTGCACAACATGGACAACCACATTGGCCTGCACAAGAATCAGTTTTCTGTAAACTCTGATGGGCCAGTTTGTATTTGTTTATGCAGACTCAGCAGTGTTTATCTTGCAGTTCTACAACATATAATCAAATAAACATAACAACATTACTACATACTTATAATTGAGAAAACCTCACCACAGCATGGAGGAACTAATTACAGGACGCTTGACATCAAGCATCATCTCAGCCCCTCATATTTTACATTCAGAATAAGCAAACTAATAGGCAATTTAAGTAAATGAATGAACCTTGTCAAAAAATATTTTATCTGTATTTTTAAATATTTAACTAATAACTTATTAACCCACACAAACAAATGAATAAATACATGATAACTCAAGAGTTTCAACAATAAGCAAATCAAATTATTCTAAGCAAAAATCAATGAATAAATACTAAAATAGGCAATAGAAAACACAGCTAGTTCTGATCTGGCCACAACAGCTTAACCAATGTTCAGTGCCAAAATTTCTTCTAATACTGACTATTTGCAAACAATTTATTGCAACATCAAGTTAAGGGAGGGAAAATGATAAACAACATTCGGTACGCAGATGACACCGTGCTAATTGCAGAAAATGAAAGGGACCTACAAAACCTTGTGAATATACTAGAAACAGAAAGCAAAGGTAAGGGGTTGGAACTAAACAGCAGAAGACTGAAGTCATGGTGATCAGTAAAAAACATGAAATCCCCTCATGCAAAATAAAAACAAATGGCACAACCTTGACACAGGTTAATAAGTTCAAATACCTGGGAACGGTCATTTCATCAGACGGCAGATGCACATCGGAAATAGCTGGCAGAATCGGCCAAGCCAAAACAGCATTCAAGAAGATGACAAGCATTCTTACCAACAAATGCCTATCAATTAACATCAGAAAGAGAGTCCTTGAATGTTATATAGAACCAATACTGTTGTACGGATGCGAGGCGTGGACAGTCAGCAAGCAAAGCCAGAGCAGGATCGAGGCAGCCGAGATGTGGTTTCTCAGAAGAATGTTGAGAGTTCCATGGACAGCAAAGAAAACAAACGAGACAGTCTTGATGGAGGCAGACACAAATAGATCACTCATAAAGAAGATTAGGAAAAGACAAGCAATATTTGTAGGCCATTTTATGAGGAAGGGGGATTTGGAGCACCTGGTCACAACAAGAAAGCTGGAGGGAAAGAGAGCACCAGGTAGACCCAGGAGAGAATGCTGGACAGACTTGCAGAGTGGCTGGGGATGAAGAGGGTGGGGGAGATGCTAGGGGCAACGAGAGATAGAGATGGTTGGAAGTCCATGGTCGCCAACGCCATGCGGCAGGGCACCTGATGATGATGATGATGATCAAGTTAATTTACAAAGGAAATAAGAATATTAATAAAATTGTGTATAATTACATCTTATTTTGCACATTCAGAATATGGATAAATTCTTCCAACAAATGGCTGATCATTTCTAACTTGCTTGATGCAGGCTTAATAGTTAAAACCTAATACAGTAATAGTTACAGCATTCTGTGGTTGAAATTAAAGATTATACTTCCAGTAGTTTACTCACGGTGTTAGATTTTCTACAAATTATCTCATTATTCTATATATATTTCTTATCACCATCACCGCTTCCCAATCAGGAATATGAACAATCTGAACAATTGAACAACAAAACTTTTAGAATTTTCTCTCAGTACTTAGCCAGTGGAAGTAACTGCGGTCAAGGTCATTGTAAAAACTAAAAAAGTGTCATCTGTTTCGCCTTACTAAGTTACTTTCATTACAATTGTAGCAAATGGCTACAATTTGTAGATAAACACTCCCCTAAAGTTTCCCTGTTCTATACAATTTGTAGATAAACACTCCCCTAAAGTTTCCCTGTTCTATACAATTTGTAGATAAACACTCCCCTAAAGTTTCCCTGTTCTATACAATTTGTAGATAAACACTCCCCTAAAGTTTCCCTGTTCCATACAATTTGTAGATAAACACTCCCCTAAAGTTTCCCTGTTCCATACAATTTGTAGATAAACACTCCCCTAAAGTTTCCCTGTTCCATACAATTTGTAGATAAACACTCCCTAAAGTTTCCCTGTTCCATACAATTTGTAGATAAACACTCCCCTAAAGTTTTCCTGTACTATACAATTTGTAGATAAACACTCCCCTAAAGTTTTCCTGTACTATACAATTTGTAGATAAACACTCCCCTAAAGTTTCCCTGTACTATACAATTTGTAAATAAACACTCCCCTAAAGTTTCCTGTACTATACAATTTGTAAATAAACACTCCCCTAAAGTTTCCCTGTACTATACAATTTGTAAATAAACACTCCATTAAAGTTTCCCTGTTCTATACAATTTGTAAATAAACACTCCCCTGAAGTTTCCCTGTACTATGTTGCTGGTGTCTGGTGGCTAAATTGTTTAAGTCATCCGTCGCCAAGGTTACTTGGCCTTGAGACACCTGACCACCTTGGAACCCAGATGGTGGACAGTTTGTTATAATTTATTTTATAAAAAAAGCTGATAGCAGAAGGGCATCCAGGAGTTACGACATGAACGCACACAGCCCCCTTAGAATGTGAGGAGTTACGGTTAACTCAATGGAGACGCGAGTGCGACATGCTCAGAGTCAGACGCACTAATTTTGGGCATTTTACAAAAAATCCACAAATGGAACCAAACCAAGTACAGTAACAAACTCTCTGTTTTTGAAAACTTCAATCCATGCTAGTTTAGAAAAAAAATTACTATAATCTTGTGCTAAGTACTTAATTTACTTATATTATAATGGGTTTGAAAAATGTAAGAAAATAGCTTTCCGGAAAAAAATGTTTCTTGGGGCGAGCTCAATGAACACCAGTTCTAACTATACAAAACTAAAATAAAGTGGTTTTTTTTCACATCTACAGCACCTCATCTGATCCTTCTTCCATCACTCTTCTTGTAAAGGTATATTTCTTGCCAAAACACGACGTTTTGGAGCAGACGCCATGGTGTAAACATCGGCACTGACTGAGTTTCACACCATCCCATAATGTGTGCAAAAAGTAGAATTACACACGAGTGAAAAGGAGATCGAAAGAAGGGAGACAATCATCAAATAGAGGAATGACTCAGCTTTATAAGTGTACCAGAGTTGTTTCCCTTCCACCAACTGCTTTAGTACCAAAATTCGCCAAAACCATCGGTCACCTGGCGGCTGCTACGTCCATCTGACACCCACACAGCACCGGCCGCCAGGCGTCTGACAAGACGCCATTGAGTTAAAACATTTTGCTTGACAGGTGCTTCTCCTCTGAGGACTTTCTGCTATCCAACTTCTCCTATGCTTTCTTGCACTGCTGTTTCTATACTTCCCCTTCCACATTGCCGTCTACATACACCCACTCCAACACTCACACAAACTTGATTAAAAATATTTAACCCTTTGACTCCCGCACCCTATCTACCAGCTGCAAATACTTAGCCCTTTGATTTTTTCACCCTTTCCACCAGCTTCCTGCAGAAATCAAAGGGTTAAGATTTTGCTTTGTTTCCATGGTTGGCTATGCAGGATGCTAGTGGACAGGGTGCGGGAGTCAAAGGGTTAATAATGGACACAACAGTAATGTTTCTTAGCATCTGAGTTTCATACACACCAATACACCAGTTGACCACTGACTGTAGCAGATACTGGCAGCTAAAAATACATGTTTGTAACAAACATGTGACCATAAAATGAATAACATACTAAGTAGTAAGATGAAACAACATGAAAAAAAAAAAAACACACACACACACACACAAAACATAAACAAAAGCACCAATAACAACAACAAAATTATTATTTTGAAAATTAAAAAACAGTTCAGCACACACACACACACACAACACACACACACACACACACACACACACCACACACACACACACACACACACACACACACACACACATATATATTTCTATAAGTATAAATACACATACACATACACATGTATTTATTATATATATATATATATATATATATATATATATATATATATATTATATTATATATATATATATATGTGTATGTGTGTGTGTGTGTGTGTGTGTGTGTGTGTGTGTGTGTGTGTGTAGTTATATAGTTTCTTTGGTCCCTCCCCATTTCAAGACCTTGCCCATGCATATGGTTTTGTGCAGATCCAAAGAGTCTACCATATAAGTGCTGGCACATGTGGGTGGAAGTACACAAGGAATAGTTCATACACAAGGAATAGTTCAATACACAAGGAATAGTTCAATACACAAGGAATAGTTCAAGTGCAATGAATCCCTCTTGTACGAACAAGGGGTTAAATGTTGAAATGTGTTTGCTTTACATGTGTCGGCATTTGTCTTTTGTGTTCTTGTTAAAGGCTGACCACGGCTTTGATGAAGGCTTAAAGAAGTTAGTATTTCATTACAATTCATTTTTATAACTTCTTTGACACTAGGCTGCATGCTAATTGCTATGGCTAATCTCAGACAAGAATTATGTGGAGAATAGCCAAGGACCAGCTCAGCTGTATGACAGGTTCAGTGGAACCTGAGTCAGTGAGACCTAACGCTATTGTCTTCAGAAAATGAGAACCAGTGGCAGTAGCCTAACCAATTTAAGTACCAAGACTAAGAGTAGGACTAGTACAGCAGGCCAAGTTATTCAGTCTATGGTGATTACTACTACTAAATAATAAAACTAGTAACCAGATGCATCTCAAGACATCCTAGGTTCCAGACATCCCAGGTTCGATACATCCCAGGTTCAATATATTCCTGGTTTGATATGCCCCGGGTTTGATCGTTCCATGTTCGATACGTCCCAGGTACAAAACTTCTCTCTTCTGTGTGAGTGTGTTGCGTACATATTTATTGTGCGAGAAACGGCGCCAGTGCATGTGTGCATGCATGTGTGAAAGAGAGAAACAGGGATGAACACAGAAAGACTGCTCATGTTCTTCATCTTTCAGCACCGACCACCTGCCGTGTGATACATACCACCCATGTTCCCACACAATGTTTCCCTGTTCCCCTGGCTTCGCACCCACTGACATACCTACACACGGAACTCGCTCTACGTTTCACAGTCCCAAAATCGGCC
>JAPXFY010000030.1:40795269-40807769 GCA_030674185.1 Monoplex corrugatus | reverse complement strand
TGTCTGTCTGTCTGTCTCTCTCTCTCTCTTTTTTCTCTGTCTGTCTGTGTCTATCTCTCTGTCTGTCTCTCTCTCTGTCTCTCTCGGTCTCTTTCTCTCTCTCTCTTTGTCTCTCTCTCTTTGTCTTCTCTCTCTCTGTCTCTCTCTCTGTCACTCTCTCTCTCTTTGTCTTCCTCTCTCTCTCTCTCTCTCTCTCTCTCTCTCTCTCTCTCTCTCTCTCTCTCTCAAAACAAGCAGTAAATATGGACGGTGTGGCATTATGGCAACAAGCTGTCCCTATGGGGACCTACTTGACACTGGAGTCTCCATCGCCTCACTAACCTACCACCACAGAGTTATGGGACAGTTGGTACCTTACCATTATCATCGTTTTTGTTAGGACGAGGAGTGGCCCCGTGGTTAAAATATCTGTACAGGAGGCAAGAAACCCCAGGTTCGAATCACAGTTTGGGCAAAGACTTTACTTTCCTGTCCACCATAATGTAAGGGGTGGCCTGGGTTCTAACTGTTTGGATGACTTGGAACAATAATCTAATGTGTGCAGCTTGTAGTATGTGCGTGTAAAAACCTCCAGAAGCGAGAACTGTACAGAAAAAGGTGTGGCTGTGCTATGGTGACATACTTTCCGCCCAAAAAGTGACTCGCATTTTATGCAAGAAAGAAAATCAAATTATCCCATTGTTAAAATGCAGATCTACCTATCTGTCTGTCTATCTGTCTATCTGTCTATCTATATCTATCTATCTATCTATCTATCTATCTATCTATCTATCTATCTATCTATCTATCTATCTATCTATCCATCCATTCATCCATCCATCCATCCATCCATTCATCCATCCATCCATTCATCCATCCATCCATCTATCTATCTATCTATCTATCTATCTATCTATATATATATATCTATCTATCTATCTATCTATCTATCTATCTGTCCGTCCGTCTATCTATCTATCTATCTATTTATCTATCTATCTATCTGTCCGTCCGTCTATCTATCTATCTATCGATCTATCTATCTATCTATCTATCTATCTATCCGTCCGTCCGTCCGTCTGTCTGTCTATTTATCTCTCTCTCTCTCTCTCTCTCTCTCTCTCTCTCTCTCTCTCTCTCTCTCTCTATATATATATATATATATATATATATATATATATATATATATATATATATATATATAAACGTGTATATATATATATATATGTGTGTATATATATTTATGTGTGTGTTTGTATGTGTGTCTGTGTTTGTGTGTGTCTGTATGTGTAAGTTATCTGTGTGTGTGTTTGTGTCTGTGTCTGTGTGTGTCTGTGTATCTGTGAGTGTATGTGTGTGTGTGTGTCGTGTGTGTGTGTGTGTGTGTGTGTGTGTGTGTGTGTGTGTGTGTGTGTGTGTGTGTGTGTGTGTGTGTGTGTGTGTGTGTGTGTGTGTGTGTGCGTGCTCGTTCGTTATTTCTTTTAATGTCTATTCACAAATGTGCTTTTAGACGATTGTGTGCCCGTGTGCGTGTGCCGCGCGCGCGCGCGCGCGCGCGCGCGCGCGTGTGTATGTGTGTGTATGTGTGTGTGTGCGTGTGCGTGTGCGTGTGCGTGTGCGTGTGCCGCGCGTGTGTATGTGTCTTTGTGTCTGATATGCTTCCTCTCCTGACAGGGACACGATCGCTCACATCACAGACGACCATCTGTCGGAGAGCCTCAACATGGACATCCTGCTCAACCTGACCCAGGCCTTCACAAGCTTCTTTCCACACACCCAGGTCTTCCCGGCCTTTGGCAACCACGACTACTACCCCACCAGTCAGTTCCCAGCCATCACCAATGTCATCTACAACCGCACAGCTGACATGTGGGCACACTGGATAAAGGAGCAGGACCAGCTGGGCAACTTCAGGAAAGGTAAGTCAGTCGTTAGTTTACATGCAAAGTCAGAACGAGATTAACCCTTTGACTCCCACAACTCTATGCACCAACTACAAAAACTAAACTCTTTGACTCTTTCATCCTGTCCACCAGCTTCCTGCAGGAAGTCGGTGGATAGGGTGAGGGAGTCAAAGGGTTACGTTTTTGCTTTGGTATCATAGTTGACAATGCAGGATGCTGGTGGACAGGGTGCGGGAGTCAAAGGGTTAAGGCACACTGGATAATGGACCAGGACCAGCTGGTCAACTTTACAAAAAAGGCAAGTCAGTCGTTGATTTACATGTAAAGTCAGAACGAGATTAACCTTTGCCAGCAAAGCAAAATTTTAACCCTTTGACTCCTTACCCTTTCCAACAGCTTCCTTGCAAGGAACTGGTGGATAGAGTGAGGCGACTAGTCAGAAGGTTGAGAGAGTCAGAGGGTTAAGTTTATGCAGTTGGTAGACAGGGTGCGGAAGTTAAAGGGTTAAGGCACACTGGATAAAGGACCAGGACCAGCTGGTCAACTTTAGAAAAGACAAGTCAGTAGTTAGTTTACATAATTCAGTCGTTAGTTTACATAATTCAGTCGTTAGTTTACATAAGTCAGTCTTTAGTTTACATAAGTCAGTCGTTAGTTTACATAAGTCAGTCGTTAGTTTACATAAGTCAGTCGTTAGTTTACATAAGTCAGTCGTTAGTTTACATAATGCAGTCGTTAGTTTACATAAGTCAGTCGTTAGTTTACATAAGTCAGTAGTTAGTTTACATAAGTCAGTCGTTAGTTTACATAAGTCAGTCGTTAGTTTACATGCAAAGTCAGAACGAGATTAACCCTTTGACTCCCGCAGCCTGTCCACCAGTATCCTGCATTGTCACTCATGCCAGCAAAGCAAAATTTTAACCCTTTGACTCCCTTACCCTTTCCAACAGCTTCCTTGCAGGAAACTGGTGGATAGAGTGAGGCGACTAGTCAGAAGGTTGAGGGAGTCAGAGAGTTAAGTTTGTGCAATTGGTAAACAGGGTGCGGAAGTTAAGGGTTAAGGCACACTGGATAATGGACCAGGACCAGCTGCTCAACTTCAGAAAAGGCAAGTCAGTCGTTAGTTTACATAAGTCAGTCATTAGTTTACATAAGTCAGTCGTTAGTTTACATAAGTCTGTCGTTAGTTTACATAAGTCTGTCGTTAGTTTACACGCAAAGTCAGAACGAGATTAAGGCACATGGACAGAAGACCAAGACCAGCTGGCCAACTTTACAAAAGGCAAGTTAGTTACTGATATGGCATGACCACTTTTCAAATTGCACAACTCATCTCACTTCCCCTCTGACGTCATACTTGCCTCCCCTCTCCCTACTTCTTACCATTAACTCGCAAACACATTATGATTTCATTAAAGTCCTCTTCTGCCAGCAGCAGGGAAGTTTCAGTCTTTTTCTCCTGATTTTTGTATTCGTGTTTGTTTGTTTGTGGTGTTACATTCATGCTCGACAAAAGCCAGTCGGCCGAAAATTTGCACCTGTCTTGTCTGGTTATATTAAACACGCGTTCTGATCCTATTTTTGTTTTCGTGTTTTTCTGGTTCCTAGTCGTTAGTTTACACGCAAAGTCAGAACAAGATTGGGTACACTGAATAGAAGACCAAAACCAACTGGACAACTTTACAAAAGGTAAGTTCGTTGTTAGTTTTCACGTTGGGCAAAGTCAGAACAGATTGGCACAGTGAATAGAGACCAAAACAGCTGGCCAACTTTGCAAAAGTAAGTCGTTTGTTGTTAGTTTTCACGTTGTGCAAATCAGAACGAGTTTGAAGAGCTGAAATATTGTTTCATTAGGAGAATGGTAAGAATTTCCATGACAGAATATGGTTTATATGACATTTCTCTGTTCATATAGAATATGGTTTATTGACATTTCTCTGTTCATATAGAATATGGTTTATATGACATTCTCTGTTCTACAACATGGTTTAATGACATTTCTCTGTTCATATAGAATATGGTTTTATGACATTTCTCTGTTCATATAGAATACGGTTTAGTACATTTCTTGTTCATACAGAAATGGTTTTATGACATTTTCTCTGTTCTACATATCATGGTTTATATGACATTTTCTGTTCATACAGAACATGGTTTATATGACATTTCTCTGTTCAATGAATACGGTTATATGACATTTCTCTGTTCATACAGAACATGGTTTATATGACATTTCTCTGTTCATATAGAATACGGTTTATATGACATTCTCTGTTCATACAAACATGGTTTATATACATTTCTCTGTCATATAGAATACGGTTTATATGACATTTCTCTGTTCATATAGAATACGGTTTATATGACATTTTTATGTCCATATAGAATACGGTTTATATGACATTTTTCTGCTCATATAGAATATGGTTTATATGACATTTCTCTGTTTACATAGAATGTGGTTAATATGACATTTCTCTGTCCATATAGTATATGGTTTATATGACTTTTCTCTTCTCACTTAGAATATGGTTTATATGACATTTCACTGTTCACAGGTGGGTACTACACCCGCATGCTGCCAGGTGTGAGTGGGGGGAGATTACGTATGGTGGTACTCAACACCAACTGTACTACAGATCTGACAAGTCCACCCCGGGTACCACTGACCCCTGTGGTCAGCTTGCCTGGCTTCGCTCTGTCCTCGCTCAAGCCAGGAACAATAGTGAAAAGGTATGCTAGTTTGCTATTTGGTAGTGAAAAGGTATGCAGGTTGAGTTGTTAATTGTTGAAAAGGTATGCTAATTTATTTATTTGATAGTGAAAAGGTATGCTTGTTTAGTTATTGAATAATGAAAAGGTATGCTAGTTTGGTTGTTCATTGGTAAAAGGAACGCTAGTTTGGTAATTGAATGATGAAAAGTATGCTAGTTTGGCTATTCAGTGGTTGAAAGGTATGATAGTTTGGTTATTCAATGGTTGAAAGGTCTATAGTTTGGTTCTATAGATATAATGAAAAGGTAGTTGCTATATTGGTTATATCTAATTGGTTGAAAATGTATGTTAGTTTGGTTATTCAATGGTTGAATTGTATGCTAGGTTTAGTTTTATTCAATGTGAAAAGGTAGCTAATTTGGCTATTCATGGTGGAAAGATGTGCTAATTGGTTTGTCAGTGTGAAAAGGTATTGGTTTTCAGTGGTGAAAAGGTTTGTAGTTTGGTTATTCAGTGGTGAAAAGGTATTGTAGTTTGGTTATTCAGTGGTGAAAAGGTGTTGTAGTTTGGTTATTCAGTGGTGAAAAGGTTTGTAGTTTGGTTATTCAGTGGAGAAAAGGTGTTACTGTAGTTTGGTTATTCAGTGGTGAAAAGGTACTGTAGTTTGGTTATTCAGTGGTGAAAAGGTGTTGTAGTTTGGTTATTCAGTGGAGAAACGGTACTGTAATTTGGTTATTCAGTGGAGAAAAGGTACTGTAGTTTGGTTATTCAGTAGAGAAAAGGTACTGTAGTTTGGTTATTCAGTAGAGAAAAGGTACTGTAGTTTGGTTATTCAGTAGAGAAAAGGTTGTAGTTTGGTTATTCATGGAAAAAGTACTGTATTTGGTTATTCAGTGAGAAAAGGTACTGTATTTGGTTATTCAGTGGGAAAGGTACTGTAATTTGGTTATTCAGTGAGAAAAGGTACTGTAATTTGGTTATTCATGGTGAAAAGTACAGTATTTGGTTATTCAGTAGAAAAGTACTGTAGTTTGGTTATTCAGTGGTGAAAAGGTATGTAGTTTGGTTATTCAGTGGTGAAAAGGTATTAGTTGGTTATTCAGTGGAAAAGGTATTGTAGTTTGGTTATTCAGTGGTGAAAAGGTACTGTAGTTTGGTTATTCAGTAGAAAACGGTACTGTATTGGTTATTCAGTGTGAAAGTACTGTAGTTGGTTATTCAGTGGTGAAAAGTACTGTAGTTTGGTTATTCAGTGGAGAAAAGTGTTATTGTAAGGTTTGGTTATTCAGTGGAGAAAAGGTACTGTAGTTTGGTTATTCAGTGGTGAAAAGGTACTGTAGTTTGGTTATTCAGTGGAGAAAAGGTACTGTAGTTTGGTTATTCAGTGGTGAAAAGGTACGTAGTTTGGTTATTCAGTGAGAAAAGGTACTGAGGTATTCTGTAAGTTTGTTTGGTTATTCAGTAGATACAAAGGTACTGATGAGTACTCGGTTTATTCAGTAGGATAGAAGGTACAGTAATCTGTGTTATTCATGATAAAAGGTTTGTAGTTTGGTTATTCAGTGAGAAAGGGACAGTAGTTTGGTTATTCCAGTAGAAAAAGTAGTAGTTGATTATCTGAAACTGTATTTCTTTGCAGATTGTCTTGCATCTCACAGAACCCCTCTGGTGGAATCTACTCCCTTCCCCATCATCTCCTACATCCCATAACCAGAATTCTGCAAACTTACCTCTCAGGACTTGTTTTCCCTTGACCTCACCAATTCAGTTTTAATTGACTCTGTTTAACCCTTTGACTCCTGCACTCTGTCAACCAGTATCCTGCATTGCCAACCATGCTAGCAAAGCAAAAACTTAACCCTTTTGATTCCCTTACCCTATCCAACCCAGTCTTTCTGCAGGAAACTGGTGGTAGGGTGAGGGAGTCAAAGGATTAAGGTTTCTTTTGTAGTTGGTGGATAAGGTGCGGGAGTCAAAGAGTTAATTTTTTGCAGTTGGTGGACAGGGTGTGGGAATCAAAGGGTTAAATGTTTGCTGTTGGTGGATAGGGTGTGGGAGTCAAAGGGTTAAGTTTTTGCTGTTGGTGGATAGGGTGCAGGAGTCAAAGGGTTAATTTTTTTGCAGTTAGTGGTAGGGTGCGGGAGTCAAAGGGTTGATTTTTTTGCAGTTAGTGGATAGGGTACGGGAGTCAAAGGGTAAAGTTTTTGCAATTGGTGGATAGGGTACGGGAGTCAAAGGGTTAATTTTTTTGCAATTGGTGGATGGGTGCGGGAGTCAAAGGGTTAAGTTTTTGCAGTTGGTGGATAGGGCGCGGGAGTCAAAGGGTTAAGTTTTTGCAGTTGGTGGATATGGCGCGGGAGTAAAAGAGTTAATTTTTTGCAGTTGGTGGATAGGGTGCGGGAGTCAAAGGGTTAAATTGAACTGAATCCGACTGTTTGAAGTGACTGATTGATGTTGGTCAGGTGATCGTGGCCGGACACGTACCCCCAGGTATCCTGACCCCCCAGGCCTGGCTCTGGTTCCACCAAGAGTTCGTGCAACCCTTCAATGACGTCATCAAGGACTTTGCTGACGTCATCACAGCCATGCATTTTGGTCATGATCACTATGACGGATTTAAGGTCTTCCCTGACCATACAGGTGAAATAGAGAGGGGGGGGGGGGGAAAGAGACATTAAGGGAAAGAGAGAGAGAGACAGGGAGGAAGGGAGGGGAGAGAGAGAGAGAGCAAGAGAGAGAGGGAGGGAGGGAGGAGGAGAGAACGAGAGAGAAAGAGAGAGAGAAGGAGGAGAAAGAGAAAAGAGAGAAAAGAGAGAGAGAGAGGAGAGAAGAAGAGAGAGAAAAGAGGAAAAAAAGAGAGAAAAAGAGAGAGAGAAAGCGAGAGAGAGAGAAAAGAGAGAAAGAAAAAGAGAGAGAAAAGAGAGAAAAAGAGGAGAAGAAAGAGGAGAGAGAGAAAAGAGAGAGAGAGAAAAGAGAGAGAGAAGAAAGAAAGAGAGAGAGAAGAGAGAGAGAGAGAAAGAGAGAGAGAAAGAGAGAGAGAGAGAGAGAGAAAGAGAGAGAGAAAGAGAGAGAGAGAGAGAGAAAGAGAGAGAGAGAAGAGAGAGAAAAAAGAGAGAGAGAGAGAGAAGAGAGAAAGAGAGAGAAAAGAGAGAGAAAAAGAGAAAAAGAGAGAAAAAAGAAAAAAGAGAAAGAGAGAGAAAGAGAGAAAGAGAGAGAGAAGAGAGAAAGAGAGAGAGAAAGAGAGGAAAGGAGAGAAAAAGAGAAAGAGAGATAGAAGAGAGAAGAGAGAAAGAGAGAAGAGAGAGAAGAAGAGAGAGAAAAGAGAGAGAAAAGAGAGAGAAGAAAGAGAAAGAAAAGAGAAGAGAAAGAGAGAGAGAAGAAGAGAGAAAGAGAAAAGAGAGAGAGAAGAGAGAGAGAGAAAGAGAGAGAAGAGAGAGACGAGAGACAAAGAGAAAGAGAAAGAGGAGAAAGAGAGAGAGACAGAGAGAGACAAGAGAGAAAGAGAAAAGAGGAAGGGGGACAGAGAGAGACAGAGAGAGAAAGAGAGAATGAAGGGAGGACTTGACACTATGAAGGAGACAGGGGAGAGCATGACGCTGTAGGGAAGGAGGTGTACGACCTAAGGAAAGGATGTTGGGAGATGGGAGGGGGGGGGGGGGGTCGTGATACTATGAAGAAGAGAAGAAAGGGTGTTTTTCTAATCTTCAAAACACTTTAATACTGGAGGATAGTAGCACTAGGTCCAACAGGACCTGTCTTACAGCTAGTCTTCTACACTTGCCTACAATACAATATAAGCACATAAACCCGATGAACCAACACATATAATATGTGGAAGTAATTGTAAAGATGAGTTGTAATGAAATATTGACTTTTACGTGTAAGTTGGTTGCACACTATACAAAAGCGTGAAAGACAAAGGCAAGCACACGTACACTAAATACACGCCAACCCCTAACAATAACAATAACAACAACAATGTTAGGAGAACAATAATAGTACGGGGGGGGGGGGGGGGGGTGCAAAAGTAGGTATACAGTTATGCAAAAAGAAAATACGTACAATACTCATTGCATTTATTATACAAACAAATGAATATTGCAATTGTAATAACAAGCACAGCTTTAATCCCTCAAATACTCAAACTGCTTGCCGTCGGTATTCACACACTCCTCTAATCGAGAGCGGAATTAAGCATTATAATAATGGTGTCATACTTACTGTATACCTACTTGTGCACCCACCCACCCACCCTGTATAGATTTAAAATCAGTCTGTTTCCATTTCACCCTAATCTTTTTTTCAAATCGATCTCCAATTTTGTTCTGGACAGGTCAGGCAGCCATACCCATGTTTGTAGCGCCGTCTGTGACCCCCTGGCGATACAAACTTTCCGCTGAGGACATAGGGGAGCCCCACAATCCTGCCATCCGTTTGGTGACCTATGACCGCCGTACCGGTGTCCATGTCAACATCCAGCAGCTGAGACTGGACCTGCCTGCCTTCAGCCGTCAAGATGTGGCTAATTTTACGCAGTTGTATTCCTTTATTGAGGTGTGTATGTGGTGATTTTGATCAGTCAGTCGTTTTTGAACGAGACTACAGCTTTTTTTTAATTTTTTAACTAAACTCATTTGGTCTCACTATGCAGTACGCACACGAGACAGTCTTGATGGAGGCAGACACAAGCAGATCACTCATAAGGAAGATTAGGAAAAGACAGGCAACATTTATAGGCCATTTTATGGGAAAGGGGATTTGGAGCACCTGGTCACAACGGGAAAGCTGGAGGGGAAAGAGAGCGCCAGGCAGACCCAGGGAGAAAATGCTGGACGGACTTGCAGAGTGGCTGGGAATGAGGAGGGTGGGGGAGATGGTGGGGCAACGAGAGATAGAGATGGTTTTAAGTCCATGATCGCCAACGCCATGCGGCAGGGCACCTGATGATGATGATGATGATGATGATGATGAATGATGATGATGATGCAGTACACATTTTCAGGACACAAAAGTGTAATAGAAAAGCATTGATGTATTGCACATACACATTACTATACTACACCACTCGCAAAAACAGAAAAACATGCACCCCGGGAACAACACACACACAACACACACAGAACACAAACAACACACAAACAAACAATACACACACGCAAACACACACACGCAACACACACGACACACACACACACACACCACACACACATACACACACAACACACACACACAACAAACAAACAAACAAACAAACAAAGAACACACATACAAACAATACACACACACAAACACACACACGCAGACACACACACACACACCACGCCACACACACACACACACACAACACACACACACACACACACAAAGAACAAACAACACACAGCAAACAAACACACACACAAACAACACAACACACACACAACACACACACACACACACACACACACACACACACACAAAGAAACAAACAACACACATGCAAACAATACACACACAGACACACACACATACACACACAACACCACACACACGCACACACACACGCCACACACACACACACACACCCCACATACACACCTCATACACGTACATAAATGAATACCTACTAACAGAGTCTAGCCCTAATCACATAACCTGTGGTCGTACATGGAGGATTATGCAATGTTGTATATGATCATAAGTTAGAACTGAAGTGACCATGGATATTGTGGGAGAATGAGATAACTTTTTTCTGCCCTTTGCCAGTTCGATTACCACACTTACTATAGAACTGAAGTGACCATGCATATTTGTAGGGGAGTAAGTTTTTCCTGTCCTTTGCGAGTTTGATCAGACCTTTCACTGTAGAACTACGTCAAACTGACTCAGCATACTGCAGGGTCTCTCCTGTTCTGGTTACTGTTATTTTTGTTTAAAGCCCAGCCGACTGCGTAGAGCCATATCAGGGCTATAACCGCTTCAGAACGTACACGAAAGTTTGACAGAAAAAAAAAAAGAAAGAAAATTAAGTACACATATTCGCGCTTATAATCTAAGGACATGCCTCTGTCGTTGACCTCTCCGTCCAATTTATCTGCACAGGGGATTTAAAAAAACATACCTGAATACAAGTTTAAACATAATTACGGGCACTAAAAATATATTAAAACCGGCTTGAAATGCCTAAAATTGCTTCCGCATATCTCATTTCCCTGGAGCAAAAAATGCACTTAACATATGTACCCAATTATCACTCCTAAGAGAAAGTACGTAAGACTTTATCCAACACATACAGGTGAATGGATCAGCAAGGTAGAAAATGACAGGAAGAAATGACAGAAAGCAAATGAGGAAGAGAGAAACAAAGAGAGGACAGAAAAGGGGAAACATTTCTAGCACAGATTTTTCAGAAGGTGGGGATACTTTTTATACTGAAAGAGCCCCAAGCATCCCCACGGGGATATCTGTTCTGATGGATGGCTCCACTGTGACTTGACATCTCTTGCTGCCAGGGAGCTTCCTATCACTGTATTTTGAGGGGAAGGAACTTGGGGATTGTGTGTGTTAAGAAGCCTGAATGTAGCGATGTGGGACCCATCGACACTACTGATGTGGCTGAGAACATGTAGCAAGAAAAAAGGGACTTTGTAGGTTCTTGCAGCGTGGAACACAATCTTGGGTTTTTTTAATAAATATTTTTATAGACAATAGAAACAGGTCCAACTGAACAACATCTGGAAAGACCTAAGCATACCAAATAGCCTGAAAGTTAGACTTTTAAAACGTTTGATTTGGCCATCATGATTTATGTCTGCGAAGCCTGGACTCTGAGAAAAACTTATTGCAGAAGAATTGAGGCAGCAGAAATGTGGTTTTATCGGAGACTACTACTTGTCAAATGGACAGATGGAAGAACTAATGAAAGTGTCCTGGGAAAAGTTGATACCTTCAGAAATTACATGTTTTGTCAACAGGAGAAGACGTAAAATACTTTGGCCATGTGTCATCAGCTAAACAGGACCCATGACGAACCGTTTTTCGAGGAAAAGATTGGTACAAGGAAGAAAGGCAGACATCAATTATACACCCAAACATAACCCATGGTGGCGAAATATTCAAAAATTGTCCACAAAATCAGAAGGGGCTGGAGGGAGATGGTAATATCAAATGTCGGCGGCAACACGACCACGTTGCGCGACAGGTGAGAATAGAAACACAAAAGTATGAGTCTGACAAGAAGAGAGAGAGAAGGGCGGTGGGGGAAAAGGAGGGGGGGATAGGAAAGGCAGTGACGACATTGAACTGTGTGAATGAAAAACGAAGGCGCATCTGAATGAAAAACCGGATGCAGTTTTGCGGGTGGTGGATGGGAGATGGACTGTGAGTGTGGGGTTGTAGGACTGTGAATATTTATGGAAGACAGTGGTTATATTGTATGACCTCTTTTGGCGCTGAAGATCATACCTAATTGACTTTCTTGAAAGTGAATTCGCCCTGTATTTTTTTATATTTTGGTTGTTGTGTGTGGTATTAGCGATGGTGTGTGTGCTTGTGTGTGTGTGTTGTGTGTGTGTTAAATGTGGTGTGTTTGTGTGTGTGTGTGTTGATGTGTGTTGTGTAGTGTGTGGTGTATGTGTTGTATGTGTGTGATTGTGTGTGTGTTGTGTGTGTGTGTGTTTTGTGATGTGTGTGTGTGTGTGTGTGTGTGTGTTGTGTGTGTGTGTGTGTGTGTGTTGTGTGTGTGTTGTGTTTGTGGTGTGTGTGTGTGTGTGTGTGTGTGTTGTGTGTGTGTGTGTTGTGTGTGTGTGTTTATATTTTTTTTACAGAGCTCAGAGCAGAAGTTTCGGAATGTACATGTATTTCTTTGGAGCAACAGTGCAAGCTGTTTGTAAGCCTTTGAAGTGTCTTGCCCACACACGCCTG
>JAPXFY010000030.1:40785269-40792769 GCA_030674185.1 Monoplex corrugatus | reverse complement strand
TTTTGTGTGGGTTTGCTGTGAAACTTGAGTAAACAAATACAGCAAATATTGAAAATGCTAAGGAAGGTTACACGTTAAGAAACTTTCTGCAGATTTTATGGCCTCGTTTGTCAGGATATTCGTCGGTTCCTCTTTCATGACTGTTTGGATATTCTTCAGTTCTTTTCAAATGTTTGTCAGGATTTCTCTGGCGTGTTTGTCAAGATTTCCCGCAGTTCCTGTGGCAAGGATTTTCTGGGATTACTGTGGTATGTTCGTCAGGATCATCATCAGTTTCTCTTGATTGCTTCTCAGGATTTTCGACATGTTTAGCAGGATTTTCTTCAATTCTTCTGATATGCTCGTCAGAGTGTTCCTCGATTCCTCTTGCATGTTCTTCAGGATTTTATTTAGTTTCTCTGGCAAGGATTTTCTTCAGTTACTCTGATATATTGGTCAGAATTTGTTGAGTTACTATGGTATGCTTGTCAGAATTTTTTTAGTTACTCTGATACATTCATCAGGATTTTCTTAACTTACTCTGATATATCCGTCAGAATTGTCGTGAGTTACTTTGGTACATTCGTCAGATTTTACTTAAGTTACTCTTATGTAATCGTGATGATTTTCTTGAGCTACTCTTATGTATTCGTCAGGATTTTCTTGAATTACTCTGGTATATTCGTCAGGATTTTTCTGAGTTACTATGATACATTCGTCAGGATTTTTCTGAGTTACTATGATACATTCGTCAGGATTTTCTGAGTTACTATGATACATTCGTCAGGATTTTCTGAGTTACTATGATACATTCGTCAGGATTTTCTGAGTTACTATGATACATTCGTCAGGATTTTCTGAGTTACTATGATACATTCGTCAGGATTTTTCTGAGTTACTATGATACATTCGTCAGGATTTTCTTGATGTACTCTGGTATATTCGTTTGTTAAGTTATTGTTATATACTTGTGTGGATTTTCTTGAGTTATTAAAATCTACTTGTGTGGATTTTTTTTTCGTGACTGTAATATATTCGTCAGGATTTTCCTGTGTTACTCTCATATATTTGTCAGGATTTCCTTGAGTTACTATGATCTATTTGTCAGGATTTTCTTGAATTACACTGGTATATTCGTCAGGATTTTCTCGAGTTACTGTAATATATTCGTCAGGATTTTTTTTGTTTTTGAGTTACACTGGTGTGATCGTTAGGATTTTCTTGAGTTACTGTAATATATTCATCAGGATTTTCTTGAGTTACTGTAATATATTCATCAGGATTTTCTTGAGTTACTGTAATATATTCATCAGGATTTTCTTAAGTTACTGTAATATATTCATCAGGATTTTCTTAAGTTACTGTAATATATTCGTCAAGATGTTCTTGAGTTACTCTGGTATATTCGTCAGGATGTTCTTGAGTTACTCTGGTATATTCGTCAGGATGTTCTTGAGTTATTCTGGTATATTCGTCAAGATGTTCTTGAGTTACTCTGGTATATTCGTCAGGATGTTCTTGACTTACTCTGGTATATTCGTCAAGATGTTCTTGAGTTACTCTGGTATATTCGTCAGGATGTTCTTGACTTACTCTGGTATATTCGTCAAGATGTTCTTGAGTTACTCTGGTATATTCGTCAGGATGTTCTTGAGTTACTCTGGTATATTCGTCAGGATGTTCTTGAGTTACTCTGGTATATCGTCAGGATGTTCTGATTACTCTGGTATATTCGTCAGGATGTTCTTGAGTTACTCTGGTATATTCGTCAGGATGTTCTGAGTTACTCTGGTATATATCGTCAGGATGTTCTTGAGTTACTCTGGTATATTCGTCAGGATTTTCTGAAGTTACTCTGGTATATTCGTCAGGATGTTCTTGAGTTACTCTGGTTTATTCGTCAGGATTTTCTTGAGTTACTCTGGTATATTCGTCAGGATATTCTTGAGTTACTCTGGTTTATTCGTCAGGATATTCTTGAGTTACTCTTGTTTATTCGTCAGGATATTCTTGAGTTACTCTGTTTATTCGTCAGGATATTCTTGAGTTACTCTTGTTTATTCGTCAGGATATTCTTGAGTTACACTGGTATATTCGTCAGGATGTTCTTGAGTTACTCTGGTTTATTCGTCAGGATATTCTTGAGTTACTCTGGAATATTCGTCAGGATATTCTTGAGTTACTCTGGTTTATTCGTCAGGATTTTTCTTGAGTTACTGTATTGTATTTGTCAGGATTTTCTACAGTCTCTCTGGCATGGTTCTCATGATTCTTTTCATATGTTCTTTGGGGTTTTCTTCCCGTTATTTTGGCATGTTCTTTGGGGTTTTCTTCCAGTTATTTTGGCATGTTCTTTGGGGTTTTCTTCCAGTTATTTTGGCATGTTCTTTGGGGTTTTCTTCCAGTTATTTTGGCATGTTCTTTGGGGTTTTCTTCCCGTTATTTTGGCACTTTCTTTGGGGTTTTCTTCCCGTTATTTTGGCACTTTCTTTGGGGTTTTCTTTCCGTTATTTTGGCACTTTCTTTGGGGTTTTCTTCCCGTTATTTTGGCACTTTTTGGGGGTTTTCTTCCCGTTATTTTGGCACTTTCTTTGGGGTTTTCTTCCCGTTATTTTGGCACTTTTTGGGGGTTTTCTTCCCGTTATTTTGGCACTTTCTTTGGGGTTTTCTTCCCGTTATTTTGGCACTTTCTTTGGGGTTTTCTTCCCGTTATTTTGGCATGTTCTTTGGGGTTTTCTTCCAGTTATTTTGGCATGTTCTTTTGGGGTTTTCTTCCCGTTATTTTGGCATGTTCTTTGGGGTTTTCTTCCCGTTATTTTGGCATGTTCTTTGGGGCTTTCTTCCCGTTATTTTGGCATGTTCTTTGGGGTTTTCTTCCCGTTATTTTGGCATGTTCTTTGGGGTTTTCTTCCAGTTATTTTGGCATGTTCTTTGGGGTTTTCTTCCCGTTATTTTGGCATGTTCTTTGGGGCTTTCTTCCCGTTATTTTGGCATGTTTTTTTGGGTTTTCTTCCCGTTAATTTGGCATGTTCTTTGGGGTTTTCTTCCAGTTATTTTGGCATGTTCTTCAGGATTTATCTGGATTTCATCCCCTCCTCTTTATAAACGTGTTGCTGTCAACAAAACGAGACAATAAAATAACTGAAGTGGTTTAGTTTTATGAGTGTGCGATATATATATGTGTGTGTGTGTGTGTGTGTGTGTGTGTGTGTGTGTGTGTGTGTGTGTGTGTGTGTGTGTGTGTGTGTGTGTGTGTGTGTGTGTGTGTGTGTTATGCAAAAAGTGATTTCAGATAAAAGCAATAAAAATGCGAACGCAAACTTTTCCTCTTTCACTCTTTAATTCAGTGTTTGCGTGTATATTTGTGTGTAACTGCGTACGTGTGTCTGTACTTGTGCATGTGCGTGTGTTCATGTGTACGTGTGCGTACAGTGCATGTGTCAGTCTGGTTTAGGCTATGTTTGTTTGTCTCTCTGTCTATTTTTCTGTTTGTCTGTCTGTCTGTCTGCCTCTCTCTCTCTCTTTATCTTTCTCTCTCTCTCTTTCTCTCTCTCTCTCTCTCTCTCTCTCTCTCTCTCTCTGTCTGTCTGTCTGTTTGCCTGTCTGCCTGCCTGCTGTCTGTCTGTCTGTCTGTCTGTCTGTCTGTCTGTGTCAGTCAGTCTGTCTGCCAGTCTGCCTGCCTGCCTGCCTGCCTGCTTTCTGACTCAACACCTCGGATCTGAACATTAATCCCTACTGGCAACGTAACAGCTGGCTTGTTCGCAACCCATCTTAATGCTCATTGTGGTGCTATCACAATTTTGTAGGTCCCCCTGCCCTTTGTAGGTCCCCCTGCCCCTTGTAGGTCCCCATGCCCTTTGTAGGTCCCCCTGCCCCCTTTTAGGTCCCCCTGCCCCTTGTAGGTCCCCATGCCCCTTGTAGGTCCCTCTGACCTTTGTAGGTCCCCCTGCCCTTTGTAGGTACCCCTGCCCCTTGTAGGTCTCCCTGCTCATTGTAGATCCCCCTGCCCTTTGTAGGTCCCCCTGCCCCTTGTAGGTCCCTCTGCCCTTTGTAGGTCCCCCTGTCCCTTGTAGGTCCCCCCTGCCCCCTTGTAGGTGCCCCTGCTCCCTGTAGGTCCCCCTGCCCCTTGTAGGTCCCTTTGCCCCTTGTAGGTGCCCCTGCCCCTTGTAGGTCCCCCTGCCCCCTGTAGGTCCCCCTGCCCCCTTGTAGGTGCCCCTGTCCCCTGTAGGTCCCCCTGCCCCTTGTAGGTCCCTCTGCCCCTTGTAGGTCCCCCTGCCCCTTGTAGGTCCCCCTGGCCCTTGTAGGTCCCCCTGCCCCTTGTAGGTCCCCATGTCCCCTGTAGATCCCACTGTCCCTGTAGATCCGCCTGTCCCTGTAGGTCCCCCTGCCCCCTGTAGGTCCCCCTTGCCCCTTGCATGTCTCCCTGCCCCCTGTAGGTTCCCCTGCCCCTTGTATGTCTCCCTGCCCCCTGTAGGTCCCCTTGTCCCCTGTAGGTCCCCCTGTTCCCTGTAGGTCCCCCTGCCCCCTGTAGGTCCCCCTGCCCTTTGTAGGCCCTCCTGCCCTTTGTAGGTCCCCCTGTCCCCTGTAGGTCCCCCTGCTCCCTGTAGGTCCCCATGTTCCCTGGAGGTCCCCCTGTTCCCTATAGGTCCCCCTGCCCCCTGTAGGTCCCCCTGTTCCCTGTAGGTCCCCCTGCCCCCTGTAGGTCCCCCTATTCCCTGTAGGTCCCCCTGTTCCCTGTAGGTTCCCCTGTTCCCTGTAGGTCCCCCTGTTCCCTGTAGGTCCCCCTGCCCCTTGTAGGTCCTCCTGTTCCCTGTAGATCCCCCTGCCCCCTGTAGGTCCCCCTGTTCCCTGTAGGTCCCCCTGTTCCCTGCAGGTCCCCCTGTTCCCTGTAGGTCCCCCTGCCCCCTGTAGGTCCACCTGTTCCCTGTAGGTCCCCCTGCCCCCTGTAGGTCCCCCTGCCCCTAGTTTAGTTCTTGCACTTACGATGTACTTGCAGCGACAAGGGATAGATTCTTATGGAGTGCCATTATGGCCAACGCCATGCGGCAGGACACATGATGATGCTTATGATGACTTTCCATAAGATACTCTAATACAGATTGGAAAAAAAAATGGAACAAAATTGATCAATAAGATCTGGAACCATAATAAACTCTTGAAAAAACATTATAAATTCTTCTTGTATAGTGCTGTTCTCCAAACTCAGGTAGACTCACTGTGCATTACACAAAATCAGAATTTGTAATAGACCACAGAGAACTGAGGGTGTTAGGCAAACTGACCACACTCGTGTTGTTGCTGGGTGCTTTCTGGGTCTTGTCGTATTTCCGTAAGCCAGCCACTGACATTACAGGATCTTTAACGTGCGTATGACCATATTTCCATAAGCCAGCCATTGACATGACTTAGCAGGATCTTTAACGTGCGTATGACTATATTTCCATAAGCCAGCCATTGACATGACTTAACAGGATCTTTAACGTGCGTATGACTATATTTCCATAAGCCAGCCATTGACATGACTTAGCAGGATCTTTAACGTGCATATGCTCATATTTCCATAAGCCAGCCATTGACATGACTTAACAGGATCTTTAACGTGCGTATGACCATATTTCCACAAGCCAGCCATTGACATGACTTAGCAGGATCTTTAACGTGCGTATGACCATATTTCCACAAGCCAGCCATTGACATGACTTAACAGGATCTTTAACGTGCGTATGACTATATTTCCATAAGCCAGCCATTGACATGACTTAACAGGATCTTTAACGTGCATATGCTCATTTTTTCATAAGCCAGCGACTGATATAACTTAACAGGGTCTTCAACGTGCATATGTTCATGTTTCCACAAGCCAGCCACTGACATGAGTTAACAGGATCTTTAACGTGCATACGCTCATTATATTTCCATAAGCCAGCCATTAACATGACTTAACAAGATCTTTAACGAGCATATGCGACATTCTGCATGAGTTTAGATAGACACGAAGCTGGTTTAGGCACTGGTAAGGAGATTAGAAAAACTAAAAAAAAAAAATTTTTTAAATTTTAAAACCACTCCATCGTTTATCCACCAGGTAAAGGCACCAAAGCGAATCGAACCCAGGACTATCCAATTGGAAGTCAGACGATTACCCGCATGACTACCACGCCCGTACGAACAATACCCAACCCTCTCCTTCCCTCTCCCTCCCTCTCCCTCCCTCCCCCTCCGCTTACAAACCCATCCATCCATCTGCTGCAGATTTAACTGAGTGTGTTGACAATTCTAATTGCTGTCCTCTGTCACTTAGCGGCCGTTCATCCTGACACCGTGATGACTTTTTCTGGCTGACTAATCAAACCAGTTTGTAAAACCCCACGGTCTGTGTTATGTTACACTTCCATTTAAACACACAGATAAATAGATAAGTGAATGAAGTAAATGCTCACATGCATGAATAAATATACCAGATGGAAACAGCTGTAGTTGATATGTCACTTGGTGTGCCTTACCGGCATTACAAATGTATACATACATTGAAGAAGCATACTGAATATACAAAACAAATGAATGAATACATAAGCAAATGAAAAATTGATAAATGACTAAATCAGTCCAATAAATCAATTGATTGATTATTGAATCTTTGTACGTCTTAACAAAGACAAGCAAGCAAAATCAATAAGTGAAAGGAAAATAAAGGCACTGAACCAACTAACCCACTAAATAGATAGCGAAAAACAGGAGGAAAATGATAACAATACATAATAAACAACATTTTCCATAATAAGCTAATAAATGATAAAGTAACTAAATACATAATAAACAACATTTTCCATAATAAGCTAATAAATGATAAAGTAACTAAATACATAATAAACAACATTTTCCATAATAAGCTAATAAATGATAAAGTAACTAAATACATAATAAACAACATTTTCCATAATAAGCTAATAAATGATAAAGTAACTAAATACATAATAAACAACATTTTCCATAATAAGCTAATAAATGATAAAGTAACTAAATACATAATAAACAACATGTTCCATAATAAGCTAATAAATGATAAAGTAACTATTCACAATCAGCATGAAGAATTGTCTTATGTTTTCGTTTGAAAAGGAAATTGGTTCGTAATGGAAAAAACAGGAAACGGTGACAAAACAGTATCTTTTCATAATAAGTAATACCGTTTTATAATAAAGAAATACAATACTTTTCATAATAAGCAATACTTTTTATAATAAAGAAAAACACAATACTTTTCATAATAAGCAATACTTTTTATAATAAAGAAATACAATACTTTTCATAATAAGCAATACTTTTTATAATAAAGAAAAACACAATACTTTTCATAATAAGTAATACCGTTTTATAATAAAGAAAAACACAATACTTTTCAAAATAAGTAATACAATTTTATAATAAAGAAATACAATACTTTTCATAATAAGTAATACTTTTTATAACAAAGAAAAACGCAATACTTTTCATAATAAGTAATACCGTTTTATAATAAAG
>JAPXFY010000030.1:40735269-40770269 GCA_030674185.1 Monoplex corrugatus | reverse complement strand
TTCGTAATCTTCCGTATGAATGATCTACTTGTGTCTGTCTCCATCAAGACTGTCTCGTTTTTCTTTGCTGTCCATGGAACTCTCAACATCCTTCTTAGAAACCACATCTTGGCTGCCTCAGTCTTGTTCTGGCTTTAGTTGACTGTCCACGCCTCGCAACCGTACAACAGTATTGGTTCTACATAACATTCCAGAACTCTCTTCCTGATAATTGATAGACATTTGTTGGTATGAATGCTTTCCATCTTCTTGAATGTTTCGGCTTGGCCGATTCTGCTGGCTATTTCTGATGTGCATCTGCCGTCTGGTGAAATGATCGTTCCCAGGTATTTAAACTTATGAACCTGTCTCAAGGTTGTGCCTTTCGCTGTTATTTTGGATGAGGGGATTTCATGTTTTTTACAGATCACCATGATTTCAGTATTCCTGCTGTTTAGTTCCAACCCCTTACCTTTGCTTTCTATTTAAAGTATATTCACAAGGTTTTGTAGGTCCCTTTCACTTTCCGCAATTAGCACGGTGTCATCTGCGTATCTGGTTTTTAGTATTATCTCCTGGACTCATCCAAGTGCATTTTCTTCTATTAGGCTGCTCAGACCAGGTGTTTCCTACTATGAACTCATTCATCTGTGCCCATTCTACAAGTTTCCCTCCCCTTCCATTTTGTGTACCAAGGCCATGAGGTCCAACTATATCCTCTACCCTATCCTTTCCCACTTTGCTGGGTAGAAAATCGTAAACTTATAACATGACGTATGGATTTTATGTATAACACGTACTTTTTTTTAACCCACGCAATTCAATTTTAGTTTCAGTTTCGCAGATGACGTCTCTGCGCTCGGAGCGAATTCCATATGCACTAACGTCACAGGTGCTACGTGTAGTGTGACCGTGGCACAGGCCTTAAGCCTGCAAGTAAATCCATGAGCTGGCCAGGCCCTGAGGCCCTACTTACTGTTTTACCTAGTCTATATTTTACGCTAAAAAGTTGCTCGTCTCTGGTTCCCTACGCAACAAAGTCGGTTTTGTTTTTTAGTCGGCTTATGTTTACCGTGTAGTGTGGGTTTTGTCGTATGCTTATGATTACCGTATTAATGTAGGTTTTGGGTCAGCTTATGATTACCATATAAATGTAGGTTTTGTGGTTGGTTTGATTACCGTATAAGTGTAGGTTTTGTGGTTGGTTTATGATTACCATATAGTGTGTTTTGTGGTTGGTTTATGATTACCGTATAAGTGTAGATTTTGTGGTTGGTTTATGATTACCATATAGTGTAGGTTTTGTGGTTGGTTTATGATTACTGTATAAGTGTAGGTTTTGTGGTTGGTTTATGATTACCATATATTGTGTAGGTTTTGTGGTTGGTTTATGATTACTGTATAAGTGTAGGTTTTGTGGTTGGTTTATGATTACTATATAGTGTAGGTTTTGTGGTTGGTTTATGATTACCATATAGTGTAGGTTTTGTGGCTGGTTTATGATTACCATATAGTGTAGGTTTTGTGGTTTATGATTACCATATAGTGTAGGTTTTGTGGTTGGTTTATGATTACCGTATAGTGATTACCGTATACTGAAGGTTTTGTGGTTGGCTTTTGATTACTGTATAGTGTAGTTTTGTGGTTGTTTTATGATTACCGTATAGTTTAGGTTTTGTGGTTGGTTTATGATTACCGTATAGTGTAGGTTTTGTGGTTGGTTTATGATTACCGTATAGTGATTACTGTATAGTGTAGGTTTTGTGGTTGACTTATGATTACTGTATAGTGTAGGTTTTGTAGTCAGCTTATGGTTACTGTATAGTGTAGGTTTTGTGGTTGGCTTATGATTACTGTATAGTGTAGGTTTTGTGGTTGGTTTATGATTACCGTATACTGTAGGTTTTGTAGTTGGCTTATGATTACTGTATAGTGTAGGTTTTGTGGTTGGTTTATGATTACCGTATAGTGTAGGTTTTGTGGTTGGTTTATGATTACTGTATAGTGTAGGTTTTGTGGTTGGTTTATGATTACCGTATAGTGATTACTGTATAGTGTAGGTTTTGTGGTTGACTTATGATTACTGTATAGTGTAGGTTTCGTGGTTGGTTTATGATTACTGTATAGTGTAGGTTTTGTGGTTGATTTATGATTACTGTATAGTGTTGGTTTTGTGGTTGGCTTATTATTACCGTATAAATGCAGGTTTTGTGGTTGGTTTATGATTACCGTATAGTGTAGGTTTTGTGGTTGGTTTATGATTACCGTATAGTGTAGGGTTTGTGGTTGGTTTATGATTACTGTATAGTGTAGGTTTTGTGGTTGGCTTATGATTACTGTATAAGTGTAGGTTTTGTGGATGGCTTATGATTACCGTATAAATGCAGGTTTTGTGGTTGGTTTATGATTACCGTATAGTGTAGGTTTTGTGATCGGCTTATGATTACCATATAAGCGTAGGTTTTCTAGTGAGCGCATAACTGTAAAATAGTGTGAAACCAAAAACAAAAAAACAAAACAAAAAAAAAGAAAAACCTGAGACAAGGTAATAAACTGAAAGAATCGCACCTAAGACCAATCGGTCAGTATGTTCCAACAGCAATACCATCGCGGCAACGAAAATAAAAGGGGGTTACATATCTTAAAAAGTATTGGTCATTTTCTTCCGCTCGACGAGATATCGGGGAAATATTGTTCTTTTTGTCCATATGTGTGTACGCGCGCGCGTGTGTGTGTGCGTGCTGTATATTGGCAAAGGCAGGTAAGCCGAAAGTTAAACGAATATCTTGTAGGTTGAGTTCGCGTTCTTATTGTTTTTGTGCGTTGGCAATTCGTAGTCAAAATGAAAATTACCCCCGTGGGGATGCCGGGGGCTTTTCAGTATAAATGCGACATCCCACCACCAAATCAGTCTTAACTTGGTCAGTCAACAGTACTAGGAGCTGAAAAGGTGACTGATGGTCTGTCTAGGGTGTTTTTCTCAAAATTGATTTCTGTGGATTATAATCTATCCCCCACAGAATTTTTTTCTTGAAAAAATATCAATCAATTTAAAATGGTATTTTAATGCACTGATCGCAGCAGAAAGAATTGCAATTTCTTACCAAAAGTACCAATTTTTGTCCTTTATTGCGAACTGTAACCTGTACCGAACCTTACATGTAATATACTGACAGAAAGCTCTTTGGTGCACCTTTCAGATAATGACAGCTAAAATTAGAAACAAACCGGGCCAAAGCCACCAAATAAATTTAAGGAAAATGTGTAGGAGAGTACATAAAAACTTCAGAGGCCGTTTTCTCAAAATGGCCGTCAAACAACTTAATGACTTTAAACATATATAACTTCTCTACATTTTTTTTTTTTGAGTACAAGCTTTATTCAGGTACCAAAATAATCAGCAGAATGTACACTTTCCAGTGATATGTATCTCAAAATACCCCAAAATGCTAGTTAAGACCGATTTCGTGCTGGGAGGTCACAAATAGTACTCCCACCTTTTGGAAATTCTGTGCTAGAAATTTCCTCTTTTCTGTTCTTCATTCCTTTACTTTGGAGCAGGACTTTTTTTCCTAGTGGTCATTTTGGGCATGCTGCAGGATTGTGTGTGTGTGTGTGATTGAAATGTTTTCCAACCTTCACGACAAAGTTTTTTCTTTTCTTTTTTTTTTCATGTTGAAGTATGGTGCATGTTTAGAAAAGGTTATAGCCCTGATACGGCTCTACGCAGTCGGCTGGGCTTGAAACAAAAATCATAGTAATAGCGATTGGGTACATGTGTTAAGTGCATTTTTGGCATTATGCATATGGGATTTGCGAAAGCAATTTTCATTAATTTAGGCCCGTTGTATGTTTTAGTGTCCTTACTTATATTTGACTTTGTATTCAGGTATTCTGTTTAAAGCCCACGTGTGATGAATTGGACGGGAGTGGTCAACGCCAGAGACATTTCCTTACATTATGTATGTGATTGCATTGGTATGTGTACTTAAATTTTCTTTTACCTGTTTTTTCCCTGTTGAAGCATTATTTTTGGAAATGGTTGTAACCTTGATATGACTACACAGTCGGCTGGGCTGTAACCAAAAAATATTGATAGGGTACATGTATTAAGTGCATTTTTTGCTGTATTATTTGCTGTATTATGGGCCGAAATTATAGGTAATTTTGGGCCCACGTTATGATTTAGTGTTTGTTTAAATTTGTAATCAGATTTTTTTTAAACCCTTGGAATAAATTCGGAGTGGTAAATGCATAGAGCATATCCTAAGATTATGTGCGCGAATGCATTGACGAGTAATTTGTTTCCAGTTTTTTCCATCCATTGAGTTGTTGTGTACGTTTTGAGAGGGTTATAACCCTGAGCCCCCTGCTGGGTTGTCGGGTTTTTTATTCAGTATAAATAATATCCCCACCTTCTGGAAATTCTGTGCTAGAATTTCCTCTTTTCTGTCACTCGCTTTCTGCCCTGTTGCCTTTGTCATTTCTACTTATTTTCTGCCTTGATGGTCCATTCACCTGTATTTTTTCGATAAAGTCTTACATACTTTTTTTTCGGATTGATAATTGTACATGTATTAAGTGCATTTTTGGCTCTAAGCAGGTGAGATATGCGGAAGCAATTTTAGGTAATTTATGCCTGTTTTTATGTTTTGGTGTCCTTATGTATGCTTATATTTGTATTCAGATGTTTTTTAAATCTCCCCTGTGCGATAAATCGGAATGGTCCTACACCTGGGGCATGACCTTAGATTATTTGCGCGAATGCATTGATATGTGTACTTTTTTTTTCTTGTTGAAGTTTTGTGTGTTTTGAAGCGGTTATAGCCCTGATATGGCTCTGCGCAGTCGGCTGGGCTTTAAACAACAATAAAAGGGAAAAAAAAGCTCCGTGCAGTAGGCTGGGCATTAAAACAAAAATAGTGAAAAATGTACGGTGGTGATTACCCTAGTTTTTTGTTCTTCTCTGATGAAAACTGTCCAATGGTGGTGGTGACAGTTTTTCTTTTTGAATTTTACATGAACATTGCTGTATGGTAGTGTTTATTACCGTAGTTTATTTCACATTAAAGGAAAAGTGGCACTGATTACCACGGCTATTTTTTCTTAAATCTTTCTATGGCAACTGTATCGTAGCATTGATTAATATCAATACTTTAATTTCCGTTGTATGGTAGCATTGATTATAACAATACTTAAATTTCCGATGAAAATTTACCTTGGGAAATACAGCATTTTTGTCTTATTTTGATTACTGTAATGTATAAAGTGTGTGTGTGTGTGTGTGTTTGGGGGGAGGTTACAGGCAGGGGTGGGTGTGTGTGTGTAAGACAATGCGCGAGGTGTGTGCTTTTTTTGTTTTTTGTTTTGTTTTTTGGGTTGGAGTGGGGCGGTTGTTACAGTGGGGTATGGACGGCGGTTACGTGTTTGCGTTGTGGTTTCTGTGTATGCGTGTTTCCGTCGTGATAGTTTTTTTTCCCCGTGGGTGTGGTGGGGTATAGCGGATGTTTAGGTCATTTAGCCTTGGGGGTGGTGATGGGCGAGTACGCTGTGTGTGCGTTTTGTAATGAAGACTGTGTTGTGTGTGCTTGTGGATGTACGGCTGTGTGGTAAAGACAGACTGCTTGATGATTTAAAATTTATTCGTTAAAATACGAAAGATTATTTTACTGTGTGCCTGTATTTCGTCAATTATGGGTTATTTATGAAGCTATTTTTATGATAGTATTTTTGAAAGTTGTAATGGTCCTTTTGTCGCGTGAACAATTCATACTGCATTTTCTAACTCTTTCAAGAACCTTTTCAAGATATCGTGCAATTCTTACGTTTTGACAAGATATAATGGGATTTCACGTATGACCATACGTATGGGAAAATATTTAAATTGAGACTTGGATCGTTCTGTTTTTTCGGGGGGTTTTTTCGTGGTTTTTTTTTCGTTTTTTTTTCAATTGTCTTTTTAACCCTTTGACCCCCGCACATATCCACTAATTGCTAAAACGTATACCTTTGACGAGGAGATATACAGGAAGATAAACAAAGAAATCAGGTATAGGTGCAATGAAGCTAAGGAAGCTTGGCTGAACACAAAATGCAAAGAGATAGAACGACACAAAATGGATCCTCTGGGTATGTACAGACGAATTGAAGAAATTGTTCACAGGAAAAATACATGCACATCAACTGGTTGCTTAAAATCAAAAGATGGCACGCTTATCATGGAAAAAGACAAGGTATTAGACAGATGGGGAGAGTACATTAAAGACCTTTTTGAGGATGACAGAAACGAAGAACACATTATAAAAAAGAACTTTGAAGGACTACCCATAATGAAAGATGAAGTCAGAGCAGCACTGAAAAAGATGAAACCAGGAAAAGCCCCAGGACCAGACAACATTACTACAGAGATGATTGAAGCCCTGGAGGAATTTGGCATAGAAAAAATAACAGTCCTCCTAAATGAAATTTAAGACACTGGAAAAATCCCCAAAGATATGTCAAAATCAATTTTCATTGCACTTCCAAAGAAGACAGAGGCTATAGAATGCGAACTCCATCGCACAATCAGCTTGATGAGTCATGTAACAAAAATCCTGTTAAGAATAATCATGATGAGGACAAGGAATAGAATCAAAAGAGAAATAGCAGAAGAACAGTGTGGATTTGTGGAGGGGAAAGGAGCTATTAATGCCATATACATCCTAAGAACTATCATAGAGAGGTCAGTTGAGATTTGTGTTTATGCTTTGTTGACTATACCAAGGCTTTCGATCGGGTACGACATGAAGAATAGATCAACCAACTGGAGAGACTCAATGTCGATGGAAAATATCTACGAATAATCAGGAATATGTACTGGAACAAACAGCTGCAATGAGAATAGAAAACAATATAAGCTCTTTTCAAAACATCAAAAGAGGAGTCAGACAGGATTGTGTTTTGTCACCAGATCTGTTTTCACTATATAGCGAAAACATCATGAGAAACCTACAAGAAAACCCTGGATTAAAGGTTGCAGGGAAAATGATAAACAACATTCGGTACGCAGATGACACCGTGCTAATTGCAGAAAATGAAAGGAACCTACAAAATCTTGTGAATATACTAGAAATAGAAAGCAAAGGTAAGGGGTTGGAACTAAACAGCATGAAGACTGAAGTCATGGTGATCAGTAAAAAACATGAAATCCCCTCCTGCAAAATAACAGCAAATGGCACAACCTTGACACAGGTTAATAAGTTCAAATACCTGGGAACGGTCATTTCATCAGACGGCAGATGCACATCGGAAATAGCTGGCAGAATCGGCCAAGCCAAAACAGCATTCAAGAAGATGACAAGCATTCTTACCAACAAATGCCTATCAATTAACGTCAGAAAGAGAGTCCTTGAATGTTATATAGAACCAATACTGTTGTACGGATGCGAGGCGTGGACAGTCAGCAAGCAAAGCCAGAGCAGGATTGAGGCAGCCGAGATGTAGTTTCTCAGAAGAATGTTGAGAGTACCATGGACAGCAAAGAAAACAAACGAGACAGTCTTGATGGAGGCAGACACAAGTAGATCACTCATAAGGAAGATTAGGAAAAGACAAGCAACATTTATAGGCCATTTTATGAGGAAGGGGGATTTGGAGCACTTGGTCACAACGGGAAAGCTGGAGGGAAAGAGAGCACCGGGTAGACCCAGGGAGAGAATGCTGGACGGACTTGCAGAGTGGCTGAGGATGAAGAGGGTGGGGGAGATGCTGGGGGCAGCGAGAGATAGAGATGGTTGGAAGTCCATGGTCGCCAACGCCATGCGGCAGGGCACTTGATGATGATGATGATGATACCTTTGACTCCCTCACCCTATGCACCAGCTTCCTGCAGGAAGCTGGAGGTTAGGGTGAGGGAGTCACAGGGTTAAGTTTTTGCTTTGCTAGCATGGTTGACAGTGAAGGACGCAGGTGGACAGGCGGTGGTAGTCAAAGGGTTAAACGTGGAGCACTGTGGGAATTAAAAAAATAATTGAAACTTGAAAGGATGGTTGTACGTTTTTTCCAATTGTCTTTTAGAATAAAAGTGAGGGAATTTGTAGAGTGCTGTTGGCTATGCTTTAGGCAATATGAAACTCTTTAACTGCATTTTCCTGCCTTTTGCCATTTAAAGAAAACATTTTACCCTCTGTTGGAGACTGTGTGTGTATTAACATAGTGTTAAAAGCCAAATCAGACTTCTATCACAACGAGATTGCCAACGCAAAGTCATCTAGGCATCTTTTCTCAGTTTGTAACAAACTACTGGGCCGTGATGGAGGCTCTCCATTACCAACAACCCTGCCTCCTACCAAACTCCCACATATTTTCAATGACTTTTTTGTTAAAAAAATAAAAAACTATTCGTAATGATCTGGATCAAGCCTCATCTGTAGCAACACCATATGATTACCCTGACCAGATCACTACCTCCAGATTCACAGCATTTGAACCAATAAATGAGTCAGAATTGAAGAACATCATTTTGAAATCAAAACCCACTTCTTGTGCACTTGACCCTCTCCCCACACCATTATTTTGCGAGTTTTTGGATGATTTACTTCCAACTCTAACTAGCATTATCAACACTTCCTTGATCTCTGGGTCTTTTCCATCAGCCTTCAAAAGATCTGTTGTCAAACCCCTTCTAAAGAAAGCCACACTTGACCCCAACACGCTAAAAAAATTATCGCCCAGTTTCAAATCTCTCATTCTTGTCAAAAGTCATGGAAAAGATCGTACTTAAACAGCTTCTCGCTTATCTAAATGAACATAAACTCATCAGTCCATCTCAGTCGGCATATCGACCCCATCACAGCACTGAAACTGCTCTTCTTAAAGTGACAAATGATATACTTCTTAGCCTTGACTCTCGAAACGTTTCTGTCTTGACACTGCTAGATCTCTCAGCTGCTTTTGATACCATTGACCATCATGTCCTCCTAAAGAGACTCCAGTTTGCTTTTGGCATCTCTGGTACAGTGCTAAAATGGTTCACATCCTATCTGTCTCACCGAACACAATCTGTTTCCATCAAAGACTGCTGTTCTGGATACAAAGATTTAACTTGTGGTGTTCCACAAGGATCTGTGCTTGGACTTGTTCTTTTCATCCTCTATACAAAACCTCTTGCAGACCTGATTAAGTCTCACTCAATCAATTCCCAATCATTTGCCGACGACACTCAGCTGTATGTCTCTGCTCCTCCAACCAACATGTCACCATCAGTATCTTCCTTAGAAAAATGTATTCTTGACATCAAATCCTGGATGCTTCAAAATAAACTCAAACTCAATGATGACAAAACTGAAGCATTATTTCTTCATTCATCATCAAAACATCCTTCTCATCAGCAGCCTAAGTCCATATCAGTTTGTGGCAATGATGTCACCTTTTCTCCATCTGCTCGTAATCTTGGCTTTCAAATGACAGAGAACATGAGTGTCGACTTACACATTAAACATGTGTGCCGTTCAGCCTATCTTGAACTACGTCGCATTAGTTCAATTCGTCATCTCTCCTCAGCTAATACCAAAAAAACTCTGGTATCTGCCCTTGTCTTGTCAAAATTAGATTACTGTAATTCAATTCTATCAGGCTGCTCCAAACATTATCTTGATAAGCTTCAGAAAGTTCATAATTCTGCTGCAAGAATGGTACTGAAGGCATCCAAATATGATCATGTACAACCTCTCCTCAAAAATCTGCATTGGCTTCCTATCCAAGCAAGGATTGATTACAAACTTTCAACTCTCTGCCATTCCTTTTTCTCTGGAACTGCACCTCTCTACCTCTCAAACCTTCTCTCTGTATACACACCATCACGTCAACTTCGTTCCTCTTCTGATTCAAAAATACTTAACGTTCCTCATGTCAGAACTGCTACCTTTGGACAACGTTCTTTCTCCTTTGTAGCCCCCAAAACATGGAATTCCCTTCCACGTGAAATTAGAGAAATCTCATCAACTCCGTCTTTCAAAAAAGCTCTGAAAACTCACCTTTTCAAGAAATACTATAACCTTTAAATTCTTCTGGCCTACCCTTTAATGTCTAGCTTATTTGGCTGTCTCGTGTGCTGCTTCGTGTTGTTTATTAAGTGACATGTTATTTAGTAATGATTGTATAATTAATCTCTTGTGTATGTATATCTGTGTTCAGGTTTGTATGTGTGTATGTGAGTGAGTGAGTGATTGAATCAGTGCGTGTGTATGTGTGTCTGTGTCTATGCGCGCGCGCGCGCGCGCGGTGTGTGTGTGTGTGTGTGTGTGTATGTATGTGTGTGTGTGTGATCCTTTATCCTTAACTTAATGTTGCTTAGGTTTTTTATAACAAGTTACCAATGTGTTATCTATCACTATTTTTAATTTTGACTTGATTTGTACATCACTGTTGCTTGTCTATCATGGATTGCTGCTTATGATAACGTCTGTTAAGTGCACAGAGCTCTGGCATCTTGTTGGAGGAGTGCGCTATACAAATGCTTCATTATTATTATTATTATTATTATTATTATTATTATATTTGTGTGTCTGTGTTTATATTGTCTGGTATGTGTGTGTGTGTGTGTGCGCTCACGCGCGCATGTGTGGTGCGCGCGTGCTTGTGTGTGTGTGTGTGTGTACATGTAGTTTGTGTGTGTGTGTGTGTGTGTGTGTGTGTGTGTGTGTGTGTGTGTGTGTGTGTAAGACAATGTGCGAGGTGTGCGTTTTTTTTTGGGGGGGGGTTTGGAGGGGGGTGTTGGGGGGACGGTTGTTACAGTGGGATATGGACGGTTTGTGGTTTCTGTGTATGCATGTTTTCATCGTGGTTTTTTTTTGTCGTGGGGTTTAATGGATGTTTAGGTCAGTTGGCCTTGGAGGTGGTTGTGGGTGAGTACGCTGTGTGTGCATTTTTATAGTGAAAGCTGTGTATGGCTGGGTGATAAAGACTACTGTTGATTTAAAAATTATTCGTTAAAATAAATGATTGTATTATTGTGCCTGTATTTCATCAATTATGGGTTATTTATAAAGCTATTTTTATGACTATTTCTGAAAATTGTAATGAAGCTCCTGTCAAGTGAACAATTCGTACTGCATTTTCTAACTCTTTAAAGAACCTTTTCCAAGATAACATGCAGTTTTTATGTTTTGACAAGATACAATGGGATTTCACCTCGTATGACCATACGTATGAGGAAATGTTTTAAATTGAGACTTGGAAGGATTGTTCCGGGGTTTTTTTTGTTTTTTGTTTTTTGTTTGTTTTTTAAAATTCTTTTTAACCCTTTAACTCCCGCACCATACCCACCAATTGCAAAATCTTATCCCTTCGACTCCCTCACCCTGCAGGAAGCTGGACGTTAGGGTGAGGGAGTCAAAGGTTAAGTTTTTACTTTGATAGATTGGTTGACAATGAAGGATGCTGGTGGACAGGTGATGGAGTGTTGTGGGAATATATTTTAAATAAATTGAAACTTGAAAGGATGTTTTTTTTGTTTTTGGTTTGTTTAATTAAACGTGAGTTAATTTGTAGTGTGCTGTTGGTCATGATGATGTTCTAGATCTTGGCTGAGCTATAAGCAATATGAAACTCTTTACTGCATCATCCTGCCTTTTGCATTCTAAGGAAAACATTTTACCCTCTGTGGCGGAGTGTGTTTCGTTGTGTGTGATTGTGTGTGTGTGTTTATATTATCTGGTATGTGTGTGTGTGCGCACGCGCACATGTGTGTGATGCGTGTGTGTGTGATTGTGCGTGTTTATATTGTGTGTCTATGTGGTGTGTGTGTGCACGCACGCATGTGTGGTGTATGCGTGTGTGGATGTAAGACAATGTGCGAGGTGTGTGCTTTTTATTTTTATTTTAATTTTGTGGGGAATGGGACGGTTGTTACAGTGGAAGGATTGGTCTGTTTTTTTTCTGCTTTTTCAATTCTTTTTAACCCTTTGACTCCCGCACACTATCCACCAATTGCAAAAACGTATCCCTTTGACTCCCTCACCGTATCCATCATCTTCCTGCAGGAAGCTGGAGGTTAGGGTGAGGGAGTCATGGTCAAGTTTTTGCTTTGCTAGCATGGTTAACAATGCAGGATTCTGGTGGACAGTGATGGTAGTCAACGGGCTAAACGGAGTTTTGTGGGAATTTTTTTAAAAACTGAATTGAAACTTGAAAGGATGGTTGTATATTTTTTTTCAATTTGTTTAATTAAATGTGAGTTAATTTGTAGTTGTGTGCTGTCGGCCATGATAATGTTATCTAGATATCGGCTGTTCTATAAGCAATATGAAAATCTAACTGCATTTTCCTGCCTCTTGCTGTTTAATTTAATTTAATGTTAAATAACAGGACAGTTTGTAATTCATTTGTTTTGGGTCACAGGTGACACAGTGGGCCTCTGAGGGTTTTTAAGGAAAACATGTTACCCTCTTTTGTGGAGTGTGTGTGCTTGTTTTGTGTGTGGTTGTGTGTGTGTTTATATTGTCTGTGACTAGTGTGTGTGGTGCATGCATGTGTGTGTGTGCGTGTAAGACATGTGCAATGTGCGTGCTTTGTTTTGATTTTTTTGGGGGGGGGAGGAGGGCGGGTGTTACAGTGAGATGTGGACGGCGGTTAGGTGTCCTAGTTGTGGTTTGTGTCATGGATGTTTTCGTCGTGGTAGTTTTTGGTTTTTTTTTTTCTCTCAGGTGTGGTGGGGTGTGGCAGATGTTTAGGTCAGTTGGCCTTGGGGATGGTGGTGGGTGAGTATGGTGTGTGTGCATTTTCTAATGAAGGCTCTATTGTGTGTGGTTGTGGATGTATGGTTGCGTAGTAAAGACAGACTGCTATTGATTTAAAATTCATTCGTTAAAATATATACAATGATTATTTTATTGTGACTGTATTTCAGTTATGGGTTATTTATGAAGCTATTTTCATGACTATTTCTTTGAAAGTTGTAATTAAGCTCCTTTCTGTCAAGTGAGAAATTCGTACTGCATTTAACACTCTTTAAAGAACCTTTTCAAGATGGCGTGCAACGTTTACGTTTTGACAAGATATAATGGGATTTCACGTCGAATGACCATGCGTATGGGAAAATGCTTAAATTGAGACTTGGAAGGATTGGTCTGTTTTTTGTTTTTTTTCTTTTTTAATTCATTTTAACCCTTTGACTCCCGCACACTGTCCACCAATTGCAAAAACGTATCCCTTTGACTCCCTCACCGTATCAGCTTCCTGCAGGAAGCTGGAGGTTAGGGTGAGGGAGTCATGGTTAAGTTTTTGCTTTGCTAGCATGGTTAACAATGCAGGATTCTGGTGGACAGGTGGCAGTAGTCAACGGGCTAAACGGAGTGTTGTGGGAATTTTTTTAGAAACTGAATTGAAACTCGAAAGGATGGTTGTACTTTTTGTTTTCATTTTTTGTAATTAAATGAGTTAATTTGTAGTGAGCGTGCTGTTGGCCATGATGTTATCTAGATGTCGGCTGTTGTATAAGCTATATGAAAATCTAACTGAATTTTCCTGCCTTTCACTATTTAAGGAAAACATTTTACCCTCTTTTGTGGAGTGTGTTATTGTGTATTTGTGTGTTTATATTGTATGTGTATAGTGTGTAAGACATGTGCGAGGTGCGTTTTTTGTTTTGATTTTTTTTTGGGGGTGGGGGCGGTTGTTATTGTGTGTGTGTGTGTGTGTGTGTGTGTGTGTGTGTGTGTGTGTGTGTGTGTGTGTGTGTGTGTGTGTGTGTGTATGTGTGTGTGTGCATGTGTGTGGTGCGTGTGTGTGGTTGTGGTGTGTGTGTGTCTATTTATATTATGTGTCTATGTGTGTGTAACACTCTTTAAAGAATCTTTTCAAGACATCATCCAATGTTTACGTTTTTAGAAGTTATACTGGAATTTCAGCTCGTATGATTATGCGTATTGGAAAATGTTTAAATAAATTGAGACTTGTATGGATTTAAAAAAAAAAGTTTTTAACCCTTTGACTCCCTTACCCTATCCGCCAATTGCGAAAGCGTATCCCTTTGACTCCCTCACCCTATCCACCAGCTTCCTGCAGGAAGCTGGAGGTTAGGGTGAGGGAGTCACAGGGTTAAGTTTTTTGAAGGACGCAGGCAGTGGTAGTCAAAGGGTTAAACGTGGAGTATTGTGGGAATTACTTAAAATAAATTGAAACTTGAAAAGATCGTTGTATGTTTGTTTTTTTCAATTCTTTTTGATTAAACCCATGATATGGCTCAAGTAGTCGGCTGGACTATAAGCAATATGAAGTGAAATTTTTAATTAAACGTGGGGTAGTTTTCAGTGATGTTGGCTATGATAATGTTGGAGACGTCGGCTGTGCTATAAGCAATATGAATTCCAACTGTATTTTCCTGCCTTTGGCAACTTACGGAAAACATTGTCCCGTCTGTTGAGTGTGTTGAGTGTTTTTGTGTTGTGTGTGTTTGTCTTGTGTTTTTGTGTCTGGTGTGTGCGCGAGCATGCATGTTTTGGGTGCGTACGTGCGTCGGGTGCGTGTGCGAGCGAGCGTGTGTGGGTGGAAGAGCATGTGTAAGGTGTGTGCTTTTGGAGTTTGTGTGTGCGCGTGGAGGGGGGATGGAGGACGGTTAATGAGGTATGGACGGCGAATGTGTCCAAGTTATTTGTGTGTATGCATGTTTTCGTTGCGGTTTTTTTGTTTGTTTTGTTTCTAAGTTCATGTGTGAGGTATTGCGAATGTTTAGGTCAGTTGGGGCCGGCGAGTAGGCTACGCTGTGTGTGCATTTTCTAATGAAGGTTCTATTGTGTGTGAATGTAGATTTACGGTTGCTTGGCAAGGACAGACTGGTTTAAAATTTATTCGTTAAAAATAAACAAAAATGCCCTTTTGAGGATGCCTGGGGTTTCTTTCAGTATAAATAGTATACCCACCTTCTGGAAATTGTGTGCTAGAAATGCCCTCTTTTCTGTCGCTCTGTTTTTGTCTTCCACTTTTGCTTTCTGTCATTTCTTCCCATCATTTACTGCCTTGCAGGTCCATTCATCTGTACGCGTTCGATCAAGTCTCCTGTACTTTATCTTAGAATTGATTATTGGGTACATGTATTAAATTCATGTTTTGGCTCTGGTACACTGAGCTATGCGGAAGCAATTTCAAGTACAGGTCTATTTTTGGTTTAGTGCCCTTATAGTTTAAATTTGTGTTCACGTATATTTTTTAATCCCCTCTGCTCCCCCGTTGGGTTGCCGGGGGCTCTTTCAATATGAATAGTATCCCCACGTTCTGGTAATTCTGCGCTAGAAATTTCCTTTTCTGTCACTTTGTTTCTGCCCTGTTGCCTTGCTTTCTGTCATTTCTACTTATTTTCTGCCTTACTGGTCCATTCACCTGTATTTTTTTCGATTAAGTCTTACGTACTTTTTCTTCGGATTGCTGATTGGGTACATGTATTAAGTACATTTTTGGCTCTAAGGAGGTGAGATATGTGGAAGCAATTTTAGGTAATTTATGCCTGTTTTTATGTTTTGGTGTCCTTATGTATGCTTATATTTGTATTCAGGTGTTTTTTAAATCTCCCCTGTGCGATAAATCGGACGGAGTGGTCCTACACCGGGGGCATGTCCTTAAGATTATGTGCGCGAATGCATTGATGTGTTCTTAATTTTTTTTTTTTTTTCTTGTTGAAGTTTTGTTTTGAAGCGGTTATAGCTCTGACATGGCTCTGCGCAGTCGGCTGGGCTTTAAACAATAAAGTGCATTTTTGGCTCTAAGGAGGTGAGATACGTGAAAGCAATTTTAGGTAATTTATGCCTGTTTTTGTTTTGGTGTCCTTAAGTATGCTAATATTTGTATTCAGGTGTTTTTTAAATCTCCCCTGTGCGATAAATCGGACGGAGTGGTCAACGCCGGGGGCATGTCCTTAGATTATGTGCACGAATGCATTGATATGTGTACTTAAACGTTTGTATTTCCTGTTGAATTGTGTGTTTTGAAACGGTTATAGCTCTGATATGTTCTACTGAATCAACTGGACTTTAACCCTTTGACTCCCGCACCCTGTACACCAGAATCGTGCATTGCCAATCATGCTAGCAAAACAAAAACTTAACCCTTTGATTCTCACCCTATCCACTAGCTTCCTGCAAGAAGCAGGGTTGGATGAAGGAGTCAAAGTTTTTGCAGCTGGTGGAGGGAGCCAAAGGTTTAAACAACGTTAAGTGTGTGAGGGAGAGGGCTGTCCAAGTCGAGATCAATTATTGTTTGGGGGAAGATAATTGTGTGTACATGTATTGACGGTAGTAATAAAAGTGTTTTGTCGAGTGAAGATTCAGACTGCGTGTTGTCTTTCGAGTTTTATCCGTGAGATATCCCTACCCTCGTGTTTCTTGCTATTTACCCCTACCCTGGTGTTTCTTGCTATTTATTACCCCTACCCTCGTGTTTCTTGCTATTTACCCCTACCCTGGTGTTTCTTGCTATTTACCCCTACCCTGGTGTTTCTTGCTATTTACCCCTACCCTGGTGTTTCTTGCTATTTATTACCCCTACCCTCGTGTTTCTTGCTATTAATGCAAATGTGTTCTTGTTCTTTTTCTAATGTGCGTTTATGAAATTTCAACATGGCGTGTGCCTGCGTGTGTGTGTGTGTGTGTGAAATAGGCTGACCTTTAAACAAATTGGATGAGTGGTCCAACTGGAGTTTGAATGGGCCTGTCCAGTATTCTGGGGCGTGTGTTGGAGATTGGAGGCGTGTGATGGAGATTGGAGGCGTGTAAATATAAACGTGAGAAACTTTATGCGTGATTTCCTTATGATCGTATTGTGATCAGCTTTCATTGAACAGTTTTACAAGAAGTAGGCTTACAAGTACATATGTATACAGACTTTAACGAATCCTTTGTCAGAAGTCCAAAAGTGTGACCGCCCGCGTTCAAGCAAAGAGGAACCAGAAAAAAAAAACCCAAAAAAGAATCAGAACACGTACATGCAACCACACAAGACAGAAACAAAGATATAAATTAAGTTAAATTTAATTCAATAATTTGAAGGGTCACAATTATAGAAAATGTGTATCATAGCGGTAAGATACAGATTGAGTTTAAATGTGGTTTCTAAGAAGAATATTGAGTTCCATGGACAGCAAAGAAAACAAACGAGACAGTCTTGAAGGAGGCAGACACAAGACGAACATTAATGAAGATAAGGAAAGGACGAGCAACATTTATAACATCTGAGGCAAGAGATTAGAGCACTTGGTCACAATAGGAAAGTTGTAGGGATAGAGAACACCTGGTAGACCCAGGGTGGAGGAAAGTGGACGGACTTGCAGAGTGGCTGAAGAGAGAGAGGGTGGGAGATATACTTGCAGCGAAAAAGGATAGTCGTATGGAGGGCCATAATCGCCAACGCCATGCGGTAGGGCACATGATGATGATAATGATAGGAGAGATTCGTCAGGCAATTCCATACGCGCTCCATCCAAATCTGCACACCCTTGGAATCTGCACAATTTACCCTCTGCATTGGTCGGATCCAGAGCAACGTATCTCCTCTTTGTGCTGCCACGTGATTTCCGTCAGGCACCGTAACTTGTGGATGCTGCATGGATACATCCAGGGTAGTTGTTTGTCCTTAAAACTTACAGGTCTCCATGGTCTTACAATACAATACAATACAATACAATACAATACAATACAATACAATACAACAGTGTAGTGCTATTTGTTGTAACGCTGGTAAAAAAAAAACCGTGGGGATTTTATGAAGACAGACGGGACCATCTGTGTCGTGAAGACTGCTCCCTGTCTTACCTTGACGCCCCCGTCAAACTGGTCACGTCAGTCTTCTAAACTCGGTGACGTGAAATATATATGCTTGTCTGCACGTACCTTCTAATTAATACGTCATTTACACGTAACCAAGACTATTCCAGTGATAGTCTGATACAATCATCATCATGTACCCTGCCGCATGGCTTTGTCCATCATGGTCCCACATACCAGTACAACATACAGACTAGGTAAAACGTAGTCTAGGTAAGTCCTCAGGACCTGGCCAGATCATGGGTTTATGTGCAGGCTTAAGGCTTATGACATGATCACCATACACATGGCACATGTGACGGTAAGTGCATATGGAATTAGTTCCGAGCGCGGATATGTCATCTTGAGAAACTAAAACTGAAACTAAAAAACACACACCGTCCTATCTGAAAAGATAATACAGATCGATCTCGGATTCTGGTATAATAATAAAATCTAGAAATCAATATTCCACGCTTCCGGATTCAGTGATGTGCCATATGCGTTTTGTCTATACAAATACATTGTTCGTTTACACAAATTGTTAATTTTACAAAACCACCACAAAATAGAGACACACATCACAGTTACAACAGCAATGAGAAGTCACACAAGGACATGAGCAGTGCAGCAGTATCGGTTTCATCACTAACTACAAGCAACTAGCTGCAATGTATCCCTTTGACTACCGCACCGTATCCACCAAGTGAAAAATTTCACCCTTGACTCCCTCACCCTATCCACCAGTTTCCTGCAGGAAGCTGGTGGATAGGGTAAGGGAATCAAAGGGTGAAGTTATTGCTTTGGTGGCATGGTTGACCATGCAGGATGCTGGTGGCCAGGGTGCAGGAATCAAAGGGTTAAATCATAGTGGCTGTCCGCATTCAAGCAAAGAGCAATCATAAGTACACAAAAAATATCAGAATGCGTATTCATTGGGCAGGAAATTTATTTGTACTTGTTTTGTTTTGTTATAACAAATACGCCTTCAGTTTGTATTTGTTTGTTTTTGTGTGTGTTGTGTTGTGTTGCGCGCGCGCGCGCGCGCGCGCGCGCGTGTGTGTGTGTGTGGTGTGTGTGTGTGTGTGTGTGTGTGTGTGTGTGTGTGTGTTCGTTATTTCTTTTAACGTCTATTCACATATATGCTTTCAGACGAAAGAAAATGAAAAGGAAAATAAATGAATAAATAAATGCAGAACTAACTAACCAACTCTGTGTGTGTGTGTTCGTTATTTCTTTTAACGTCTATTCACATATATGCTTTTAGACGAAAGAAAATGTTTAAAAATGGAACTGAAAATAAATAAATAAATAAATAAGTAAATGAATGAATAAATAAATAAGTAAATGAATAAAACAAATAGATAAATATATACATAAATAACCAACTCTGTGTATGTGTGCGTGTATATGTGTGTGTGTGTGGGGGGGGGGTCACTAACTACAAATCACAGGAAATCTCCACATTGCTCTAAGAGTGTAATACATGGACACCACTTGCTGACATACAGGTAAGATGATTCGGACAGTTAAATTTCCTTAGAAAACATTTCCTGTCAAAATGTTAAAAGCCTTTACGGGGCAAGATAGCATTTTGGGTGCACTTTCTTTGTAACAGTTATTAAGTTATCCCCTACTACTACAACACACACAACACACACACCACACACACCACACACACACACCACACACACAACACACACACACAACACACAGGACATACACACACACAGACATACACACAACACACAACTCTCTCTCTTCTCTCTCTCTCTCACACACACACACACACACACACACACAAACACTGACTCACATACACAGGACACACACACACACACACACACGCCATGAACGCCAGCAAAAACAAACCACAAAATTAATGACCGTATACGAATAAGTTTACGTTGAAAATATGTTCGGTCTGACCCGGGCTATTTTTAATCCTATCCTAACTTTACACACATTTCCGAGTAGAAGACACGGGCAACTCAAAATCGGTCGGTCAGAATCATGTTGCGGTTATTCCCTGTTATAAGATAACGCATAAACTATAAACCTCCAGAGTTTCCTAGAAGAAGAGGTCTTTGAGAAAAAGAACAAGAACTCGTGTTCATTTTAAAGAGGAATGACATGAGCACATGAATCCGTTTTTTGTTTGTTTGTTTTTTCTTTCTTTCTTTTTCTTCCTATTTTTTTCTTACTATCAGCCCTCGTTTGTGGAAGTTCTACAATAATACAAGTATATGCTGATAGAGAATCTTTGTCAATACAAGTGGACGATGATAAATTGAAATATGGAGAGAAAAGGAAGACAAGAAGAAGAAGAAGGAGAGAGAGAGAGAGAGAGAGAGAGAGAGAGAGAGAGAGAGAGAGAGAGAGAAAGAGAGAGAGAGAGAGAGAGAGAGAGAGAGAGCGAGAGAGAGAGAATGATTTGTAGTACGTGCTGTGTGCAGGTCTTACAACAGGGAATGGCCATCAGTATTATCATTATCATTATTATTATTATCATTATTGTTGTTGTTGATCTTCTTCTTATCATTATTATTATTATGATGATAATTGTTGGTATTATTGTTATTATTATGATTATGATAATAATTGTTGTTTTTATTGTAATTACTATTATTGTTATTATTATTGTTATTATATTTTCATTATTTGTATTGATGAATTATTACTAGTACGTGTTTTGTACATATTGTACATCAGGGAATGACTGCAGAGTGACCCTGATTGACCTATTTAGAGTTGCACGTGTCTTCTGCTTGAAATATATGTGACGATTAGGGTAGGATTAAAATAGCCAGGTCAGACCGAATACATTTGAATATATTTTCAGCGTAAGCTTATTAGTATATTGTCATTAATTTTGTGCATTGTTTTTGCGTGTGTGTGTTTGTGTATATGTGTGTGCATGTGTGTGCGTGTTGTGTGTATGTTTTGTGTGTGTGTGTGTGTATGATTGTACGCGTGTGTGTGAGTGTGTGTGTTTGTGTGTGTGTACATTAATTCGTGTGTGTGTGTGTGTGTATGTGTGTGTGTGTGTGTGTGTGTGTGTGTGTGTGTGTCTGTGTCTGTGTCTGTGTCTGTGCGTGTGAGTGATTGTGCGGTTTTGTGTGAGTGTGATATTGTGTGTGTGTGTGTATGATTGTACGTGTGTGTGTGTGTGTGTTTGTGTGTGTGTACATTCATTCGTGTGTGTGTGTGTGTGCGCGCGTGTGAGTGATTGTGCGGTTTGTGTGTGTGATTGAGCGTGTGTGTGTGTGTGTGTGTGTGTGTGTGTGTGTGTGTGTGCGGTTGCGTGAGTGTGTGTGTATGATTGTACGTGTGTGTGTGTGTGTGTGTGTGTGTGTGTGTGTGTGTGTGTGTGTGTGTGTGTGTGTGTGTGTGTGTGTGAGTGTGTTGTGTGTGTGTTCACATTCATTCGTATGTGTGTGTGTGTGCGCGTAAGTATGTGTGTATGCGATTTTGTGTGTATGATGTGTGTGTTTATGTGTGTCTCTGTGTCTCTGCATGTGTGTTTGTTTGAGCGTGTGTGTGTGTGTGTGTGTCCGTGTGACCACACATGTATGTGAACAAGGGCGTAATTAGATGAGCATCAAGTCAGTTAACTCTTTAACTCTTGTGATTTTCACGACAAATAATCGCATGGAACTGGTCAATGTGTAGATTTCAAAGAGAGCACAGGTTGACCAACACAATGACTTGTACAGCTTTGCATTATTTGTAAAGACGACAGATGAAAGACAAAAACGTCTAAGCACACAATGGCAGGACGTTGTAACATCATCCAAATCGTTTTAACACGAGAAAGGCCGACTCTATCATGATGCCAAGAGCAGTAAAAACTGTAAATAAAAATAAAATGGTTCAGAATTACGGCCCCTAAGTGCTATATCCCATTTGTTGAAGGGAGATAATCCTAGCCATTGTCTCAAGCTGCTGTTAACGAACGGTTTTATGGTAGTCTATTCCATCATTGTAGTTTTTTTTTTTTTTTTTTTTTTTTTTTTTCATTTCCTCTTCAAAACTTTTCTTGGTTAAGCTAAGTAATATGCTTTTTCTGGAATCAGAAAAAATAAACAGAAAAAAGAATAAGAACGCGTATTTAATACAACAATACAAGACAGGCGCAAATTTTCAGCCAACAGGCCTTTGTCAAGCAGAAATCACAAACAAACAAACACCAAATACACACTGGACCGAGCAGCAGGGAAGTTTCAGTCTTTTTCTTCTAATTTTTTATATCTGGTGTTTGTTTGATATCTTACCCTTGGCAAAGGCCAGTTGGCCGAAAATTTGCGCCTGTCTTGTCTTTTTGTATCAAATACGCGTTCGTATTCTTTTTTCGTGTTTTTTTGTTTGTTTTTTTCTTTCTTTCTTTCTCTTTCTTTTTTCTTTCTTTCTTTCTTTCTTTCTTTCTTTCTTTCTTTATTTCTTCTTTCTTTCTTTCTATTTCTTTCTTTCTTTCTTTCTTTCTTTTCTTTCTTTTTCTTTCTTTCTTTCTTTTCTTTCTTCTTTCTTTCTTTCTTTCTGTCTTTCTTTCTTTTTTCTTTCTTTTTTCTTTCTTTCTTTCTTTCTTTCTTTCTTTCTTTCTTTTTCTTTCTTTCTTTTCTTTCTTTCTTTCTTTCTTTCTTTTTTTCTTTTCTTTCTTTTTCTTTCTTTCTTCTTTCTTTCTTTCTTTTCTTTTTTTCTTTTTTTTTTCTTTCTTCTTTCTTTCTTTCTTTCTCTTTCTTTCTTTTCTTTCTTCTTTCTTTCTTTCTTTTCTCTTTCTTTCTTTTTCTTTCTTTTCTTTCTTTCTCTTTTCTTTCTTTCTTTCTTTCTTTCTTTCTTTTCTTTCTTTCTTTTTCTTTCTTTTCTTTCTTCTTTCTTTCTTTTTTCTTTCTTTCTTTCTTTTTTTTTCTTTCTTTCTTTCTTCTTCTCTTTCTTTCTTTCTTTCTTTCTTTCTCTTTCTTTCTTTCTCTTTCTTTCTTTCTTTCTTTCTTTCTTTCTTTCTTCTTTCTTTTTTTTCTTTCTCTTTCTTTCTTTCTTCTTTCTTTTCTCTTTCTTTCTCTTTCTTTCTTTCTTTTCTTTCTTTCTTTCTTTCTTCTTTCTTTCTTTTTCTTCTCTTTCTTCTTTCTTCTCTTTCTTTCTTTCTTTCTTTCTTTCTTTCTTTCTTTATTTCAGGTTCCTGTTTGCTTGAATGCGGGCAGCCACACTTGTTCTGGATTTCGTAATACTTTTTCTGGGACTGGTAGTATTAATGTGACATCAGAATTGGAACCAGTCGCCCTGGTGACAGTTCATGCATCGGCCTTACCAGCCACAGCCGAAGCCGCTCCAGGGGCATCAACTCGACTCAACGCGATACTAGGGCCCATCATCCATAGTCGACGCCGACTGGCAGAGGCCCACAACTCGCCGTGGTGCTGTGGTCAGTTCAACGGACTTTTCTATTTCAGTTTTAGTTTAAGTTCTTCAAGATGACGTCTCCGCGTTCAGAATGAATTCCATATGTACTAACGTCACAGGTGCCATGTGATGGGGAGAAGATCCAGAATGATCACGGCACAAGCCGTAAGCCTGCACGTAAAACCATGACCTGGCCAGGTTCTGAGGTCCTACCTAGATAGTTCCATAACCCTGAGGTCTAAGGGGAGTGAGGTGGCAGAGACGTCAACTTTACCCAGGGGCCAGCACCACAATGGCGGCGCCCATCCCATCTCCCTAGATTGAAATTCATATTGGTAGTCACTTTTCCTTTTTTTTATGTAGACTTCAGAAAGGCAAGAAGGATAATTGGTCTTCAAGGGGTGGGACTTGGGAAATCAACCTATCTCTCCAATGTTTTTTTTACCAAGGCAGCCGGGGAATGCCCTGCTCTTTACGATTTTCAACTGCCGTGGGATCTTGAGCGTATGCAGCCAGAAGGCACACGGGTCGGACTCGTTTTTCGTCCCTTCCGAAGGACTACACGTTCAGTTCGATTTTCCGGTCAATTAAAGTTAATTACTGATTTACAGTTTGAAATGGTCGTTGTTCACATCTGGAAAAAAACAAAGAAATAAAGAAACAAAGAATTAATAGACTACTTTCGCTTCCTCTTTGGTCAGACAGAGTGACTTTCCTTGTCATTTTTTTCGCGAAAGCGCAAAAGTAATGTTGCAAGTAATTCAAACACAACCACTTGTTTAGATCTTCGTTTGTTATTTCTTTTAACGTCTATTCACATACGTGCTTTTAGACGAAAAAAGAAAAGAAAAGAAAAGAAAGAAAGAAAAAAAAAAGAAAGAAAAAAAAAGGTGCGTATGGAATGAATGAATTTATGTAATCATGAAGGTATTGTATCAATTAAGGTAACATCAAACAAATTAACGAACAAAAGAAAAACAGTCAGAACATAATATCGGTCAGGCTTCATCGGTTTTCTCGGGGTTGTGTGTTCGTTCGTTAGTTCTGCCTTGCCACATGACTGACGTCACCTCTACCTTGTCAGATGACTGACGTCGCCTCTACCTTGACAGATGACTGATGTGATCTCTACCTTGCCACATGACTCACGTGACCTCTATTTTACCACATGACTGACGTGACCTTTACATTGCCACATGACTGACGTGATCTCTACCTTGCCATGTGATAGACGTGACCTCTACCTTGTCACATGACTGACGTGACCTCTACCTTGTCACATGACTGACGTGACCTTTACCTTGACACATGACTGACGTAACCTTTACCTTGACTCATGACTGACGTGACCTCTACCTTGCCACATGACTGCTGTGACTCCTACCTTGATACATGACTGCCTTGCCACAGGATAGACGTGATCTCTACCTTGCCATATGATAGACGTGACCTCTACCTTGCCACATGATTGACGTGATCTCTACCTTGCCATATGATAGACGTGATCTCTACCTTGCCATATGATTGACGTGACCTCTACCTTGCCATATGATAGACGTGACCTCTACCTTGCCATATGATTGACGTGACCTCTACCTTGCCATATGATTAACGTGACCTCTACCTTGCCATATGATAGACGTGACCTCTACCTTGCCATATGATTAACGTGACCTCTACCTTGCCATATGATAGACGTGACCTCTACCTTGCCATATGATTAACGTGACCTCTACCTTGCCACATGATTGACGTGACCTCTACCTTGCCATATGATTAACGTGACCTCTACCTTGCCATATGATAGACGTGACCTCTACCTTGCCATATGATTAACGTGACCTCTACCTTGCCATATGATTGACGTGACCTCTACCTTGCCATATGATTAACGTGACCTCTACCTTACCACATGATTAACGTGACCTCTACCTTACCACGTGATTGACGTGATCTCTACCTTACCACATGATAGACGTGACCTCTACCTTGCCATATGATTAACGTGACCTCTACCTTGCCATATGATAGACGTGATCTCTACCTTGCCACATGATTGACGTGATCTCTACCTTGCCACATGATAACGTGATCTCTACCTTGCCACATGACTGACGTGACCTCTACTTTGACACACGACTGACGTGACCTCTATCCTGCTACATGACTGACGTGACCTCTATCCTGCTACATGACTGACGTGACCTCTATCCTGCTACATGACTGACGTGACCTCTATCTTGACACACGACTGACGTGACCTTTACCCTGCTACATGACTGACGTGACCTCTATCTGACACACGACTGACGTGACCTCTATCCTGCTACATGACTGACGTGACCTCTATCCTGCTACATGACTGACGTGACCTCTATCCTGCTACACGACTGACGTGACCTCTATCCTGTTACATGACTGACGTGACCTCTATCCTGCTACACGACTGACGTGACCTCTATCCTGCTACACGACTGACGTGACCTCTATCCTGTTACATGACTGACGTCACCTCTACCCGCTACATGACTGACGTGACCTCTATCCTGCTACATCACTGACGTGACCTTTACCTGCTACACGACTGACGTGACCTCTATCCTGTTACATGACTGACGATGACCTCTACCCTGCTACATGACTGACGTGACCTCTATCCTGCTACACGACTGAGTGACCTCTATCCTGCTACACGACTGACGTGATCTCTATCCTGTTACATGACTGACGTGACTTTTATCCTGCTACACGACTGACGTGACCTCTATCCTGCTACATGACTGACGTGACCTCTATCCTGCTACATGACTGACGTGACCTCTATCCTGCTACACGACTGCGTGACCTCTATCCTGCTACATGACTGACGTGCCCTCTATCCTGCTACATGACTGACGTGACCTCTATCCTGCTACACGACTGACGTGACCTCTATCCTGCTCATGACTGACGTGACCTCTATCCTGTTACATGACTGACGTCACTCTACCTTGCACTGACTGACGTGACCTCTACCTTGCCACATGACTGACGTGACCTCTATCCTGCTACTGACTGACGTCCCCTCCTCCTTGCCACATGACTGACGTGCCTCTATCCTGCTACATGACTGACGTCACCTCTACCTTGCCATGACTGACGTGACCTCTACCTTGCCACATGACTGACGTCACCTCTACCTTGCCACTGACTGACGTCACCTCTACCTTCGTTTCCTGTTGTTAGAAAACTTTCCGAAAATGCCACGTGTGCACAGCACGCAACAAGCGGCACAATGGTGTCTGGGTGAGGAAGATCCAGACTGGTGTGATGTGTTTGTAAATATTTGTTTTATCTTGTCTGCTTGTATCAAATTACCGTTTTATTTTCCTGTTTTTCTGGTTCCTATTTAATGTGTGCATGTTCTTGCTCTCTCTCCCTCTCTCTCCCCAGGCCCCCAACATTGTAAAACGATTTACTACTACTTACTTGTACAAGACGCTTAACATACGAAATGTTCTTACAACATAATTAACTGTCAGCACAAAATGTGGGAGTTTGATATGTTATTATCCCCCCAGCCCCCAACCCCCAACACCCAACACCCACACACCCACCCACCCACCCACACACACACACACACACACACATACACACACACACACATACACACACACACACACACACACACACACACACACACACACACACACACACACACACACACACACACACACACACGTACCTTCTTCTATTTTTTTCTGTTTTTCTTTTTCTTTCTTTTTTTTTTTTTTTTTGAGAGGCCAGGACCAGTATGAATAAACATTGGAATCTGAATCTGAATCTGATCTAAATGTGTCTCTCTGGCGCGCGCGTGCCACCACTGGCACCGTTCCCATTCAGAACATTAGGTTATTATTGAATAAACACATTTTTACCTCATACGAAAAGTGCTCAAACAGTTTTCACACAGATTAACAATCGATCCTCAAAATGGAAGAAAATGGATAAAATGGCAGAGGCGTGGAAAGATACAAGACAGACGCCATGGTTTAATTGAAAGTCCAAACAGCTGGAAAAGGCCTGAGATTACGTGTAATGGGTCTTTTGTTTGATTAAGCACTGTCAGCGCTGTTTTTCTCTTCTTTACCTAGGTCAGTGCAGCTAATGCGTATATTACTGTAGGGGGGAACTAGGTGAAAGATTTTAGCTTCAGTCTGGTGGTGGGTTGGAAGAGACGGGATCAAAATAATGATCATCTTGATCATGAAATGAAAATAAAATGGCCAAGCCATTGTAACAGTCTTCTTTTCTCATAGACCAGAAGCACACACAAACATGCGCGTACGCGTGCAGACTAAAGACACACGTAAGGACGGCGCGCGTGTGTGTGTGCGTTCTCGCGCGCCGTCCACGCACACATACACACACACACACACGCACGCACACACACACACACACACACACACACACACACACAACAGCACACACACACACCAACACCGCCCGCGCGCGCGCACCTCATACATACGTGCGAATGTACATACTTGTAACTGGTGTAAGGATTTTTTTTCCATTTAGAGAACTAAATGTATATGAAACAATGAATGTGTGTGTGTGTGTGGTGTGTGTGTGTGTGTGTGTGTGTGTGTGTGCGTACGTGTGTGTATGTATTTGTTTGTTTGTGTGTGTGTGTGTGTGTGTTTGTGTGTGTGTATAGTGTGTGTATGTGTTTGTTTGTTTGTGTGTGTGTGTGTGTGTGTGTGAGTGTGTGTGTTTGCCGTGCACTAGTGCGATAATGCAGGTGTGAGTACGAGTGTGTGTTTGTGTTGTGCACTTGATGTTTATGTTTCTGTCATGTGTAGCCGTGTTGTAAACATAGCAATGATGTCATGTATGCTGTATTATCAGTGGTTTGTTTGTTTGTTGTTTTTGTTTGTTTGGTTGGTTGGTTGGTTGGTTGGTTGTTTGGTTGGTTGTTGGTTAGTTGGTTTGTTGTTTGGTTGGTTGGTTGGTTGGTTGGTTAGTTGGTTAGTTGTTGTTTGGTTGGTTGTGTTTGTTGTTGGTTGTGTTGGTTGTGTTGTTGTTGTGTTGTGTTGTGTTGGTTTGTTGGTTGTATGTGTTGTTGTTGGTTGTTGGTGTATTGGTTGGTTGGTGGTTGGTTGGTTGGTTGGTTGGTTGGTTGGTTGGTTGGTTGTTGTTTCTTTTCGTTTCGTTTCTGTTTTTTGTGTTTGTTTTGTTTTATTGTTACGACAGAGATTTCTATATTTTTGAAGAAAACATAGTGGATAATACTACATGTATAGTTATCTGGTCATGTCTGCAAGTTTGTTCTTCAGAAAACACTCTGAGGGCTGAGAAATTGAAGTTTAGTCCTGACCATAAACACATGTATCATTACAAATTCCTAGCATAGCATATTCAACAGCTGTAACAGCTCCACCACAGATGTCTGCGCAAGATGTCAGTACAACATCATGGGGTAAACTCCAGTGTCCAAAACTTCAAGTTCTGAGGATGTGTGGCTTGGAAAATGTGAAGTAACCTCATCAAATGCCAGCTACAAGGTACAAGGTGCGCGCGTTGTTGAATATCGAAAACAGGTGTATCCCAAAGATGTTTCTGTACAGAGAGCTGAAGCCAGGACACCATGACCAAGGGAGATTACTACAGCGATACAAGGACACTGTGAAGGCCAACATCATCATCTGTGGCATCAAAAAGCAGCAACTAGGACGTCAGTGTCGGCAACGGAGTAAGATGGTGACAGCAGTGCACTGATGCCTTATCAACTAACATCAGGAAGAGAGCTCTTGAGTGTTATACAGACCCGATACTGTTGTATGGTTGTGAGGTGTGGACAGTCAACAATCAAAGCCAGAACAAGATTGAGGCAGCCGAGATAGGTTTCTAAGAAGAATATTGAGAGTTCCATGGACAGCAAAGAAAACAAACGAGACAGTCTTGAAGGAGGCAGACACAAGGAGAACATTTGTGAAGAAGATCAGGAAAAAGACAAGTAACATTTCTAGGGAATTTTATGAGGAAAGGGAATTGGAACACCTGGTCACAACAGGAAAGCTAGAGGGAAAGAGAGCACCAGGTAGACCCAGGGAGAAAATATTGGAAGGACTTGTAAAGTGGCTGAGGACAGAGAGGGTGGGAGATGTACTTGCAGAGACAAGGGATAGATTTGTGTGGAGGGCCATGATCGCCAATGCCATGCAGCAGGACACATGATGATGATGATGATGATGAAGATGGTGATGGTGATGGTGATGGTGATGGTGATGATGATGATGATGATGATGATGATGATGATGATGATGATGATGATGATGATAACTCTGCTGCTGCTGCTGCTGATGATGATGATAATGAGCAATGCACACAGGGCACAATTACATGTGAGCAACACAGAACAGCTGTTGTTGAACAGAAAGAGAGACCAGCGGAAACAGAAGCCATATCTGCAGTCCCATTCATGCATGTGGAAGAATATGTCCCACTAGGATAGGTTTTGTATCGAACATAAAATCCAATAGCAGGCGATAAAGGACCAGTAGGATTATTCTTTTGTCAGATCAATGGGACCGAGAACCTATCATCATATCAGATTTCAGAATTAAATCTACGCAAAACAACTAACACAGAGTAGAGAGAGAGAGAGGGAGGGAGAAATTGGGAGAGAGAGAGAGGAGAGAGAGAAGGGAGAAATCGATGAGAGACAGAGAGAGAGAAGACAGACAGACAGAGAGGGGGAGGGGGAAGGAGACAGACAGCGTGAGAGAGAGAGAGTGAGTGAGAGGGAGAGACAGATAGACAGAGAGAGAATGTGTGAGAGAGAGAGATAGAGAGATAGAGATAGCGTGAGTGAGTGAGGGAGTGGAAAGAAAAGAGAGAGACAACAGAGAGAGAACAGAGAGAGAGAGAGAAAGGGAGAGAAACAGTGTGAGAGAGAGAGAGACAGAGAGAGAGAGAAAGGGAGAACTAAGAGAGAGAGACAGACAGAGAGAGAGACAGAGAGAGAGAGAAGACAGACAGAGTGAGTGAGAGAGAGAGAGTGAGAGGGAGAGACATACAGAGAGAGAGAGTGTATGTGAGATACACGCGCACACACACACACACACACACACACACACACATATATATATATATATATATATATATATATATATATATATATATATATATAGATAGATAGATAGATAGAGAGAGAGAGAGAGAGAGAAACAGAGAGAGAGAGTGTGTGTGTGTGTATGTGAGATACACACACAACACACACACACACACACACATATATATATATATATATATATATATATATATAAAATATGGAGAGAAAAGAGACAGAAGACAGACAGACAGAAGACAGAGAGAAAGAGAGTGTGTGTGTGTGTGAGTGAGTGAGGGAGTGAAAGAGAGTGAGACAGACAAGACTAGAGACAGAGAGAATATTTTTAATGCTGTAGATATAGAGAGATACACAAACTATAAAAACGCACTATGATTTTTCAAGACAGCGTCTTTATAATCACAGCATTAAACAGCAACAGTGACAGCTGAGCTAGCCACGTCCAACACATAAACAGCTTTTGAAAGCCGGCACGCTCACACACACCGCCACAGTCACTCACTAAGCCCATCAAACACTCCTGTGACAATTACAGCGTACAGCGGGGCTTGTGAAGCTCTTCTCCAAACTCATTCCCACTCACTGCGCATTATATTGTATATTGACCTTTTATTGCTGCACGGAGAACTCACGCATGGTGAACACAAGTTTTAACCCTTTGACTCCCCAAGCACCCTGTCCATCACCAGCATCCTTGCATTGTCCACCACGCCAGCAAAGCAAAAATCGGCAGGAGACTGGTGGATAGGAGGAAGGAGCCAAAGGGTTAAATTTTTTTGCAGTTGGTGGATAGGGTGGGAGTCAAAGGGTTAAGTTTTTGCGGTTGGTGGATAAGGTTTGGGAGTCGAAGGGTTAAGTTTTTACGATTGGTGGATAGGGTGCGGGAGTCGAAGGGTTAAGTTTTTACAGTTGGTGGATAGGGTGCGAGAGTCAAAGGGTTAAGTTTTTACGGTTGTGGACACGGGTGTGGGAATCAAAGGGTTAAGTTTTTACAGTTGGTGATAGGGTGCGGGAGTCAAAGGGTAAAGTTTTATGGTTGGTGGACAGGGTGCTGGAGTCAAAGGGTTAATTTAAGTTTGATAGGGTGCGGAGTCAAAGGTTAATTTTACAGTTGAAGGGTGTGGAGTCAAGGTTAATTTTACAGTTGGGATAGGTCGATCAAAGGGTTAAGGCTTTACAGTTATGGATAGGGTGCTGGAGTCAAAGGGTTAAGTTTTTACAGTTGGTGGATAGGGTGCTGGAGTCAAAGGGTTAATTTTTTATAGTTGTGGATAAGATGCGGGAGTCAAAGGGTTAAGTTTTATAGTTGTGGATAGGGTGCGGAAGACAAAGGGTTAACTATAGCAGTGGCATGTTAAAACTAGGAAAACGTGTGGTTTATGATGGACCGCTTTTCAACCGGTAGTCTGGCCTGAAACACGCTAAATGGAGTAACCATTGTGACTGAAGGTATCTCACCGATCACAGTGTGCCTTGTGTGCGGACACGCTTTTAGTGCAGCGGGGTAAAATCCCGGGCTTAAACGTTTGAACATCGCAGGACAGCTGTTATTCAACAGACCAGGAACCAGAATCCTTTGAAGTTTTGGAGTTTGTTCAAGAAGGATTCATTGTTCTGGGACCATTCCATAAGCGCTTAACCTAAAAATCTACCAATAAATATCTGGCGGACTCCCTAGGGGGGTCTATGCAAAACCCTATGATCCGGCAAGGGATGTTTGCGAGTTTACCTGCCCTTTGAGAGTCCCTGTCATCGCCCCATTACCCTCCTCAGCTAGCGAGCCGGGGGAGGGAGGGAGGGAGAGGGGAGTGATGGCGGTGTCTTTCTTTCTTTTATTGTTGTTTAAAGCCCAGCCGACTGCGCAGAGCCATATCAGGGCTATAACCGTTTCAAAACACAAAACTTCAGCAATAAAAAAAAAAGAAAAGAAAAGAAAATTAAGCACACATATCAATGCATTCGCGCACATAATCTGAGGACATGCCCCCGGCGTAGGACCATTCCGTCCGATTTATCGCACAGGGGAAATTAAAAAAAACACACCTGAATACAAATATAAGCATACATAAGGACACCAAAACATATACAAAAACAGGCATAAATTACCTAAAATTGCTTCCGCATATCCCACCTCCTTAGAGCCAAAAATGAACTTAATACATGTACCCAATCATCAATCCGAAGAAAAAGTACATAAGACTTTATCGAACAAAATACAGGTGAATGGACCAGTAAGGCAGAAAATAAATAGAAATGACAGAAAGCAAGGCAACAAGGCAGAAACAAAGAGAGTGACAAAAAAGAGGAAATTTCCAGCACAGAATTTCCACTAGGTGGGGATACTATTTATACTGAAAGAGCCCCCGGCATCCCAACGGCGGGAGTGATGGCGGTTTAGTCACCAGTGGCCCGACCATAAACAAGAAGTATCGAATTACATATACATGGTTTCCCATTGCAGATCTCTGGCCTGACCTATGATGAATACAAGGTTGGAAAAGGGCTTTGCTGACTAGTGTGAAGAGTAGTTACATATTATATAAAGAAGAAAAACTTTGCAACAAAAAATTATTTCGATAGCAACACAATACCGTGCAATACATGCACAGTGCAATGTGACACAGTTTACATGTTATGATACCATACCATACCATACCATACCATACCATACATACCATACCATACCATAATACCATACCATACCATACCATACCATACCATACCATACCATACCATACCATACCATACCATACCATACCATACATACCATACCATACCATACCATATCATACCATACCATACCATACCATACCATACCATACCATACCATACCATACCATACCATACCATACCATACATACCATACCATTCCATACCATACCATACCATACCATACTATACGACACGATGTGACGTGACGTGACGTGACGTGACGTGACGTGACATGACATGGTGTGGTATAGTATGGTATGGTATGGTATGGTATGGTATGGTATGGTATGGTATGGTATGGTATGGTTATGGTATGTATGGTATGGTATGGTATGGTATGGTATGGTATGGTATGGTTGTATGGATGGTATGGTATGGTATGGTTATGGTATGGTATGGTATGGTATGGTATGGTTTGTATGGTATGGTTTGTATGGTATGGTATGTATGGTATGGTATGTATGGTATGGTATGGTATGGGTATGGTATGGTATGGTATGGTTGTATGGTATGGTTTGTATGGTATGGTATGTATGGTATGTATGGTATGGTATGGTATGGTATGGTATGGTATGGTATGGTATGGTATGGTATGGTATGGTATGGTGGTGATGTGATGTGATGTCTGACTGTTTGTCCGTCGTAAAGTGTGTGCCAGAAAATAACAGGATTTTGCTATATCTCAAGTTAGCATTATGTAGATGATGGAATGGCACTTCACAAAACACTACTGATACATTCACTTAGAATTAAAGGTGAGATGGGCTGGAAACAGGACAGTCTTGTTTGTTGCACACCGGATCTCAATTCGAGATATCTGGATTTGGACTCTTGAGTTCAATATTTCGTCAACAGAACCATTCAACCAGCAGTTTCAGTCATTTGTTTAATTCTAATTTCGAATGATGCGTTACAAAATTACTAAGTTGATTTTAAATTCAAGACATCCACAGATACCCCATTAACCCTTCGACTCCTGCACCTGGTCCACTAGTGTCCTATGTTGCCAATCATGCTAGCGAAGCAAAAACTTAACCCTTTGATTCGCTCACCCTATCCGCCAATTTCCTGCAGGAAGGAGGAGGGAGTCAAAGAGTTAAGTTTTTTTTGTTGCAGTTTGTGGACAGGGTGCGGGAGTCAAACGGTTAAAACAGAAGCTCAAAAAGCTTAACAATAGATTCAGTTTATAGTTCTTACACCAGTTTAGAATTCGTGATAGATGTGTTATTTATTTGTTTATTTTTTATTTCATTAATTTTAGTTGTTGTTTTATTTTTTTATTTCATTTTATCTTATTTATTTTATTTTATTTATTTATTTATTTATGTGTTTTTTTTGGTTTGTTTTTGCTTTTATATTCGTGCCTTTTTCACATTTGTCGACTGTAATAGTGTGAATATAGATTTGCTCCTTCTTTGTGTGCCATTATTTCTTAATGTGATTTTATACTTGTAACAGAAAATGTATGTAGGTGTCTAAAGACATTTTTCCAAATGAAAACTATATTTTTAGTACAAAAGGACCAGTGTGTCAGTATTCCTTTGCATGATTTTATACTTGCAACAAAATATATATGGTGAGTGTTTAAAGACGTTTTCGCTATTGAAAACTGTGTTTTCGGTACAAATGGACCAGTACACCAGTACTTTTTTGTGTGATTTTATACTTGCAACAAAAAATAAATGCACGTGTTTAAAAATGTTTTTTCTACTGAAAGCTGTATTTTCAGTACAAAAGGACCATTATGCCAGTACTTTTTGTATGATTTTTGTACCGGCAACAACAAATATATGGTAACTGTTTACAGAGGTTTTCACTAATGCAAACTGTATATTTTCATTTACAAAGGGACCCCCCCCCCCCCAAAAAAAAAAAAAAAAAAAAGAAAAGAAAAACCAGATAAAACAAATATCAGCAAGGCAAATTGTCACACCAAAACACCAGTAAAACTGAACACAGCTTGTAAGTGACTGAACGTTTCACAAATTATCCACACTTGCCATGACCACCAGCGCCACGCACCATCGAGCAAG
>JAPXFY010000030.1:40720269-40732769 GCA_030674185.1 Monoplex corrugatus | reverse complement strand
TTTGAACTATGTGATATGGTACAAGCTTCCTGTCTTATTGTGGTTTGAATATACTGGTATGGTACAAGCTTCCTGTCTACATTGTGGTTTGAACTATAGTGATGTGGTACAACATTCCTGTCTTTATTGTGGTTTGAACTATAGTAGTATGCTACAACATTCCTGTCTTTATTGTGGTTTGAACTATAGTGATATGGTACAACATTCTTGTCTACATTGTGGTTTGAACTATAGGTGTATGGTACAACATTCCTGTCTTTATTGTGGTTTGAACTATGGTGATATGGTACAACTTTCCTGTCTTTATTGTGGTTTGAACTATGGTGGTATGGGTACAACATTCCTGTCTTTATTGTGGTTTGAACTATAGTGATATGGTACAACATTCCTGTCTTTATTGTGGTTTGAACTATGGTGGTATGGTACAACATTCCTGTCTTTATTGTGGTTTGAACTATGGTGGTATGGTACAACATTCCTGTCTTTATTGTGGTTTGAACTATGTGATATGGTACAACATTCCTGTCTTTATTGTGGTTTGAACTATGGTGGTATGGTACAACATTCCTGTCTTTATTGTGGTTTGAACTATGGTGGTATGGTACAACATTCCTACCTTTATTGTGGATTGAACTATGGTTTGTATGGTACAACATTCCTGTCCACATTGTGGTTTGGACTATGGTGATATGGTACAAGCTTCCTGTCTACATTGTGGTTTGAACTATAGTGGTATGATACAACATTGCTGTTTTTATTGTGGTTTGAACTATAGTGGTATCGTACAACATTCCTGTCTTTATTGTGGTTTGAAATATGGTGATATGGTACAAGCTTCCTGTCTTTATTGTGGTTTGAATATACTGGTATGGTACAAGCTTCCTGTCTACATTGTGGTTTGAACTATAGTGATATGGTACAACATTCCTGTCTTTATTGTGGTTTGAACTATAGTAGTATGGTACAACATTCCTGTCTTTAATGTGGTTTGAACTATGGTGATATGGTACAACATTCCTGTCTTTATTGTGGTTTGAACTATGGTGATATGGTACAACATTCCTGTCTTTATTGTGGTTTGAACTATGGTGATATGGTACAACATTCCTGTCTTCTACTGTGGTTTAAACTAGTGGAACCAGTGGGACCTAATGCGACTATCCTTGGGTAATGAAGTATTCTGAAGTCAAGTCTGAAGTCAGACTCTCTCTCTCTCTCTCTCTTTCTCTCCTTCACTCCTTTCCTTCCTCCCTCCCTCTCTCTGTCTTTCTGCCTGCCTGCCTGCCTGCCTGTCTGTGTCTGTCTGTATGTATGTCACTTCTCTCTCTCTCTCTCTCTCTCTCTCTCTCTCTCTCTCTCTCTCTCTCTGGTTCTCTCTCCCTCTGTCCCCCATTTCTCTCTAGTATCCTGTTTTGCATTGCTGTAATATATATGCCAATCTTTGTGCTAATATTTATACGTTTGGAAAGTGAAATATAATTTCAAAGGCTTTTTCTTATTTCTCACCATTGTTACATTCCCACTGTTCTCTCCCCTTACCTCTTTCACTTTGTTGTCATCCTCATTGGTGTGGTTTAGCTGTCACATTTATTCCACCTCTAAAAATTCACTATCTCCTTCTTCACAGGTATCTTCACGCCATTTGGCACCTTTCCCACTGAGCACATTAATTTTGTTATCGAATAAACACATTTCACCTTTTGATGACAGGTGCTCAAACACTTGTTCACACAGATTAACAATCGATCCTTAAAATGGAAGACAATGGTTAAAAGGAAGAGGCGAAGAGAGATACGAGCCATCCCTAAAAATCACTGTCACCATCATAGCAGGCTTCATGGAAACCACACGGCATAGTTCCCACTGAACACATTACTGTTATTACCGAATAAACACATTTCACCTTTTGATGACAGGTACTCAAACAGTTTTCACACAGATTAACAATCGATCCTTAAAATGGAAGAAAGGATAAATGGAAGAGGCGAGGAAAGATACAAGACAGACGCCATGTTAATTGAAGTCCAAACAGCTGGAAAAGGCTAAGGTTACTGTGATGGGTCTTTTGTTTGCTAAAACTCTGTCAGTGTTGTTCTTCTTCACAGCTCTGCAGCTAATGCTATAGTGTTGGGAGTGCCGACTGGCAAAGATATAGAATTAGTTTATGGAAGAGAAATGGAGCTCAAGAAGAATAAGATCAAACAAAGGCGTATTTGATTGTGTGTTGTGTGGTGTGTGTGGTGTGTGTGGTGTGAGTCGTGTCTGTAGTTGTGTGAGTGTGTGGGGATGTTGTGTGTTTTGTGTGTGTGTATGGTGTTATGTGTGTTGTGTGGGTATGTGTGTGTATGATGTTTGTGATGGTGGTGTTTAGGTGTATGTGCATTTGTGTGTTGTTGTGGTGCTGTAGTGTTGTGTGTGTGTTGTGTGTGTGTGTGTGTTGTGTGTGGTGGTGTGTGATGTGTGGTTGTTGTGTGTGTGTGGAGAGAGAGAATGTAACTCCTAGACCGGAGAAGGGATAATATCAATCATGCTGCTGGTGGTTGTTTGTGTATGTGTGTGTGTGTGTGTGTGTGTGTGTGTGTGTGTGTGTGTGTGTGTATGTGTGTGTGTGTGTGTGTGTGTGTGTGTGTTGTGTGTGTGTGTGTGTTTGTTGTGTGTGTGTGCGATGTTGTGTTGTGTTTGTGTGTGTGTGTGTGTTGTGTGTGTGTGTGTGTGTGTGTGTGTGTTGTGTGTGTGTGTGTGTTGTGTGTTTGTGTGTGTGTTGGAGAGAGTATATGTAACTTGTCTATGATTCCCGGAGAAGGGATTTTTTACTGTTATTGTGATTGCTGCTGCTGCTGCTCTGTGTGTGTGTGTGTGTGTGTGTGTGGTGTGTGTGTGTGTTGTTTGTGTGTGCGTATGTGTGCGGATGTTTGTGTTGTGTTTGTGTGTGTGTGTGTGTGTGTGTGTGTGTGTGTGTGTTGTGTGTGTGTGTGTGAGAGAGAGAGTATATGTAACTGTGTCTATGATTCCCGGAGAAGGGATTATTTTACTGTTATTGTGATTGCTGCTGCTGCTGCTCTGTGTGTGTGTGTTGTGTGTGTGTGTGTGGGTGTGGTTGTTTGTTGTGGTGTATGTGTATGTGTGTGTTTGTAGTGTGTGTGTGTATGTGTGCGATGTTTGTTGTGTTTGTGTGTGTGTGTGTGTGTGTGTGTGTGTGTGTGTGTGTGTATGTGTGTGTGTGTGTGTGGTGTGAGAGAGAGGAGATATATGTAACTGTATCTATGATTCCCGGAGAAGGGATTATTTTACTGTTATTGTGATTGCTGCTGCTGCTGCTGCTGCTGTGCTGTGTGTGCTGTGTGTGTGTGTGTGTGTGTGTGGTGTTGGGTGTGTGTGTTGTGTAGTTGTGTTTGTATGTGTGTGTGTGTATGTGTGCGGATGTTGTGTTGTGTTTGTGTGGTGTGTGTGTGTGTGTGTGTGTGGTTTGTGTTTGGCGTGCGTATGTGTATATTGTGTGTATGTGTGCATACATACCTGTGTCTACTGATTCCCAGATGAGGGGGTATTTTTCTGTTATTGTGATATCTGAACAAATCAAGTATGGTGTTGATTTATTAAAATTACGCTTATCGTTTTCTCTTTTCCAAGTTTCCTGCCATAGATTTATTATTTTCATGTTTGTTCTTAGTAAACTTGACATTTATGACATATTTCTAGAGTTATTCATAATGTTTCTGTATCTCTTAAAGTTTATGTTATCAGTTTCATTTTTAGCTTCAGTACGAGAATAACATTAACCTGCAATCAATAACATTAACCTGACAACCATTCCCCCATGGGGATGCCAGGGCTCTATCAGTATAAGTAGTATTCCCACCTTCTGGAAATTCTGTGCTAGAAATTTCCTCTTTTCTGTCGCTCTCTTTGTTCCTTTCTTCCTCCTTCGCTTTCTGTCATTTCTCCTATCATTTTCTGCCTTGTTGGTCCATTTATCTGCATGTGTTCGATAAAGTCTTACGTACTTTTTCCTAGGATCGATAGTTGGGTACATGTATTTATTGCATTTTTTGCTCTAGGGAGGTGAGATGTGCGGAAGCAATTTTAGGCAATTTTTGCCTATTTTTATGTATGTTTTGGTGTCCTTAGGTATGTTTAAATTTGTATTCAGGTGTGTTTTTTAAATCCCCTGTGCGATAAATTGGACGGAGTGGTCAACGCCAGGGGCATATCCTTAGATTATGTGCGTGAATGCATTGATATGTGTACTTTTTTTTTTTTCCTGTTGAAGTTTCGTATGTTTTGAAGTGGTTATAGCCCTGATATGGCTCTACGCAGTCGGCTGGGCTTTAAACAACAGTAGTAGTAATGATAATAGTAACCTGACAACCATTGCACCACGGCGGCTATTTACTGTCTGTTTTTCTATCTGCCTGTCTGTGTGCCTCCTCCTCATCATCATCAGGTGCCTTGCCGCATGGCGTTGGCGATCATGGACTTCCATCTGTCTCTATCTCTCGTTGCCCCTAGCATCTCCCCCACCCTCCTCGTCCCCAGCCACTCTGCAAGCCCGTCCAGCATTTCTCCCTGGGTCTACCGGTGCTCTCTTTCCTCCAGCTTTCCATTGTGACAGGTGCTCCAAATCCCCTTCATCATAAAATGGCCTATAAATGTTGCCTGTCTTTTCCTAATTTCCTTATGAGTGATCTACTTGTGTCTGCCTCCATCAAGACTGTCTCGTATGTTTTCTTTGCTGTCCATGGAACTCTCAACATTCTTTTAGAGTGTGCCTCCTAACTTGTATATTGTTGCTTTCCGTGCCAGTTATTTCAATGTCTGCAGATATCGCTAAGAGGAAGCGTGGACTTGTCATATGTCTGCACCCCCCTCTCTGTCTGTCTGTCTCTGTCTCTCTCTCTCTCTCTCTCTCTCTCTCTCTCTCGTCTGTCTCTCTCTGTCCCTGTCTCTTCTCTCTCTCTCTTTCTTCCTTTGTCTCTCTGTCTCCCTCTCACTCTCTCTCTCCTCTGTCTGTCTGCCTGCCTATCTGTCTCTGTCTGTCTGTCTGTCTCTGTCTCTCACTGTCTCTGTGTATGTCTCTGTTTCTCTGTCTGTGTCTATGTCTGTCAGTCGTCTGTGTGTCTGTGCGTGTGTGTGTGTGTGTGTGTGTATGTGTTGTGTTGTGTGATGGTCTGTCGTCTGTCTGTGTCTGTGTCTGTGTCTGTGTCTGTCTCTGTCTCTGTGTCTGTCTCTGTCTCTGTCTGTCTCGTCTGTCTGTCTCTCTCTCTCTCTCTCTCTCTCTCTCTGTCTGTCTGTCTGTCTCTCTCTCTCTCTCTCTCTCTCTCTCAAAAGGGACTGTGGCCTATATGAATAAATTATCTGAAGACTGAATTATCTTTCTGCCTCTCTCCTTGTCTCTCTCTGTCCCTCTCTCTCTGTCCCTCTCTCTGTGTGTCCCTTTCTATCTATCTATCTATCTATCTATCTATTCTATCTATTCATCTATCTATTTATCTATCTATTCATCTATCTATTTATCCATCTATCTATACATATTACCTATCTATCTATCTTTCTATACATATATACATATATATATATATATATATATATGTATGTATGTATGTATGTATGTATGTATCTACCTATCTGTATGTCTTTCTTTCCTGTCTGTCTCTGTCTGTCTGTCTGTCTGTCTCTGTCTGTCTCTGTCTGTCTCTGTCTCTGTGTCTGTCTGTCTGTCTGTCTGTCTCTCTCTCTCTCTCTCTCTCTCTCTCTCCTCTCTCCCAACTCAAACCCTTTTGTGACTTCCACAACCACACATTTCAAGAAACAAGCCAAAATTTATCAAAACCACTTTACACCACTGACTCGTCACTTCAGTTCCAGTGATGCTCATTGTCCTCATTCTCCCAGGGTTCCCCTTTCCCCTCCCACACCACTCCCACCCTCTATCCCTGTCCATTCCTTCCACCATCTCTCTGTCCCTCCCTCCCTCCCCCCCCACTCTCGTCCCTGCTTCTCCGAGCCGTTAGCCCATTACAATCCATTATGTGGCGCACTTCAAGACAGTCCTCGATTCTATGGCAAACTGTCGGATTGTTGGCGCTTAACAAATCGTGACTGTGTACGTGTTTATAAAGATGGCGCCATCGTCAGCAGGTGTTTCTGTTCTCGTGGATTATTGAATGGTTTAGCTACTGGTCACACGTGGATTGGAATTGCGGATTTCATTTGTTTTCCTCTTTTATTTTTTTAAATTGAGTGAAAGTTCTGGATTTTTATTTGTTTGTTTGTTATTTTATTCCATTTTGGATGGGGACTGTAATGTTTGATATTCATCATCACCATGTGCCCTGCCGCATAGCGTTGGCGACCATTTCCAATGCCACACGAACGGCTACAGAATCTCAATCCTTTTACACTGCTATAATGACGATGGAGATGATAATCATGATGCTATGGAGGCCCATTCTGGATTGAGACTTCACGAAAGAGTAGTCATCATCATCGTGTGCCCTGCCGCATGACGTTGGCGATCATGGCCCTCTGTACGAATCTATCCCTTGCTGCTGCAAGTACATCTTCCACCCTCTCTGTCCTCAGCCACTGTGCAAATCCGTGCAATATTTTCTTCCAGGGTCTACCTGTTTGACTTTGTATTGACTGATTTCTTTTCTCTGACCGGATATACATACTTTCATAATTATTGTTTCATTTTATTTTTCACAGGCTCAGTTTAGCAACACATTTTGCTCTCCTAAATGCATGATGCCAACGCCATGTGGCAAGGCACTTGATAGTGATGAAATGCATGTTAAATGGTAGAATTTTTTCAGTTTTACTTATGTCTCTTGAAACACCCAAACAAGTTAGCATTTTCGAATGCTTCTAGTATATCAAAGTGTGTTGTGCCTGTAGGCTCTGGGTTGTGCCTGTAGGCTCTGGGTTGTGCCTGTAGGCTCTGGATTTTTGAATTTTGTTTTCTTTTATTACATGTTTTACTTTTTACAAGTTCTATTTTGTTTTGCTTGAGTTTTAACTCATAAGAAATCTGGATCTCAATATATTTTTTTCTTTGTTGTCTAGAATTTACTATTTTCTGTTGTGACATTCCACTTCGATTTAATGGAATTTGGGGAGGGGGGGGGGGTTCTATATAAACTTACTTGTTCATTTGATACGTTTCACATTTTATATGATACTGTGTCATTTTTTATGAGTGTACTGGTTTGGATTTTAACAATTTTGTTTTTGTCTATTTTTTATAGCACGTCTAATTTTGATTATCGTTTCATTTTGTTTTAATTCAGTTTTGTACTTTCTTTCGTTTCAAACGATTTCATTTTCTTTAATTTCATTTCTTTTATTTTCAGTACAGATTATTTGGCATTCCTTACAACAAGACACGAAAACTGATCAGTCTGGCTCTCCAGCATACTGCAGTACCCATATTCATTCAAACCACGTCCCAGTTCCATAAAGTCCTGAAGTTCTTTCAACAGACAAGTTACTCAATGATCACCCATCAGAGAAGATCTGCTGCCAGGTTTCTGTCATGATGTTCAGTTCTATATCTTCAGATCTGACATTTATAAATTGACACTAACTTTGCTGTTTATTCCCCCCACGGGATGCCGGGGGCTCTTTCAGTATTAATAGTTTCCCCACCTTGTGGAAAGTCTGTGCTAGAAATGTCCCAATGTTCGGTCACTCTCTTTGTTTCTGTCTTGTTCCTTTGCTTTCTGTCATTTCTTCCTATCTTTTTCTGCCTTGCTGGTCCACCTGTATGTGTTTGTTAAAGTCTTACTACTTTTTTCTTAGGATTGATAATTGGGTACATGCAGTAAGTGTATGTTTGGCTCTAAGGAAGTGAGATATGCAGAATCAATTTTAGATAATTTAGGCCTGTATTTACATATCAACTAAGTAACATAACTCTTGAGAGTCACGGAGTTATCTCCCATGTAGAATTTCTCAAACCCAACTGGGACTGGGTTTGAATGAATATGGGTACTGCAGTAAGCTGGAGAGCCAGACTGATTAGTTTTCGTGTTTTGTTGTTGGGTTTGAGAAATTCTACATGGGAGATAACTCCGTGACTTTCAAGAGTTATGTTACTTAGTTGATATTTAAAATTTCTCCTGTTTCTCTCTTATTCCCTTCTGTTTTTACATATATATATTTTTTTTTTTGTCCTCACGTATGTTTAAATTTGTATTCAGGTGTGAGTGTGACCCTGTGTCAGCTTGACATCTGTGGCTCTGGTTGGTTTCCTGGCATTCACACTTTGAATACATTCGGAACTGGTACGGTGGTGTGAAGCTGAGATGAGCGGCTTGGTATTGGTGGCGTCACAGAAGTTTCACAGAAGTTCGGTTGACCGAAATAAAAGAAAAAGAAAAGGAAAAGAAAGACAGAAAAAAGGGAAAGGAAAGGAAAAAATCCTGTCAAACAGGAAAGGAAAATTGCCCCTCTCTCCCAGCTGACTAAAAGTCTGGCAAGTGGCTCTCGGACTGAAGGACGATAACTCCTCCTCCTACCACGTTTGTCACGCCACTCCTCGCCTCTACTTTCGGAAGCTCTTCAAGTCACAGTTGTTTCCCTTATGTCCAAATGGATGACAGCGTAAGGACTCTCAAAGGAACAGCCCTCATGGAAAAGAACGAAGTGGTACAGAGGAGGGGAGAGTGGGAAAGGAGAGAGATACAATGAAAGGGAAAGAGAGTGTGTATAACACACGAGTCCGTGCCCCTGGTATATAGAGGGTTAATAGGATACGAAATATAGGACTGATTATGGGATGCAGTCTTGCTGGCTGTGACTGAGATTTCTAGCCAGCGGTTTGGTATCGGTGGCGTCACTGACGTGCACAGAAGTTCGGTTGACTGAAAACAAGAAGAAAAGTAAAAAAAGACAAAAAATGTTGAGAAAGAAGTGTTAGGGCGAGGGGATGGAGAAGGAGAGGGAATACAGTGATAAAGGGTTCCAAGAAGAATGTCGAGAGTTCCATGGACGCAGAGAAAACAACAAGACAGTCCTGATGGAGGCAGACACAAAATGATCATTCATAAGGAAGATTCGGAAAAAGACAGGCTAAATTTACAGGCCATTTTATTAGGAAAGGGGAATTAGAGCACTGGTCACGAAGGAAAGCTGGAGGGAAAGAGAGCTCCAGGTAGACCCAGGGAGAAAATATTGGACGGACTTGCTGGGTGGCTGAGGACAGAGTGGGTGGAAGATGTGCTTGCAGCAACAAGGGATAGATACACGTGCAGGGGGGGGGGGGGGGGGGGCATGATTGCCAACGTCATGCGGCAGGACACTTGATGATGATGAACGAGATACGAAATAAACACTAATTATGGGATCCAGTCATGCTGACTGTGACTGAGATTTCTAAGGACACTTGTGGACAGAGAGCGAATGAGTGAGGGCAGGGTTTCAAGGGTAGGGAAGAGAAGAGCGATTTGTAAATGGACGACTATTAATTACTGGGAAGGAGAATGCCTGTTTCGGCAAATGGGATGGAAGAGAAATTCTCGATTTTTACAGTGTGCCCATGTTCTGTCCATGGACAGCAAAGAAAACAAACGAGACAGTCTTGATGGAGGCAGACACAAGTAGATCATTCATAAGGAAGATTAGGAAAAGACAGGCAACATTTATAGGCATTTTATGAGGAAGGGGAATTTGGAGCACCTAGTCACAACGGGAAAGCTGGAGGGAAAGAGAGCACCGGGTAGACCCAGGGAGAAAATGCTAGACGGACTTGCAGAGTGGCTGAAGACGAGGAGGGCGGAGGAGATGCTTGGGGCAACAAGAGATAGAGACAGATGGAAGTCCATGATCGCTAAGCCATGCGGCAGGGCACCTGATGATGATGATGCCCATGTTCTTGGCTTCATGATGTGTGTTGTTTTGTCCATACTGTGCAGTCAGTATGTTGCTGCACAGTCTGCGTGCATGCTGGGCATTTTCATGTTTCTTTAACCCTTTGACTCTCGCACCCTATCCACCAACCGCAAACACTTAATCCTTTGATCCCCTTACCTTATCCACCACCTTCCTGCAAGTAGCTGGTGGACAGGGTGAGGGAATCAAAGGGTTAAGTTTTTGTTGTGCTAGCATGGCTGACAATGCATGATGCTGTTGGACAGGGTGCGGGAATCAAAGAGTTAAAGTTGTTCACTCTTTAGGGTAATCACTTTGTGCATTAACTGGAAGAGGGGGGAGGGGTCTCTCCGTCATGTGATACGAGTTTATACAGAATAGCTAGTTGTGTCTTGTGATTCAGACCTTTCATTACTTATTTATTTACTTTATATATACGTTCCTTTTTTTCTGAAGATAAGATACACAAATACACATGTTATTTACATGTAACCAAGATTGTTCCAGTGATAGGCTGATGCAATACCAGTATAAAATATAGACAAGGTAAAACATAGTCTAGATAGGGCCTCAGGACCTGGCCAGTTCATGGGTTTATGTGCAGGCTTAAGGTTTGTGCCATGATTACCATATGCATGGCACCTGTGACGTTAATGCACATGAAATTCGTTCCGAGCGCGGAGACGTCGTCTTGAGAAACTAAAACTGAAACTCTTTAGAGTTAATATTTGTGACCCGCTCTGACAAAAGGTACAATAAGTCGGGCGAGGCCTTCTGCTGCTGTGGGCTGAAAACTGAACAGGGACAATAAGTAAATTTTGAGGTTTTCTGCATTTTCATGCTGCATAACCACTTTTACACCATGTCCTAACACAATAAGGTCAAAATTCAATCGATAAGTTTCATTTTTGTGTGTGTTTTAATGTGTGGTAAGTGCTACTATCTGGCCGCTGAAATATTCACAAGTTCCGTAACATTTTGGTGATTAAAGTACGCTTTTCTTACATTTATTTTTCTTTTTGTTGTTTTGGATGAATGGACAATTAACTAAACAAGGGAAGTATGGAATTTCAGCTGATTTGGTTGATATTTAATGCTTGTTGCTAAGGAGTTTTCTGACCATACCCTTTCAATTCAGGCCTATTCTCTTCAACACTGTTTTTCTCAAAATGGCTGACTTGACCCCTCTCATCTTTGAAAGCCCATAACTCTTTTGTTTTTGTAGGCTGACACTCAACTTTTGTACCATTTGAAAGCTGAGATTCTAAACTTTATAGTGATACCAAAACCTGAATATGCCTAAACTGAGACTTATTGTACCTTTTGTTAGAGCGGGTCACACGTATAGACACTGAGGTAGACACACGCATTGCCAAAGCAAGTTCAGCTTTCGGACGCCTCGGGTATCGGTATGGGACAGGAGAGGTATCAAACTGTCCACCAAGCTGAAGGTATACAAGGCAGCCGTTCTGCCAACCCTTCTGTATACCTGTGAGACATGGACCGTATACGAGCGCCATGCCAAGAAACTCAACCGATTCCACATCAACTGCCTCAGACAGCTCCTGAAGATCACCTGGAAGGATAGAATACCCGACACAGATGTCCTCGATCAGGCCGGAATGACTAGCATTCACACTCTGCTCAGAAGAGCCCAGCTCAGATGGGCCGGACACATCGTGCGTATGCAAGACACGCGTCTCCCGAAGAGACTGCTCTATGGTGAGCTAGCACACGGCATACGCTCGCGAGGAAGGCCAAAGCTGCGCTATAAGGACACGCTTAAAGCGTCCCTGAAAAACTTCGGTATCGACACCAAGACATGGGAGGCCCTTACACAAGACCGCTCATCATGGAGAAGCTGCGTTGGCGATGGTGCCGCCTCCTACGAACAAAGCAGGATCAGGGAGCACAAAAGAAACGAGAGCTGCGTAAATCCCGAGCCAACTCCGAAGTCCACAATCCAGCAGAACACATGTGTCTCATCTGTGGCCAAGCCTTCCGCGCACGAATCGGCCTCATCAGTCACAGCCGGACACATGAATCGTGATGATCCTTGGTCATCGTCGATCACGACGGACGAACAACAACAACACTCACAATGGGGTTTAGTCACTAACAGGCCTGTCCACGTGTTGATTGGGGAGATGGGAAAAATCTTCACCCTGTACCCCAACAGAAAGAGAGTTACATAAACAGGACTGAACCCAGACCATCCTATAGAAGTCTGACGTCTTATCCACTTAGCTACAGCGACCATTGGATGGACGTTTCCTGATGTTGACCACTAATCTTCTTCTTCTCCTCTTCCTCCTCCTCCTCCTCCTTCTCTCTTCTCCTTCTTCTTTTTCTTCTTCTTCCTTCCTCTTCTTCTTTTTCTTCTTCTTCTTCTTCTTCTTCTTCTCTTTCTTCTTCTTCTTCTTTCTTTTCTTTTTCTTCTTCTTCTTCTTTCTTTTTTTCTTTCTTCTTCTTTTTTTTCTTCTTCTTCTTCTCCTTCCTTCTTCTTTCTTCTTCTTCTTCTTCTTTTTTTTTTTCTTCTTTTCTTCTTCTTTTTCTTCTTTCTTCTTTTCTTTTCTTCTTTTCTTCTTCTTTTTCTTCTTCTTCTTTTTCTTCTCTTCTTCTTCTTCTTC
>JAPXFY010000030.1:40695269-40707769 GCA_030674185.1 Monoplex corrugatus | reverse complement strand
GAGAGAGGAAGAGAGACAGACAGACATAGACAGACAGAGACAGGAAGAAAGACAGAAAGAGAGACAAGGAAAGAAACCGAGAGGGACAGAGACACAGACAGACAGACAGACAGACAGACTGAGAGACAAGAGAGAGCAGAGAGAAAGAGAGACAGACAGATAGACAAACAGAGACAAAGAGAGACAGAGACAGAGGCAGAAGGAGACAGAGAGATAGAGACAGAGACAGACAGACAAAGAAGACAGAGAGAAAAAGGGAAAGAGAGTGGACTGTAGTTTAAACACTTAGCTACTGTTACTGTTACAGTACTTACTGGTCAGTGTCCAAAAGGAAATGTAACTACTGTTAGATAGCCATCAGTGTCAGCGTCCAGAAGGAAATTTAACTACTGTTAGATTAGCCATCAGTATATGGTGATGGTGGGAGTTAAACGGACATAGTACAGCCAAAGATCTCCTAAATAGGATTTATGACACTGGAAAAATCCACAGATATGTCAAAATCAATTTTCATTGCACTTCCAAACAACACAGGGGCTATTATAGAATGCGAACTCCATCGCACAATCAACTTGATGAGTCATGTAACAAAGGTCCTATTTAGAATAATCATGATGAGGACAAGGAATAAAACTTAAGTGGGGACTTGTCGAAGAAAAGGGAACTATTAATGCCATGTATATCCTAAGAACTATCATAGAGAGGCAATCAAGTTGAATAAGGATTTATAGCTATGCTTTGTTGATTATACCAAGGCTTTCGAGACATGAAAAATTGATCAACCAACTAGAAAGACTCAATATTGATGGAAAAGATCTACGAATAATCAGAAATATGTATCGGGAACAAACAGATGCAATGAGAATAGAAAACGATGTAAGTTCTTTCTAAAATATCAAAAGGTTGTGTTTTGTCACCAGATCTGTTTTCACTTTACAGCAAAAACATCATGAGAAACCTGGAGGAATACCCTGGATTAAAGGTGGGAGGAAAAATGATAAAGAACATTCGATACGCAGATGACACGTGCTAACTGCATAAAATGAAAGGGACCTACAAAACCTTGCGAATGTAATAGAAATAGAAAGCAAAGGTAAGGGGTTGGAGTAAATAATAATATAAAATCATAAACAAGTAAGAGCAAGAAGACTGAAGTCATTGTAATCAGTAAAAAACATGAAATCCCTTCAAGCAAAAAAAGAGCAAACGGCACAACCTTGAAACAGGTTGATAAGTTTAAATGTCTGGGAACGATCATTTCACCACACGGCAGATTCACATCAGAAATAGCCAGCAGAATTGGCAAGCCAAAACAGCATTCAAGAAGATGAAAAACATTCTTACCAACAAATGCCTATCAATTAACATCAGGAAGACAGTTCTTGAATGTTATATAGAACGATGATGTTATACGGTTGTGAGGCATGGACAGTCAACAAGCAAAGCCAGAACAAGACTGAGGCAGCCGATATGTGGTTTCTAAGAAGAATGTTGAGAGTTCCATGGATAGCAAAGAAAACAAACGAGACAGTCTTGATGGAGGCAGACACGAGAGGATCATTCATAAAGAAGATTAGGAAAAGACAGGAACATTTAGATTATAGACCATTTTATGAGGAAAGGGGAATTGGAGCACCTGGTCACATCAGGAAAGCTGGAGGGAAAGAGAGCACCAGGTAGACCCAGGGAGAAAATATTGGACGGACTTGCAGAGTGGCTGAGGAGACAGAGGGTGGAAGATGTGCTTGCGGCAACAAGTAGTAGATACATATGGAGGGCCATGATCGCCAACACATATGGCAAGGCACTGATGATGATGTTTATGATGATGATGATGATGATGATGATGATGATGATGATGATGACGATGACGATGACGATGACGTAGTAAGCCATACCTGAAGTCACCGTTTCAGTCCTTATGTCCAGCACTTTGTGACGTGCTTTGAGCTACGATCAGTAACAGTCTGCCATGCACTGTATTGCATTCCAATATATTGTACTTATTTATCATTATAATTTTTTTCCACGAGAGGTAAGATTACATTTTGACACAAGATAATGCAGCTCTGCTGTATTCTTGGATACGTAACATTTCTGTTCGTTGATTAACCCTTTGACTTCCGCACCCTATCCACTAACTGCAAAAACTTAACTCTTTGACTCCTTCACCCTGCTGGTGGATAGGGTGAGGGAGTCAAAGGGTTAATTCAGTGTTTGCTTTACTAGCATGTTTGACAATGCAGAATGCTAGTGGACATGGTACCGGAGTCAAAGGGTTACAGCGGAATTTCTTCGAATGCATGCCAGACATATTTTCGTCGCCTGAAATGCATTAAAGTTGTGCTTCGTATGGGGCTTAGTTTTATTACTTCATCATCAGACCATTACTGAAGATTCAGTGGGAGGAAAATATTTGTCACAAATGTGCGTTGAATTCAGAATTTGGAGTTTGCTCAAGAGGAATTCACCAAACCCGGACAACTCCATATGCGCTCCACCCAAATGTGTCAGCGATTATCTGACAGACTCCCCGGCCATGCGCAAAACCCTATGTGCTGGCAAAGTCTTGAAATGGGGACTTGGAGGGGGTGGGGGAGGGGACGGAGAAGGGAACCTTTGGAACACTAAGCTGTCACCACCACAATGATGGAAACATTAAGACGGGCAGCCAACAGGCCAGTGGATCTACGAAACAGTAAGCTGACACCACCAGAATGATGAAAACATTAAGATGGGCAGCAGACAGGCCAGTGGACCTATCAAACACTAAGCTGTCACCACCACAATGATGGAAACATTAAGATGGGCAGCCAACAGGACAGTGGACCTATGACACACTAAACTGTCACAACCACAATGGTGGAAACATTAAGACGGGCAGCCAACAGGCCAGTGGACCTATGAAACACTAAGCTGACACCACCAGAATGATGGAAACATTAAGATGGGCAGCCAACAGGCCAGTGGACCTATCAAACACTAAACTGACACTACCACAATGATGGAAACATTAAGACGGGCAGCCAACAGGCCAGTGGACCTATCAAACACTAAGCTGACACCACCACAATTATGGAAACATTAAGATGGGCAGCCAACAGGCCAGTGGACCTATCAAACACTAAACTGACACCACCACAATGATGGAAACATTAAGATGGGCAGCCAACAGGCCAGTGGACCTATGAAACACTAAACTGACACCACCAGAATGATGGAAACATTAAGATGGGCAGCCAACAGGCCAGTGGACCTATCAAACACTAAACTGTCACCACCAGAATGATGGAAACATTGAGATGGACAGCCAACAGGCCAGTGGACCTATCAAACAGTAAGCTGACACCACCAGAATGATGGAAGCATTAAGACGGGCAGCCAACAGGCCAGTGGACCTATGACACACTAAACTGTCACCACCAGAATGATGGAAACATTAAGATGGCCAGCCAACAGGCCAGTGGACCTATGACACACTAAACTGTCACCACCAGAATGATGGAAACATTAAGATGGCCAGCCAACAGGCCAGTGGACCTATGACACACTAAACTGTCACCACCAGAATGATGGAAACATTGAGATGGACAGCCAACAGGCCAGTGGACCTATCAAACACTAAACTGACACCACCAGAATGATGGAAACATTGAGATGGACAGCCAACAGGCCAGTGGACCTATCAAACACTAAGCTGACACCACCACAATGATGGAAACATTAAGATGGGCAGCCAACAGACCAGTGGACCTATCAAACAGTAAGCTGTCACCACCAGAATGATGGAAACATTAAGATGGCCAGCCAACAGGCCAGTGGACCTATCAAACACTAAACTGTAACCACCACAATGATGGAAACGTTCAGATGGCCAGCCAACAGGCCAGTGGACCTATCAAACACTAAACTGTAACCACCACAATGATGGAAACATTAAGATGGCCAGCCAACAGGCCAGTGGACCTATCAAACACTAAACTGTAACCACCACAATGATGGAAACATTAAGATGGCCAGCCAACAGGCCAGTGGACCTATCAAACACTAAACTGTAACCACCACAATGATGGAAACTTTAAGATGGCCAGCCAACAGGCCAGTGGACCTATGACACACTAAACTGTCACCACCACAATGATGGAAACATTAAGATGGCCAGCCAACAGGCCAGTGGACCTATCAAACACTAAACTGTCACCACCAGAATGATGGAAACATTAAGATGGCCAGCCAACAGGCCAGTGGACCTATGACACACTAAACTGTCACCACCACAATGATGGAAACATTAAGATGGCCAGCCAACAGGCCAGTGGACCTATCAAACACTAAACTGTCACCACCACAATGATGGAAACATTAAGATGGCCAGCCAACAGGCCAGTGGACCTATCAAACACTAAACTGTCACCACCACAATGATGGAAACATTAAGATGGCCAGCCAACAGGCCAGTGGACCTATCAAACACTAAACTGTCACCACCAGAATGATGGAAACATTCAGATGGCCAGCCAACAGGCCAGTGGACCTATCAAACAGTAAGCTGTCACCACCAGAATGATGGAAACATTAAGATGGCCAGCCAACAGGCCAGTGGACCTATCAAACACTAAACTGTCACCACCACAATGATGGAAACATTAAGATGGCCAGCCAACAGGCCAGTGGACCTATCAAACACTAAACTGTCACCACCAAATGATGGAAACATTCAGATGGCCAGCCAACAGGCCAGTGGACCTATCAAACAGTAAGCTGTCACCACCACAATGATGGAAACATTAAGATGGCCAGCCAACAGGCCAGTGGACCTATCAAACACTAAACTGTCACCACCAGAATGATGGAAACATTCAGATGGCCAGCCAACAGGCCAGTGGACCTATCAAACAGTAAGCTGTCACCACCAGAATGATGGAAACATTAAGATGGCCAGCCAACAGGCCAGTGGACCTATCAAACAGTAAGCTGTCACCACCAGAATGATGGAAACATTAAGATGGCCAGCCAACAGGCCAGTGGACCTATCAAACACTAAACTGTCACCACCAGAATGATGGAAACATTAAGATGGCCAGCCAACAGGCCAGTGGACCTATCAAACACTAAACTGTAACCACCAGAATGATGGAAACATTCAGATGGCCAGCCAACAGGCCAGTGGACCTATCAAACAGTAAGCTGTCACCACCACAATGATGGAAACATTAAGATGGCCAGCCAACAGGCCAGTGGACCTATGACACACTAAACTGTCACCACCACAATGATGGAAACATTAAGATGGACAGCCAACAGGCCAGTGGACCTATCAAACAGTAAGCTGTCACCACCAGAATGATGGAAACATTAAGATGGCCAGCCAACAGGCCAGTGGACCTATCAAACACTAAACTGTCACCACCAGAATGATGGAAACATTAAGATGGCCAGCCAACAGGCCAGTGGACCTATCAAACACTAAACTGTCACCACCAGAATGATGGAAACATTAAGGTGGCCAGCCAACAGGCCAGTGGACCTATCAAACACTAAACTGTCACCACCAGAATGATGGAAACATTAAGATGGCCAGCCAACAGGCCAGTGGACCTATCAAACACTAAACTGTAACCACCAGAATGATGGAAACATTCAGATGGCCAGCCAACAGGCCAGTGGACCTATCAAACAGTAAGCTGTCACCACCAGAATGATGGAAACATTAAGATGGCCAGCCAACAGGCCAGTGGACCTATCAAACACTAAACTGTCACCACCACAATGATGGAAACATTAAGATGGACAGCCAACAGGCCAGTGGACCTATCAAACAGTAAGCTGTCACCACCAGAATGATGGAAACATTAAGATGGCCAGCCAACAGGCCAGTGGACCTATCAAACACTAAACTGTCACCACCAGAATGATGGAAACATTAAGATGGCCAGCCAACAGGCCAGTGGACCTATCAAACACTAAACTGTAACCACCAGAATGATGGAAACATTCAGATGGCCAGCCAACAGGCCAGTGGACCTATCAAACAGTAAGCTGTCACCACCAGAATGATGGAAACATTAAGATGGCCAGCCAACAGGCCTTTTTTGTATTGTTGCACGCTACGATTGAACTCATGATATCAGATCTTGAGTCGACGGCTCTGCCAAACAACAACAGCAGCAGCAGCAGCAGCAGTAGTAGTAAGTAAGTAGTAGTTGCTGTTATTGTTGTTGTAGTAATAGTAGTAGTAGTAGTATAGTAGTAGCAACAGCAGCAGCAGCAGCAGTAGTAGTAGTAGTAGTAGTTGCTGTTATTGTTGTTGTAGTAATAGTAGTAGTAGTAGTAGTAGTAGCAACAGCAGCAGCAGCAGCAGCAGTAGTAGTATGTAGTAGTTGCTGTTATTGTTGTTGTAGTAATAGTAGTAGTAGTAGTAGTAGTAGTAGTAGCAACAGCAGCAGCAGCAGATAGTAGTAGTAGTTGCTGTTATTGTTGTTGTAGTAATAGTAGTATAGTAGTAGTAGTAGTAGTAGTAGTAGCAACAGCAGCAGCAGAAGCAATAGTAGTAGTAGTAGTTTGTTGCTGTTATTGTTGTTGTAGTAATAGTAGTAGTAGTAGTAGTAGTAGTAGTAGCAACAGCAGCAGTAGTAGTTAATAGTAGTAGTTGCTGTTATTGTTGTTGTAGTAATAGTAGTAGTAGTAGTAGTAGCACAGCAGCAGCAGCAGCAGTATTTAGTAGTAGTAGTAGTAGTGTTGCTGTTATTGTTGTTGTAGTATAGTAGTAGTAGTAGTAGTAGTAGTAGTAGCAACAGTAGCAACAGCAGCAGTAGCAGTAGTAGTAGTAGTAGTGTGCTGTTATTGTTGTTGTAGTAATAGTAGTAATAGTAGTAGCAACAGTAGCAACAGCAGCCAGCAGCAGTAGCAGTAGTAGTAGTAGCAGCAGTAGTAGTAGTAGTAGTTGTTGATGTAGTAGTAGTAATAGTAGTTAGTAGTAATAGAAGTAGTAGCAAATAGTACACGTAGTAGTACACTAGTAGTAGTAGTAGTAGTAGTGTATATTAATCTCTTGTATAGCGCTGTTCTCCCAAAGTACATGGACTCACCACACAGTACAACATAATCAGACACATTAATGGAGCACGGAGAGCGCCAGCTGTCCACAATCCGCTATAATGTTCTATAATGTTACACAGTAACAGTGTCATCATCTCTGCTCAGTCTTCCTCCCCAAACCACAGCGTAATGCCCAAGATCTGTCAGCCGTAGGCTCAGTGCCATAGAGTCTCATGATTGATCGATTTGGTTCAGTTTTTACGTCGACACCCACCTCAGGTAATATGGCCGACGGGGATACCCATCCCAGGGAAGTGGGGGAAAGGGGGGTGGGACTTATCTAATCCTATACTGACACCACCAGAACAACAATAGTGGGGGACGGGGGACTTATCTAATCCTATACTGACACCACCAGAACAACAATGATATTAAGATGGGACAGTGAGAAGGCCAGTTTTAATGTAGCACACCACGGGGAGTCTCTTGAAGCTTGATTTGTATGTTAAATATCATGAATCGGAAAATTATTGAAAATCGAACTTGTATGAATCTGTTCTCCAAACTCATTCGCGTATTACATATGATTACGCTTTTCGGCGAAGCACAGAAAACTCAAGCTGTTAGGCGAGCTGACCATATCCCACTGTATTGTTACACAGTCTGTATCTTTGGTCAGCGTGCATGCTGGGTGTTGTCATGTCTCCATAAGCCAGCCACTGATATGACTTAGAGGATCTTTACCGTGTGTATCTGATGTCCATATACACATGAACGAGACAACGAAACAGCCTTGATGGAGGCAGACACAAGAAGATCATTCATAAGGAAGATTTGCAAAAGACAGGCAACATTTACAGGCCATTTTATGAGGAAAGGGGAATTGGAGCACCTGGTCACAACAGGAAAGCTGGGGGGAGGGGGGGGAGAGAGCACCAGGTAGACCCAGGGAAAAAATATTAGACGGACTTGCAGAGAGGCTGAAGACAGGGTGGAAGATGTGCTTGCGGCAACAAGGGACAGATGCATATGGAGGGCCATGATCGCCTACGCCATGTGGCAAAGCACTTGATGATGATGATGATGATGATGATGATGATGATGATGATGATGATGATGATGATGATGATGATACACATGAAGGGGCTTTAAGCAGTGGCAAGTCTCCATACTTGTTGACTTGGGAGATCAGAAAATTCTCTGCCCCTAACCCACCAGGCAGAGAAGTCCCGGCGGTTCGATCCCAGGACTATCCGCTTGAAAGTCCGATATGGCCGACATTTGCCCGCTTGATATCTCACCATCGTTCTCTGGCTATGTGGCAAGTATCAGATTGTTCTTCGGTAAAGCACGTATGACTACACACCATCATCATCATCATCATCAAGTGCCTTGCCACATGGCGGTGGCGATCATGGCCTTCCATCTGCTTCTATCCTTTGTTGCCTCAAGCACCTCTTCCACCCTTTTTGTCTTCAGCCACTCTGCGAGTTCGTCCAATATCTTCTCCCTGGGTCTACCTGCTGAAAATAAGTGACTGCACATACGTCTGTACAAATGGCACCTCATTCAGCAGACACTGGTAGTTCTCGTGGGATATTAGTATAAAACGTTGAGCAATGGCAAGATCATGAAGTGGAATTTTAGATTTCATTTTTTTTCTGAGTGGGACATTTTTAAACAATTTCACTTTATTTTGTTTCTCACATTACAAACTGCAATGTGAATTTTTATGTTAGTTTATCCTATGGTTCATTGTGTGTAATTTATGAGGTTGAGAAAGAACCAAAGAGAGTGACAGAAAAGAGGACATTTCTAACACAGGATTTCCAGAAGGTGGGATACTATCTATACTGAAAGAATCCCCGGCATTCCCACGGGAGGTGGTAAGCAAAATAATCCTGGCTTAAAAAAAGGTTAGAATGATTTTCTTATATATTTTTTCTTGAAGAACATCGCACTTAAACGGTTGTATTTGTGCTGACCATGTTGTTCCTGCCAGAAGCCATTTTTACAATACTATGATGATGGCCATGGGGAAAATAAACATGATAGCATGGAATCCATCTAGGGTTGAACCGCCTGACATGACTGTTCTCTACGTTCATTATCATGATACATGCTTGCGCCAACCAGAACCTGAGAAACAGACGACATTAACGGATCATAAATTTTGAGCGATACCCTTAATTCTTTTCTCGCCATGGTCGCAGTCAAGCGACTTCCCGTTCGACCGCCATGGTCGCATTTGTGCGACTTGGAGGGGTCATGCTAAACAATAACTGTTCACGTGGGTACAAAGCTTCTGTCAGCTCCACTGGTGAATGCAGTCGACTGTGCTATTTTTAAACTTTACCCAGCGACCTAATTTTTCAGTAGTAAGGCCGAAGTGTGGCTTTGTTAACTGTCGGAATTTACGTCACATTTTCTCCGAAGCGTTTTCTCTAAAATGGTTGCAAATCGACACGCATTGTCTACCACTCCGAGTAGAATAAGCAGACAGCTGACTTTGTGTGTAGATTTTCCATTGCTTTTCCTCATTCATTATAATGATATCTGGTGCACAACTCACGAAATAAGGTCAGTAGTACAACTAATAAAAAGTATGAAAAAATTTTTGTTTTTCTTTATAATAAGATTATCTGTGGAATAATCAATCAAGCACATTAACATAAGGAAGCATACATAAATAAATACATCTGCCCTTTACACAGCAAAAAAAAAAAAAGTAAGTGATGCAAAATTGGATGCCCAAAATAAACTTGGCACTAGTGCCGTTTTGGGGCAAACTTGGCGATGAAAGAGTTAATTACGTTTCTGTCACTGTCACGGGAAGAGTTTTTGTGTGTCATGGGAAGAATTTCTGAAGTGTCGTTCTTCAATTCGGGGGATGTTTACGCGGAATTACCTTTCTATAAAAATAGAAATCACACACAACAAGAAGGAAGGAAGAAGACACAAACAGAAGCGCGCAAAGCACACCAGCAATAACTTTCAACAAGTAGCCCACACTTAGCATGATAAGTCAATATAGTTTCTTTCATTAAGCATGTTCAACTTAGGGCATAATCATTCATCATCATATTCTTATTTATCAGAGCACGCTGGGGCTCTGACCCAACTTGTCATAAGCTAGCTTCGAGCATGTCCTCTCCTGTGAGTGCATGGAAGAGGAGTTTACGTGAAAAAGCACAGGCCAGAACCTGTCCACTGAGACGATGGACCGCTCCCTTTCACCGGAGCGATCCTCCAAAACATCCCAATAGAGCTGTACTACACCTGGCTCTATTGTTTAATTGTCTAGTTTATAGTCTAACATAAATGTGATGGGCTGTACTGCTAGGTGCTGGTTAATCCTAAATATCAGTTGACAGGCTAGTTTGTCTGGCTTGCCAGACATCTGTCAGCATCCTGTTCCAGACTGAAATACGGGTATGGGCCTTTTACTAGCTGAGGAGTTTCTATAATATATCCATGAAGTAGACGAGACTCAACTATGTGGTCCCAGTCTTCCCAGTGAGTCCATAGCACGCTCAACTCTCCGTAGGAGACAGTTGGACTCTGAACAGTCTTTGTTCGCTTTGTACACGATTGATGGGATTCACACCCTCACCCTTTTAACCCTTTGACTCCCGCACCCTGTCCGCCAGCATCTTGCATTGCCAACCACGCTAGCACAGCAAAACTTAACCCTCTGATTTCCTCATCCTATCCACCAGCCTCCTGTAGGAAGCTGGTGGATAGGATGAGGAAGTTAGAGGGTTAAGTTTTTGAAGTTGGTGTATAGGGTGCGGGAGTCAAAGGGTTAAAGGGTTAAATTAAGTGGGTTGTCCGTTGCGCTAACCACTGCTCTGCGGCGGTCTGGTATGTTCTCATATATTTACATGTCCATTGTGAGATAACATTATCGAACAATGCTCTTCTCACATGTTTGTTTCGGTTTCATATCAATTTCTCAAGGTAACATCTCCGCGCTCGGAGTGAATTCTATATGCACTAACGTCACAGGTGCCATGTGATGGATAAGATCCAGAGTGATCACGGCACAAGCCTTAAGCCTGCATATAAACCCAGTAGCTGGCCAGGTCCTGAGGTCCTACCTAGATAGTTCCATAACCCTGAGACGTAGCGGAGTGAGGTGACAGAGACCTTAACTTTTTTCCGGGACCAGTATTATGAGGGCGGCGCCCATCCCTTCTCCCTCGCTTCAATTTCATATTCATATTCATATTTTTTTACCAAGACTTGCAGGTGGCTGAGGACAGAGAGGGTGGAAGATTTGCTTGGGCAACAAGGGAAAGATACCCTAAAGAGGCCATGATCGCCAACACCATGCGGTAGGGCACATGATGATGATGATGATGATGAATGATGACTTCAGAAAGGCAAGAAGGGTCATAGTCTTCAAGGGGTAGAACCTGGCAAATCAACTCATCTCTCCAATATCAACCACAGGACATATCTCCCATGTTGTGGAACTTCTCAAATCTAACATAGTTTGCGCTACCCATTCAGCTAGCATAGAAGCAGATACAAAGCACAAAAACCGTAAGCTCAGAGCTTACGGTTTTTGTGCTTTGTATCTGCTTCTATGTTAGATTTGAGAAGTTCCACAATGGGTAGCGCAAACTATGTTAGATTTGAGAAGTTCCACAACATGGGAGATAATTCCTACGTGACTCTCAAGAGTTATGTCCTTTGGATGATATTATAAAAAATTCTCCCTGCTTCCCTCTTATTTCTTTGGTATTACCTATCTCTCCCATGTTTTATACCAAGGCAGCCCGGCAATGCTTGCTCTTCACGATTTCAACTGCCATGGGATCTTTAGCGGGCGCATCTAGAATGCTCACGAGTCCGACTCGTTTTTCGTCCCCTTCCAAAGGACTATCTTTGTGAATATAGAGAGATCACTGAAAATGAGTGTAGGCTTTTGTCCTACTGCAGAATATCATTGTTAGAAATGAGGAGCACCCCCAGATCTGAGATATGAATAATCGAACAGCAATGCTTACACAGTCGGCACTCAAAAATAAAAATTTTCATCAGTTGCCTCACAGAACCACTACCACCACCACCACCACCACCACACAACACAACAACAACAACAACGAAACAGAATCAGAACACGTGTTTAACATAATAAAACAAGACAGGCGTAATTTTCAGCCAACTGACCTTTGTCAAGCGTATACAAAATAAAACAAAGAATTAATGCACAGCACTTCAGCAGAAAAGAAAAACAAGAGAACTTCCCTAATGTGGTGTTGGGCACAAAAATTGCAGATGTGCATTGAATATTTGTGACTTTGGTTCAGATATCATCAGCATTACTGTTATTTCTTTTATGCTTATTATTGCTAGCTTACATTAATTATCAAGAAGGTGACAAGCATTCTTACCAACAGATGCCTATCAATTAACATCAGAAAGAGAGTCCTTGAATGTTATATAGAACCAAT
>JAPXFY010000030.1:40687769-40690269 GCA_030674185.1 Monoplex corrugatus | reverse complement strand
CTCTCGGGGGGCCGGGCCACATCCAGGTCATGACTCCTGGATGCCCTTCTGCTGTTGTCTATTTTTTTTTTTTTTTCCCACGCCGGGGATCGAACCTGGGCGATTCTGCGCTTCAGAACTGCGGTACGCGGTTTTACCAATGTGCTAACGGGGCACACATCATCTGTAGGGAATTTAATCCTTATGAAGTTCACTTTTTTCCCAGATCCAGCTTGAGCTCCTTTCTGCTGCCTCTGCCATCGCTTTAAGGGCTCTAGTCCTCTTCTTCCCAGAAATGGCGAGTTGTTTCATGAGATCATAAGCGGAGGTGCCCACAAACCCTCTTGCCCCGACCTCTATGGCGAAGATTTTGACCCGCAGACCTGCTTTCTTCAGGGTGCTGGCAAGACCGGCGTATTTTTCGGTCTTGTAGATATGTGCTTCTTCCATTCTGCTTTCGTATGGCACAGTGAGTTCTATCAGAATCACTTGTTTCGAGGAGTCAGAGTGGAGAGCGATGTCTGGTCTCATGCCTGTCTTGCTGATGACATCTGGGTAATTTCTCCACTCTGGGAGGTCTGCTGTACACTCCCAGTCGACTGCTCCATCCAGAAGACCCTTTGGCAATGTGCTGGTTGTCATAGCACTTTCGGGCCAGACCTGTTTCCCTCCTGCTTTGTAGAACGTTGTCATAGCAATTGGTGCGTTTGGGGTCATGGTTTTTTCGCTAACCACATCTGTGATCACTTTCAGAACTTGGTTGTGCCTCCATGTATACCTTCCTTGGGCTAGCGCTACTTTGCAAGAGCTTAGGACATGTTCCACTGTTTGTTTCTTCTGACAGAGCGGACATGCTGGGTCGTCTGCTTTCCCCCATTTCACTAAGTTTGCATTCGAGGGGAGCAGGTCATATACAGATCTGAGGAGGAAGCTTATCCTTAGAGGAGCCATGTGCCACATATCGTTCCAGCTGAGACTTCTTTGGAGTGCACTGTCCCATGTTGTCCATTGCCCCTGTTGACCTTGCTGGACTGCCTTCTGCACTCTTTTGACATCTTCTTCTTCCTTCAACTCCTGTATGATCATGTCTCTTTTTTCCTTCCCTTTGGCTTTGGACCACCACTGCATTTTTGTTGCTCCCAGTCCCTGTCTGTTGGTTTGCGTGTGTCCAATTATTTCTTTGATGCTGAGGTTTCTCTTGGCATTGTTTACAGCCTCTTGGACTTTCCACTTTCTGCCAGTTCTCAGCTTTGGATGAACTGATCTCACGATATTGTCTTCCGATTCCTCCAGCATGCTCAACAGTCTTGCTTTTCCAACTTTGTATTCCTCCACTATGGATTTGAGAGGTAGCTTCAGCATTGCTTGACGACAGTAGAATGCAACATCAGTGAGACCAGGTGGGACACCGAGCCATTTTCTTGTGTATTTGTTGATTTTGGCTTCCATTGCTTCGACTGTGCTGGTGCAAATGTCATAGATTAGCAGTGGCCACAGCAGCTTTGGTATCAGCATGAACTGTAGACACCAGACTTTGTATTTGCCTGGCAGTCCGCAGTTATCTATTTTCTTCAGGCCTTCTTCTGCTGTTTGCTTGGTTTCACATCCCCTTTGTGTGTCTTTCAGGGAGTCATCATACCATCTTCCGAGACTTTTTACTGGCTCTTCTGTGACAGTGGGGATGGCTTGGTTGGCTACCATGAATTTGACTGAATCTGCCACTTTTCCTTTTCGCAGTGAGAGACTTCGGGATTTCTTAGGTTTGAACCTCATTCTTGAAGAGGCCACCAGCTCATCCAGCTGCTTTAAGATTTGGTGGTGTCTCTTCCTCATCCGTGGACAAGACTGTTGTGTCATCCATGAAAGCTTTCAGAGGAGGCATCTGGTATCCATCTCCCAGATTCACTGGACCTGAACTCTTCATTGCAGCTTTCAAGATGACTTCCATTGCCAACACGAACAGTATGGGAGAGATTGCACAGCCCATTGCAATGCCCACCTCTAGGTCTATCCAGTCCGTGGTGTATTCTTTGGTAGAGAACCGCATTGAGAACCCTTGGAAATACTTCCTCAGCATTGTTCGGATGTTTTCTGGGATGTGATACATTTCAAGAGCCAGCTGGATCATATCGTGTGGAACTGATCCATATGCATTCGCCAGATCAAGCCAAACTACGTCAATGTTTCTCTTCTCTGTTCTTGCTTTTTGGATGGCATCCCAAATCAACGTGGCATGTTCCAAGCATCCAGGCATTCCTGGTATGCCTCCCTTTTGGACTGACATATCCAGATACTTGTTTTCAGTCAGGTATTTTGTCAATCTTGCTGCCATAACAGAGAAGAAGATTTTCCCCTCGACGTTCAGAAGTGATATTGGCCTGAACTGATTGATGCTGCTGGAGTTCTGCTCCTTCGGAATGTACACTCCTTCAGCTCTCATCCATTGGTCGCTGATCTTCTGGTTCCTCCATGCTGATCGAATCATCTTGTGGAGCCACTCGAGCACTTTTGGGCATTTCTT
>JAPXFY010000030.1:40672769-40677769 GCA_030674185.1 Monoplex corrugatus | reverse complement strand
TAGATTGCAGATAGGATAGATATCCATAGATATAGATAGATAGATAGTGATGATAGATATAGATAGATAAAGATAATAGATAGACCAATAGATAGATAGATAAAGATAGATAGATAATAGATCCATAGATAGATAGATAATAATGGATCCATAGATAGATAGAATAGATAGATCAGAGATGTAATAGATAGGTCCTAATAGATAGTAGATAGATAGATGAATAGATGGAAGATGTGATAGAAGATAGATCCATAGATAGATGAGATAGAAGATCCATAGAGAGTGATTGATTGAAGATAGTAAGATCCATAGTAGATAGGTGATTTAGATAGACTAGATAGATAGATAATATATAGAAGGATAGATAATAGATCAATGATAGATAGATAGTGATAAGATAGATAGATAGATGATATATAGATAGATAGATAGATTATAGAAGAAGATAGATAGAAAAGATAGATGATCCTGATAGATAGACAATGATTAATAAAAGATAAATAATAGATAGATAATAATAGAGAGATAATAGTAATAAATAGAAGGAGAAGATAGAAAGAGATAGATAGATAGGTGGATAGATAATAATAGATAACAATAGAATAGTAGAAAGAAAGATAATAGATAGACAGATAGAGATCATAATAGATAGACAGATGAAAAATAGATAGATGATATATAGATAATAGATAGATAAAGAGATAGAGTTAGATCGGCAGATAGATAGATCGACTAGACAGATGATGACAACGATGATCGATAGATGTAATGAATAGATAGAAATAGATAAGAGATAGATAAGAGATAAATAGATGGAAGATAGATGAAGATAGATAGGTGATAATTAAGTTTAGATAATATGATTAGAAGATAATAGATAGATGATAGATGTGATGGAAAATAGATAGTACCAAATAGATAGATAGATAGATAGATGATAATAGATAGATAGTATAATAGATAGATAGATAGATAGATACATATATACCCTCAAAATTGTATCATTAAAACAAGTTGGAGAAGGAAAGAAATATCATTTTGAAAGGAGGCTTCCAATATGATTTGACGGTAATAATACGTTCTGATACGCTTTTTATCTTGCAAAGAAAGCCAACGACAGTGGGAAAAGAAGTTTTGGATGATGGAAATTGCATTAAACAAAGTAACGATGGTTTAAGAAGGGTCAAGAGCAGTTAAACGTAACTGGACGTGAGAGTTAAGGGCCTAAGTGCCCATCCATTTGTTGAAGGGAGTATCTCCGGTGTTGTCTGAAGCTGCTTTTAGTCAAGAGGCTGACGGTTTTTTTTGTCATCTTCTCGTCCTTCTTCCTGCCCTCTCCCTTCTTCTCCCCTCCTCTTTCTCTTCTCTCTCTTTCTCTCTCTACTTTTTGACAAGATATGTCTATTCCCCTTCTCATGAAAACATCTTTTTTCTCTGAAATACTCAGTAACTGTCTGTGTGAAGACTGTGAAAATGTGATGTCTGATCTGTCTGTCTGATGATGTTTTCACAGATCCTGATAGATAGAATGAAAGAATAACGACATATAAGTAGATAGAAATAATAGACATAGACAATTAATAGATAGAATAGATAGATAATAGATAGAAGAAGAAGATAGATAGATAGATAGATAGATAGATAGATAGATAGATAGATAGATAGATGGACATAATGATAAAATGGAATGTTAATGGTTGATAGTTTCCAAATACATGTAATAGTTAGCGTGTTTTTATTTTGATCCATCACGATTTGAAAAGTTGAAATTGTCTAATGCGTGTCGCAAGGTTATGTCTCATTGAAATACAGATAAATTCGTCAGTGTCGTGCTAACAGCCATCACGATTCTTTTTAAAATGATACTGTCTATAATTGGTGTGATGTTGCCACTCTATTAAACATTATCGTAACTTGTGTCTCTCTCTACTCCTCACGTTCTTTTTAATTGTACTGCTCTCTCATTTATTGTCTCTTGCCTCTTTTTCTCTCTTCTCGCTCTCTCTTGCGTTCTTTTAAAATGATACTGTCATATTACTTTGGAATGTGATGTTGCTACCTCTCTTTTGCCTCTCTCTTTCTCTTTCTGTCTCTCTCTCTCTCTCTCTCTCTCTCTCTTCTCTCTTCTTCTCTCTTCTCTCTCTCTTTCTCTCTCTTTCTCTCTTTCTTCTCTTCTCTCTCTCTTCTCTCTCTCTCTTCTCTCTCTCTCTCTCTCTTTCTCTCTCTCTCTCTCTCTTTCTCTTCTCTTCTCTCTCTTTCTCTCTCTTCTCTCTCTCTCTCTTTCTCTTTCTCTCTCTCTTTCTCTCTCTCTCTCTCTCTTCTCTCTCTCTCTCTCTCTCTCTCTCTCTCTTCTTGTAATTTTTCCTCTCTTTATCTTTCTCTCTCTCTTTTCTCTCTCTCCTCTTTTTCTCTCTCTCTTTCTCTCTCTCTCTTCCTCTCTCTCTCTCTCTCTCTCTCTCTTTCTCTCTCTCCTCTCCTCCCTCCCTCCCTCTTCTCTTCTCTCTTTCACTCTTTTTAAAAGTACTGCATGTACTTTGTCAATGTTTGTTCCTGTTTATGCTCTTCTTCTCTCTCTGTGTCTCTCTCTCTCTCTCTCTCTCTCTCTGTCTTTCTCTCTCTCACTTTTTCTCATTCCTCTCTCTCTCTTTCACTCTCTCTCATTCTCTCTTTCTGCTCTTCTGTCTGTCTCTCTCTCTTCTCTCTTCTCTTTCTCTGTCTCTCTGTCTCTTCTCTTCTCTGTCTGTATCTGTCTCTGTCTCTCTCTTCTCTCCGTCTCTGTGTCTCTGTCTCTCTTGTCTCTCTGTGTCTCTCTGTGTCTCTCTTTCTCTCCTCTCTCTCCTCTCTCTCCCCTCTCTCTCTCCTCTCTCTCTCTCTCTCTCCTCTCTCTAGCTCGATTTCGTCTGTCGATTTATCAGTAAATTTATTTCGTCTCAATAGTCTGATTCATTTTATCAGTTGTTGAATGAATCAATAATGTTTTGAATAATACTAATGATTAACTGCTTAAATCATCGATCGATTGATCAAGTGAGAGATTGATGGAATGGACTGATTGAGTCACTGATACATTGCACTGATTGATTGTTAAATGATTAATTTATTGAGTCATTGATCTTCTGAATAAAAGTAAATTGTTAATAAATAATCAATAGTCCTTTACATTCTTTTTATGACCCCACTCCAGTGTATGCGTGTCTGTGTATGTGTTGTGTGTGTGTTGGTGTGTGTGTGTGGTGTGTGTGTGCATGACGTGTGTGATGTGTGTGTGTGTGTGGTGTGTGCGAATGTATGTGGTGTGTGTGTATGTGTGTCTGTGTGTGGTGAGTGTATATGTGTGTGAATGTGTGTGTTGTGCATGATGTGTGTGTGTGTGTGTGTGTGTGTGTGAATGTGTGTGGTGTGGTAGTGTTATGTGTGTTGTGTGTTTGGGGGAGGGTCAGTGATATTGTGTGTGTAGTCTGTGGTGTATGTTGTGTGTGTATGTCTGTGTGTGTGTGTTGTGTGTGTGTGTGTGTGACTGTGCGTGTGTGTGTGTGGTGGTGTGCGTGTGACTGTGTGTGTGTGTGTAGTGTGTGTGAGTGTGTGTGTGTGTGTTGTGAAAGTCTATCGTACGTGTATGTATGTGGGAAAGTCGCGTGTTAGTGGTTGCGCGCGTTTGCGTGTGTGTGTGATGTTGTGTGTGTGTTGTGTGTGTGTGTGTGTGTGTGTGTGTGTGTTGTGTGTGTGTGTGTGTGTGATTGTGTGTGTGTGAGTGTGTGTGTGTAATGTTACTCACGTCCTCACTCTCTCTCTCTCTCTCTCTCTCATTTCTCATCTCCTTCTCTCTCCTCTATGTTGTGGTGTATTTGTGTAAGCCACCGACGCGTAAGCCATACAGGCTGTAACCTTCAAACCATAAACAACAGTGGAAACGGATCCAAAGGGCGTCTGTCATGTGAAGTAGGTGCCAACGGGTCTAGGATTCGGTTCAACCCGATATTTGGAAAGATCCTGATCTATCTAAACGACGCTTGCATTTCAGCCAGTCAGCGTCGACACTGAACCGCCACCCACCACACTCCGCCCTCATCCCCGCAATGAAAAAACAACAACAACAAAAGTATTCTATAAAGGGAACCAGAAGAAAAAAAAACCACAGAAAAAAAAAAAAAAAAAAAAATGATTAAAGCGTATCAATGCAACCAACAGACTGGCACAAATTTTTCACAACTGGCTTTGTCAACAAAATTTCAACGAACAAACATCCATTAAAAAAAATTTTAAAAAGTTAGTGAAAATGACTGAAACTTCCCTTGCTCTGTCCGGTGAAAAAGGAATCCGCCACCCACCACCACCTTTACACCCACCCACCCTGCTAAACAACAACAAACAAAACTAAACAAGTCTTCTAACAAGCTGTGAAACGTGCCAATTCGCACACGAATACACTTGATAGTTTTCATCAAGTTAACGATGTTCTCTGAAATAGCTAAGCAGAAAAGCAAAAAAAACAAACAAAAAACAACATCAACAAACAAAATAAATAAAATAAACGTTATTGGTAAGGCAATTGTGTCAATGTAAATGTCATTGTCTCCTGATGACGCCTATAGCGAAACAACTAAACTATTGATGACCTTCACCTTAACCGTTTCAAAGAGGATCGGTGAGTGAACACAGTCTGTTTCACACTGACATCTCACCGCACAGTTCAAACGTATTCTTTTCAACCATGCCAACCAAACGTGTCCGTTGTTTAACCTTTCACTCCGCACCTATCCACCACTGCAAAAACTTACCTTTGACCCTCACCTATCCACCAGCTGCGAAAACTTAACCCTTTGACTCCTCACCCTACCACCAGCTCAAAAACTTAACCTTTGACTCCTCTACCTATCCACAGCTGAAAAACTTAATCCTTTGACACCCTCACCCTATCCACCAGCCTTTGACTCCCTCACCCTATCCACCAGCCTTTGACTCCCTCACCCTATCCACCAGCTGCAAAAACTTAATCCTTT
>JAPXFY010000030.1:40652769-40667769 GCA_030674185.1 Monoplex corrugatus | reverse complement strand
AAGCTGATGGAGACAACAGGGAGTTTATTTATTTGTCTGTCTGTTTTTTGTTTTTCACTAGCTTTTGCCTTGTTTTTTGTTGTGTGTTGTCTTATGTTTATGCTTGACAACGGCCAGTTGGCCGAAAATTTGCGCCTGTCTTGTCTGGTTACGTTTACATTCATCATCATCATCAGGTGCCCTGCCGCATGGCGATGGCGATCATGGACTTCCATCTGTCTCTATCTCTCGTTGCTCCTAGCATCTCCCCCACCCTCCTCATCCCCATCTGCAAGTCCGTCCAGCATTTTTTCCCTGGGTCTACCCGGTGCTCTGTTTCCCTCCAGCTTTCCCGTTGTGACCAGGTGCTCCAAATCCCCCTTCCTCATAAAATGGCCTATAAATGTTGCCTGTCTTTTCCTAATCTTCCTTATGAGTGATCTACTTGTGTCTGCCTCCATCAAGACTGCCTCGTTTGTTTTCTTTGCTGTCCATAGTACTCTCAACATTCTTCTTAGAAACCACATCTCAGTCTTGTTCTGGCTTTGTTTGTTGACTGTCCACGCCTCGGATCCGTACAACAGTATTGGTTCTATATAACATTCAAGAACGTTTACATTAAATACACAATTTGATTCTAATTTCGTGCTTTTTTACTCTTTATCGGAAGAACCAGCCAAACCGCGTTAGTTTCAGTTTTAGTTTTAGTTTCTCAAGATGACGTCTCCGCGCTCGGAACGAAATCCATATGCGCTTAAGTCACAGGTGCAACGTGTGTGGTGACCGTGACACAAGCCTTAAATTAACTTAAGCCTGCACATAAACCCATGAGCTGGCCAGGTCCTGAGGCCCTACCCAGACTATGTTTTACCTAGTCTATATTTTATACTGGTATTTTTATCAGCCTACCACCGGAATTAAATTTCCCAACAGCACCGTTCCCAGGCAGTCACCCATCCAACTTCTAACAGGGCCCGACGTTGCTTAACTTCGGTGATCTGACGAGAACCGGTGTTTTCAACGCGGTATGGCCGTAGGCCGAAAAGTGGTTCGGTGTGGAGGGGGGGGGGGAGGGGGGTACGCGTCAGACAGAGAATGAGAAGGAGAGGCTAAAGTGAAAGAGACAGTAACAGATCGACATCACGTCCTTTCCTTTCGTTTACTGTCTGTATGGGTCGGGCCACATCTGGTGACGGCAACTGTAGTAATCCCCCATCCCCATCCCCCACCCCCCACCCCCCATCCCCCATCCCCCATTTCCGGCCATGGAGTTTAGTGGTCAGCCCAGTTGAATGAATACAGGATTTCACGACTTTTGATTGGTCTGTTAAAAGAAGATTCCACGCGATGCACGCGGCGCCGTAGTTTACGGGGGAACGCCCCTAGCTAATCAATAAACATGACCTGCCCTCAGCACGCGCCATAGCGCGAGCACGATGTCACACGGAGGAGGGGCCACGCGGCATTCCAATTCTTCCTTGGCTGGTCGTATAAAACTCTTTTCAACAGCTTGAAAGCATTGAAAGAGTGTTTACAGCCTCGTCACAAGTTTTACAACTCACTGTATCCATTTGGGGGGATTTTCCACATTTGTTGGGGTGGAAACAGGTGGTGATTGGTTACAGTCTTGTCATGAATAGAGACGTTAACAGACTTGTGGCTCTTTCCTTGTTTCATTAGTTTGGAGTCTGGGTCAGGAGGCGGTCATTGCATTCCAAGCTGGGTGAAAAGTGTTTATCCCTCAAAGTGTTTGTGCCTGTACCGACCTCAAAGAATATTAATTGTTGGGGTCTTGTCACTCACGTCAACAATACAAAGCAATACCAGCTACCACAACAACAACAACAGAAGCAACATCAGAAACAACAGTAATAACAACAGCAAACGACAACAACAACAGCAACAACAACAACAACAGAAAGTAGTGTGTACTCGTCATCAATTTTGAAAGAATCTGGTTCTGGTGATGGAAAAAGTTGACTTTTTCTAAACAAAAATAGCAAACACAAGAATTGTCTAAAACGTGCACTGGACAGTGTTGGAGAGGCTGTTTTGGGCAGAATTTTCAAGACTTGTGACAATCTGTGAAATCGTAACAGACTTCTTCCAGTGAGGAAACCGCATCACACGTAAACATGCAAATAAGCATAAACTAACAGAGTGAAGCATACACCAACAGACATGTGAAGCATAAAATAACAGACCGTTTGAAAGGACACAATACCAGCTTTATAGACGGTGCTTCATTATATGTTTTGCAACAAAAAGTAAATTTGTCCTCCTTGACTGCGTTTGTATGAAAGTATTCTACAAAACAAGCAGAGTCTTTCAAAACCATTGCCTCGTGTACTTTGAGGCTTTTTCCACAGTGAAGGATTCAATTTCCAGTTCCTTCAGTCAGCAATGTCTAACGTCGATGGTGCGTGGATCAGAAGAGTTTTTCTTTTGCCACAATAAGATTTAACTGTTTTGTCCTTACTTAATTATCCCACAGACTTCAATTTCGATCTCATCTCCAACAAACACTTTTTTAATGAGCAATTTTATCTTTTGCGTTAGGAATAAAACATTTTGCTAGTCATAGTTCCAGATATTTGACTTGCACCCTATATCAGTCCTCAAAATGGAATCACCACCTACTGCCATAGAAAATCTAAGAAGCGGCTTTAGCAGCAGCTTCAGGTGCACGTTCACACACGCAGACGGCGCAGCAGACGACACCAGCAACCGTCCCAACGACTGTTCACCACACGTCACGAAACGCACCTTCTCCATCAGAGACATCATCGGAGAAGATAACTCTACCAGTGAAAAAGCGGACACTGAAACAGCAGGGGAGACGACCACTGCAGGGGACGACAGAGATCTACGTAATGATCGGGTAGTGGGTCACAATGACACTCAATTTCCCAGTGAAGCAGACGTTGGAAGTCTGGGTGTTCCAAGTTCCAGTCATCAACCATATCATCCGTGGACTCGGGATCCTTCCAGTTTCAGTTTTCAGGGAGCGTTACCTCCCGTGAACTCACTTTCAAGGGGAGGTTATCCCGGACTGCCTTCCGGTTTGGGACAACCCGACTGGATGTTCCACAACTTGTATCAGCGTCATCTTTGGCTGGAAGGTAAGCCAACAGGATCCAACTAACATTTGAGAACAAAAAAGTGTGAAAACAATATTATCTATCTATCTATTTATCTAGATATATATATAAAATATATATATATATATATATGTGTGTAATATATATATATATATATATATATATATACATGTCTACATATATATCATTATCATCATGTGCCCAGCCAGATAGCGTTGGCGATCATGGCCCTCCATACGAATCTATCTCCTGTCGCTGCAAGTACATCTTCCATCCTCTCTGTCCTCAGCCAACCTGCAAGTCCGTCCAATATTTTCTCCCTGGGTCTACCTGGTGCTCTCTTTCCCTCCAGCTTTCCTGTTGTGACCAGGAGCTCTAATTTTTCTTTCCTCATCAAATGTCCTATAAATGTTGCTTGCCTTTTCCTGATTTTCTTTATTTATTAATGATCTTCTTGTTTCTGCCTCCATCAAGACTGTCTCGTTTGTTTGTTTGTTGTTGTTGTTGTTTTTTTTGCTGTCCATGGAGCTCTCAACATTCTTCTTAAGCCTGTATTGTTTATGTTGTTGAATTCAAATGCCTCTGCTGCATTTTCACAGTAGATGGAAGACTCACCAGTGAGATGAAACCAGACTCCAGAAAACAAACGATGTCAGCTACCAATTTGCCACACTATTTATATATTTATATATATGTCAGCTACCAATTTGCCACTACTATTTATATATTTTTATAATTTTTTTTTTTTAAATTTTTATATAGCGCAAAATCTTGATAAAATCAAATCTACGCGCTGAAACAGACACACACGCACGCACGCACACAGACGCACACACACACACACCACACACACACACACACACACACACACACACACACACACACACACACACACACGGCTATAAGTGAGGAGAAAGAATAAAAGCAATGGAAAATTATAGAGAGCATATTATATACAATTATATATTACAATGTGATTCCCCTCCGAGTGGAGACAGGCTGCAGAGGGGATTGAGTGAGGTCAGGATTTTATGCAGAAGAGACAAGGTGAGTTTTGAGAGCGGACTTGAAGGAGACAAAAGTAGGTTGCTGACGGACTGAGAGAGGAAGTTTGTTCCAGGAAAGTGGACCAGAAACGGAGACATACCTATTGAAACAAAAGTCAAAGTCAAACAGTTCCATTTCATCCCAAGTCTAACATACTGTTGCCAGAGGGGATGACTCTCAGCAAACCCATGGAGCACATAATTAGTACCTGAGAGTTGCATTTTTTTCAGAAGGGCTGTCAACAAGATCAGACGTGACATGATCAGAACCACTCATTTCAGAGATAATAATAATAATAATGGCTTCTTATATAGCGCTTAATCAAAATAATTTCTCTAAGTGCTTTACAAAAATATACTGCGTTCACCTCTCCTACACACACAACCACACACCTCACAAACAACTACGAATACCACCACTACAGAAACCAACAAATCCTACGAGCACAACACTCACTCATCTCAAACATTGCTACAAAACCAAATCACACAACGTTCAATTATACAACAAACACATGCAATAGAAAACACACCCTGAAACAGTATGTCAAAACAAGGCTTAGACGGCTATGACATAGGTGGTACCCCTACGCAGCATTGACTAGTTGTGAGAAAATAGATGGGTTTTAAGTTTAGACTTGAAAGAAGAGAAATAATCTGAATGTCTGAGAGAGTCTGGCAGTCTGTTCCACATCGATGGAGCTTGAAAAGAGAAAGACCTTTCACCAGTAGGAGATATAGTAGATCTAGGAATAACATCATCAGAAAGAAGTAAATGATTTGGTCATAAGACATGCATGAAACCTCACAATTATTATTATTATTATTATTATTATTATTATTATTATTATTGTTATTGTTGTTATATTATTATTATTATTATTATTATTATTATATTGTTATTATTATTATTGTTATTATTATTATTATCGTTATTATTGTTATTATTTTCTTTGAAGCACGGCCGACTGCGTAGAACCATATCAGGGCTATAACCTGTTTCAAAACATACGCAATGCTTCAACTGGGGGAAAAAAAAGGAAAAAGAAAAGCAAGTATACATGTACATAATAATGCATTCGCGCACATAATCTAAGGAGATGCCACTGGCGTTGACGGCCCCGTCAATTTGTCGTTCAGGGGATTTTAAAAAAATCTGAATAGTAAACATCACTAAGGACATTAAAACATATATATAAAAACAGGCCTAAATTCCCTTAAATTGTTTCCGCATATCTCATTTCCTTAGGGCCAAAAATGCACTTAATACCTGCGTCCAATTATCAGTCCTAAGAGAAAGTATGTAAGACTTTATGGAACACATACAGGTGAATGGACCATTAAGGCAAAAAATGACAAAAAGAAATGACAGAAAGCAAAGGAACAAGGCAGAAACAAAGAGAGTGACAGAAAAGAAGAAATCTCTAGCACAGAATTTCCAGAAGGTTGCGATACTTTTTATACTGAAAGAGCCCCCAGCATCCCTAAGAGGAACCAGAAGAACAAGAAAACCAATGTAAGCGCGTATTCAACAAAACAAGACAAGACAAGCGCAAATTTTCGGCCAACCGGCCTTTGTCAAGCGCGAACGCACGGTCACAAACAGACCACAAACACCAAACAACGGATAATAAAAAGAAGACTAAACACTTCCCTGCCGCCTCGTCCAGTGGATGAAAAGAGACCAAATGGAATGCCCATGTGTTCATGAGGGCATGTAGTTTCATCAGCTGGTTCAACAAGCATATGATAAAAAGATGAGTAGATTGAAAGCGAGAGGCAGACCAAGAAAGACCTGCATTGATGACATGAAAAAGTATTTGAGGTCATGTAGCATTTTCTATATTTAACCCTTTCATTCCCGCATCCTATCTACTAACTGCAAAATTTTAAACTTTGTCCCCTCATCCTACAGGGAAGGGAATCAAAGGGTTAAGTTTTTGCTTTGCTAGCATGGTTGAAAATGCAGGATGCTGGTGGACAGGCTGTGGGAGTCAAAGGGTTAAAATCTTTCAGGTCACTGCTGACTGTTAACTCTTTCTGTCCGTGACGCACGTGATGGTAGAAGAGGATACATGAAAGATACAATCAGAAAGAAGAACAATCTATCTTGTCTTGTCTTGTCTTGTCTTGTCCTGTCCTGTCTTGCCCTGTCCTTGAAACTACCAGAGAAGGACCAGGTGTTTCTGTTCTTTAACGATCCATCTGTCTGTCTGTCTGTCTGTCTTTGTCTGTCTGTCTTCTCAAAATTGTTGTATCTGGTGTTAGTTTGTTTGTAATCTTACGCTTGACAAAGGCCAGTTAGCCGAAAATGTTTGCCTGTCTTGTCTTTTTGTATTAAATACGCGTTCGTATTCTTCTTTCGTGTTTTTTTTTTTCTTCTGGTTCTGTTTGCTTGAACGCGGACGTCAGTCACACTTGTTTTGGATTTCGACTACCTCAAGTTTAATTTATAAAAAAGATAGAAAGAAAGGGAGAGGAGGCGTAGGGAAGATTACATGTCTTGTGCAAAAGTGTATTTGAAATTTTTTTTTTTTTTAAAAAGCGGGGTTATGGGGGGGGGGGGGGGGGGGGGGGGGGGGACGTACGATATATGAAAAAAAAAAAAAAAAAGTTTGGAAATTTCGAATTTGTTCAAAGGGGATTCTCCGCTTTCAGACAATTCCATATGCGCTCCACCCAAATCTGCCAACTCTTCCTGGAAGTCTTCCTGATCCTGGACAAAACACTGCGTGCTGGTAAAGAAAAAAGAAAAAAAAAAAGAAATGGGGAAAAGAAACAAAGAAGAACATGTGCCGCGCCATGAAAAAATATCCGTGAATCTCTAGGCAGCAAATTTGGACTATTTTCTATGAATCTTAGGAAACTAATTCTAACTATTATTCTATGAATCTCTAGGAAACTAATTCTAACTATTATTCTATGAATCTCTAGGAAAACTAATTCTAACAATTATTCTATGAATCTCTAGGAACAATTCTAACAATTATTCTATGAATCTCTAGGCAACAAATTCTAACAATTATTCTATGAATCTCTAGGAAACTAATTCTAACAATTATTCTATGAATCTCTAGGACAACAAATTCTGACAATTATTCTATGAATCTCTAGGCAACAAATTCTAACAATTATTCTATGAATCTCTAGGCAACAAATTCTACAATTATTCTATGAATCTCTAGGCAACAAATTCTAACAATTATTCTATGAATCTCTAGGAACAATTCTAACAATTATTCTATGAATCTCTAGGAAACTAATTCTAACAATTATTCTATGAATCTCTAGGCAGCAAATTCTAACAATTATTCTATGAATCTCTAGGAACTAATTCTAACAATTATTCTATGAATCTCTAGGCAACTAATTCTGACAATTATTCTATGAATCTCTAGGCAACAAATTCTAACAATTATTCTATGAATCTCTAGGCAACAAATTCTGACAATTATTCTATGAATCTCTAGGCAACAAATTCTAACAATTATTCTATGAATCTCTAGGAAACTAATTCTAACAATTATTCTATGAATCTCTAGGAAACTAATTCTAACAATTATTCTATGAATCTCTAGGAAATAATTCTAACAATTATTCTATGAATCTCTAGGAAACTAATTCTAACAATTATTCTATGAATCTCTAGGAAACTAATTCTAACAATTATTCTATGAATCTCTAGGCAACAAATTCTAACAATTATTCTATGAATCTCTAGGCAACAAATTCTAACAATTATTCTATGAATCTCTAGGAAACTAATTCTAACAATTGTGACCTCCCACCACGAAATAAGTTTTTAACTAGCATTTTGGGCATTTTGAGATATACATATCACTCGAAAGTGTACATTCTGCTGATTATTTTGGTACTTGAACAAAGCTTGTACTGATAAAAATGTAGAAGTTATTTGTGTTTAAATTCATTTAGTTGTATGACGGCCATTTTGAGAAAACGGCCTCTAAAGTTTTTGTGTGCTCTACTAGACATTTTAAAAAATTTCTTTATATGGTGGCTTTGACCCAGTTTGTTTCTAATTTTCCCTGTTATTATCTGAAAGGTGCGCCAAAGAGCTTTCTGTCAGTATATTACATGTGCGGGTACTGCACAAGTTACGGTTTATAATAAGAGACAAAAATAGGTACTTTTGGTAGGAAATTGCGTTCTTTCTGCTGCGGTCAGTGCATTAAAATACCAGTTTAAATTGATTAATAATATTTTTCCAAAAAAAAAAATCTGTGGGGGATAGATTATATAGTTTACAGAAATCAATTTTGAGAAAAAGCTAAACACCCCAGATAGACCCTCAGTCACCATTTCAGCTCCTAGTGCTGTTTGACTGACTGCGAGTTAAGACTGATTTCGTGGTGGGAGGTCACAATTATCCTATGAACCTGTAGGCTACAAATTCTAACAATTATTCTATGAACCTGTTGACAACAAATTCTAACAATTATCCTATGAACCTGTAGACAACAAATTCTAACAATTATCCTATGAACCTGTTGACAACAAATTCTAACAATTATTCTATGAACTGTAGACAACAAATTCTAACAATTATCCTATGAACCTGTAGGCAACAAATTCTAACAATTATCCTATGAACCTGTAGACAACAAATTCTGACAATTATCCTATGAACCTGTAGACAACAAATTCTGACATTATCCTATGAACCTGTAGACAACAAATTCTAACAATTATCCTATGAAACCTGTAGACAACAAATTCTAACAATTATCCTATGAACCTGTAGACAACTAATTCTGACAATTATCCTATGAACCTGTAGACAACTAATTCTGACAATTATCCTATGAACCTGTTGGCAACTAATTCTAACAATTATCCTATGAACCTGTAGGCTACAAATTCTAACAATTATCCTATGAACCTGTAGACAACAAATTCTAACAATTATCCTATGAACCTGTAGATAACTAATTCTAACAATTATCCTATGAACCTGTAGGCTACAAATTCTGACAATTATTCTATGAACCTGTAGACAACAAATTCTAACAATTATCCTATGAACCTGTAGACAACAAATTCTAACAATTATTCTATGAACCTGTAGGCTACAAATTCTGACAATTATCCTATGAACCTGTAGACAACAAATTCTGACAATTATTCTATGAACCTGTAGGCTACAAATTCTGACAATTATCCTATGAACCTGTAGGCTACAAATTCTGACAATTATTCTATGAACCTGTAGGCTACAAATTCTGACAATTATCCTATGAACCTGTAGACAACTAATTCTAACAATTATCCTATGAACCTGTAGGCTACAAATTCTGACAATTATCCTATGAACCTGTAGACAACAAATTCTAACAATTATCCTATGAACCTGTAGACAACAAATTCTAACAATTATCCTATGAACCTGTAGACAACTAATTCTGACAATTATCCTATGAACCTGTAGACAACTAATTCTGACAATTATCCTATGAACCTGTTGGCAACTAATTCTAACAATTATCCTATGAACCTGTAGGCTACAAATTCTAACAATTATCCTATGAACCTGTAGACAACAAATTCTAACAATTATCCTATGAACCTGTAGATAACTAATTCTAACAATTATCCTATGAACCTGTAGGCTACAAATTCTGACAATTATTCTATGAACCTGTAGACAACAAATTCTAACAATTATCCTATGAACCTGTAGACAACAAATTCTAACAATTATTCTATGAACCTGTAGGCTACAAATTCTGACAATTATCCTATGAACCTGTAGACAACAAATTCTGACAATTATTCTATGAACCTGTAGGCTACAAATTCTGACAATTATCCTATGAACCTGTAGGCTACAAATTCTGACAATTATTCTATGAACCTGTAGGCTACAAATTCTGACAATTATCCTATGAACCTGTAGACAACTAATTCTAACAATTATCCTATGAACCTGTAGGCTACAAATTCTGACAATTATCCTATGAACCTGTAGACAACAAATTCTGACAATTATCCTATGAACCTGTAGACAACAAATTCTGACAATTAACCTATGAACCTGTAGACAACAAATTCTAACAATTATCCTATAAACCTGTAGACAACAAATTCTGACAATTATCCTATGAACCTGTAGACAACAAATTCTAACAATTATCCTATGAACCTGTAGACAACTAATTCTAACAATTATCCTATGAACCTGTTGACAACAAATTCTAACAATTATCCTATGAACCTGTAGACAACAAATTCTAACAATTATCCTATGAACCTGTTGACAACAAATTCTAACAATTATCCTATGAACCTGTAGACAACGAATTCGAACAATTATCCTATGAACCTGTTGACAACAAATTCTAACAATTATCCTATGAACCTGTAGACAACAAATTCTAACAATTATCCTATGAACCTGTAGACAACAAATTCTAACAATTATTCTATGAACCTGTAGACAACAAATTCTAATAATTATCCTATGAACCTGTAGGCTACAAATTCTAACAATTATCCTATGAACCTGTTGACAACAAATTCTAACAATTATTCTATGAACCTGTAGGCTACAAATTCTGACAATTATCCTATGAACCTGTAGACAACAAATTCTGACAATTATTCTATGAACCTGTAGACAACAAATTCTAACAATTATCCTATGAACCTGTAGACAACAAATTCTAACAATTATCCTATGAACCTGTAGACAACAAATTTTAACGAGTAATGAAAAAAAACCTAGTTTACCGAATTTTTGATGGATAAATGAAGTAAATGAGTAAATGACTAACGTATTATCATCAAACTAATAAACATACACTCACACACAAAAGGGTGTACAGAAAAGAAAGTCGATTTTCTCGAACTTTATTTATGATATCAGTCAGTAGGAATAATATTTATTTGTTGTTCCACTGATACTTACATAGTCAACGTTTGTTTGTTTTTATTTTGTTTTGTTATTGATATTGTTTTGTTGTTGTTTTCATCGAAACGTTTTTGATCTATTCATTTAAACAAGTTATAGACACCAAGGCAAAACAGAACAAGAAACAGTAATTGCAATTACGTGGTCAGAAAAAAAATCCAGTTCATGCAAGATATTCATGCGCTTAATTACCGCGTGAAGCATAATTGACTAGATCTAATTTTTAAAAAAATGACATGAAAAAACAGCCTTTCACCATTACGAGGTCAGACTGCGATCATATTTCATAGCGTACATTGACAATATGTGCAACATGACTCAATAAACGGCATTAAGTTTTGACAGTTATTAATGGTAAATATGGCAGACCTGTTGTTTTGTGGGTGTGGAAGTTCTAGGCCAGTTATGCGTCGTGTTCTTTCGTGTAATATTCTGTGGTAAGATACCGTTTATTTTGTTTTGGTAGAGTCTTTTGCAACTTTGCATTTACAAGATACAAGATACAAGATACAAGATACAAGATTTTTATTTAGCCCAGAGCATCACAATGGGAAATTGTTTCGGCATTCGCATTAAAATACATACAGGAACAAGAACGCATAAACAAATGTACACACATGCTCTTACTCTCTCTCACTCTTTCTCTCACCCCTCTCACACCCTCTCCCTCCCTCTCATCTCTCCCCCCCCTCCTCCCTCTTTGTCGAACACAATATCAAAGATAATGACTAATTCTAAAAATGTATGGTTAAAAAAGCACATCATAAGAGTCAGATGCTTTGGTTAGGACTTTTAACAATGGACACAAAGGGCAATACTCATTGAAAAACAACATTGGTAAGTATAGAAAAAATTTGATTAAAGATGCAATGCGATATGCACATTAAAATCAAAATGAGTTAAATACAATAAAATGAGTATGTAAACTAAGAGGACAAGGTTAAAACTTTTTAAGTCAGCCGACAGAAACACATGTACAAACAACCGATTAAAAAATATCACATTCTCGGGTAAGAAGGATCACAGTGTCATGATGGAAATTGGCACATACGCACTCGCACGCACACAGCCGTACATTTCTTTTTCAAGATGGATAAGTAAATGGAACGCCTAACCCTGTGTACACACTACCACCAAACCTATGTACACACTACCATCAAACCCTATGTACACACTACCATCAACACCAAATAATACCATAGTTTCAGTCAGTCCAATATTTGTACAAATGCTGCATTCTGATTTAACCCCTTGACTCTCGCACTCTGTCCAACAGCATCCTGCATTGTCGGCAGTGATAGCAAAGCAAAAAACTTAACCCTTTGACTCCTTCACCCTACCCACCAGCTTCCTGCAGGAAGCTGGTAGATAGGGTGAGGAAGTCAAAGGGTTAAGTTTTCCAGTTGGTGGATAGGGTGCAGGAGTCAAAGGGTTAAGTTTTCCAGTTGGTGGATAGGGTGCGGGAGTCAAAGGGTTAAGTTTTCCAGTTGGTGGATAGGGTGCGGGAGTCAAAGGGTTAAGTTTTGCAGTTGGTGGATAGGGTGCTGAGAGTCAAAGGGTTTAAAGAATTCCTCGATCCTTTTTCAGTATCGCTTGGTATGTAAACATTTCCAGAATATATGATCAATACCATCTTCCTTCTTCAAACAGAACTAACAACAAAAGTTGTGGTGATGTCTCATTTTTTCTCAATACGACATTAGTTTCGATAATTCGGTATCCAGTATGTATCTGTAGCAATTTCAGTTTAATTTGAATTATGTCATGAATATTCATAAACACTTTTTTTTCCACGAAAACGTTTGTTTCTCGTTCCCGTGACTAAACGTTTTGAAGTGTGTCAACTGTTGTTGAACATTTCATGATATAACGGTGTTCCTTTCATATGGACAGACAAGACTAATCTGCATGTATGGTACTCCATGGAGTAAATAACAAGCCGTGGTGCAGTTGTTAGCACAGCGAAAGAACGACTGAAAAGATGTGGGTTCAAATCTCATTAATAATAATAATGATAGTAAGAAGAAGAAGAAGAAAAATAAAAAAAAATATCAACAATAATAGTAATAACAACAATGTTAATAATGACGATGATAATGATAATGAAAATGAAAATAATAATAACAATGATAAGAATAACAACATCAATAACAACAACCATTTTGATAATGATGATAATAACAATAACGGTATTAACAAAAACAACACTGATGATTATGGTTCTTTGAGTTAACGTCTTTTCACTATGAGTGATATTAGGCGAGAGAGAGAGAGAGAGTGTGTGTGTGTGTGTGTGTGTGTGTGTATGTATGCGTGTGTGTGTGTATGTGTGTGTGTGTGTGTGTGTGTATGTTCGTGCCTGTGTGTGTGTGCGTGTGTGTGTGTATGTGTGCCTGTGTGTTACAATAATAATAATAATAGTAATAATAATAACAATAACAATAACGATGATGATGATGCTGATGATGATGATGATAGTAAACAGCAATAAAAAATGTTAATAAACAACAATAATAATATTAATACACAACGGTAATAATGATAAAAAGCAATAATATCATCATAATGATAATAATAATATTAATAATACACAGCAATGATAATAATGATAATAATAACAATAATAATAATGATAATAATAACAGGTAAAGTAAGTGGTCAAGTGGATAACACACCCACTAAGAATGCGAGAAGACTTAGGTTCAATTCCTGATGGCAAAAAGGACATTTGTGACCTGCCAGTACGAAATTAGTCTTAACTAGCATTTTGGGCATTTTGAGATATACATATCACTGGAAAGTGTACATTCTGCTGATTATTTTGGTACCCGAATAAAGCTTGTACTCAAAAAAAATGCATATGTTATGTATGTTTAAAGTCATTAAGTTGTATGACGGCCATTTTGAGAAAACAGCCTCTCTAAAATTTTTATGTACTCTCCTATACATTTTTAAAAATGTCTTTATTTGGTGGCTTTGACCCAGTTTGTTTCTAGTTTAGCTTTCACTATTTGAAAGGTGCACCAAAGAGCTTTCTGTCAGTATATTACATGTGGGGGTCTGTACAGGTTACGGTTCATAATAAGAGACAAAAAGTAGGTACTTTTGGTAGGAAATTGCGTTCTTTCTCCTGCGATCAGTGCATTAAAATACCATTTTAAATTGATTAATAAGATATTTTCAAGAAAAACATTCTGTGGGGGATAGATTATTGTCTACAGAAATCAATTTTGAGAAAAAGTCAAAACACCCCAGATAGACCTTCAGTCATCTTTTCAGCTCCTAGAGTCTAGTGCTGTTCGACTGACCGCGAGTTAAGACTGAATTGGTGGTGGGAGGTCACGTTTGGTTTACCGTGTCATTTCAGTGAGTCTTGAGGGCGTACTGAGTTCCAGACGATAAGCCCAGGAACCATGTGCACCATGCGTGCGGCATTCAGCACACGTTAAGGAACCCTCAGCAAGCAAGGACCTTTGCAAAATTATGTAGAACTATTCACTTTTTTCGGGGAGGGGGGTGGGGGTGGGTGGGGGGGTGGGGGGGGGGGGAACTATACAGAACGAAAAGAAAAAAGGTGGCAAAAAATCAGTAGAATACAACGAAAAGAAAGAACAGGGTTGGAAAGCAAAAAAATACGAAGAATGCAGGCTAGATTTTACACAGTAAATCCACCTTCAAACACACACGCGCGCGCGCGCATACACACACACACACACACGCACACACACCACACACACACACGCACACACACACAGGCACGCACTTACACACACACACACACATACACACACGTACACACACACACACACATACACACACGTACACACACACACACGCATACATATATACACATACACACACTCTCTCTCTCAATCTCTCTCTCTCTTGCATAATATCACTCATAGTGAAAAGACGTTAACTCAAAGAACGAACGAACACACACACG
>JAPXFY010000030.1:40640269-40650269 GCA_030674185.1 Monoplex corrugatus | reverse complement strand
GTGTCTTCTTACTTGTATAGCTTTAATGTTAGTTGTTATCTTATTGTGTATGTAATTGTGAACATTTTTTATCACCTTTTGCCTTTCTTGCGAAATGTAAAGCGCTGGTGAGCATGTTTTTATATGGAATATGCGCTGTACAAATAAACATTATTATTATTATTATTATTATGTTTAGATTTGTATTCAGATATGATTTTAAATCCCCTGTTCGATGAATTGGACGGTGTGGTCAACGTCAGGGGCATCTCCTTAGATTTTGTGCACAAAATCATCGATATGTTTATTTAATTTTCTTTTGCTTTATTTTCCTGTTGAAGTATCGTGTATGTTCTGAAACAGCTGTAGTCCTGATATGGCTCTATGCAGTCGGCTGGGCTTTAACCAATAATAGCAAGTAACAACTCTGTTGCTTACACTTGACAAAGGCCAGTTGGCTGAAAGTGTCCGCCTGTCTTGTTTTGTATGTCAAATTATGTGTATTCAATCTGTTTTTGTGTGTGTCTGTGTGTTAGAACCATCATCATCATCATCATAATGTGCCTTGCCGCATGGTGTTGGCGATCATGGCCCTCCATATGTATCTATCCCTTGCTGCTGCAAGCACATCATCCACCCTCTATTCCTCAGCCACCCTGCAAGTCCGTCCAATATTTTCGAATGCTGTTTATCATTTTCCCTCCAACCTTTAATCCGGGGTCTTCTTCTAGGTTTGTCATGATGTTTTGGCTGTAAAGTGGAAACAGATCTGGTGACAAAACACAACCCTGTCTGACTCCTCTTTTGATATTGTGGATATTGGACACGTAGGTTAATTTCCCAGGTGGCTACCTTTGAAGACTAATGAGCCTTATTGCCTTTCTAAAGTCTTGGTAAATAAAATGGGCGGCACTGCACTGCGGCGATGTGCTATCAAATGGAAGAGCAGCCTGAGTTTTACCTTGGTAAATCTCCTCTCCTGGCACAACTTCATTGGCTCCCTGTATCAAAGCACATACAGTACAAACTAGACACCATGTGCTACAAAAGCCTCAATAACGCAGCCCCCGATTACCTGTCAAGCCTACTTGAGATCTATGTTCCCTCACGTACCATCCGCTCTGCCTCCGATCCTCTGACTTTCCGCTTTCCACGCACTAAGCTCAATACCTACGGTCCACGAGCCTTCTCTGTTTCTGGTCCACTCTCCTGGAACAAACTTCCTCTCTCAGTCCGTCAGCAACCTACTTCTGTCTCCTTCAAGTCCGCTCTCAAAACTCACCTTTTCTCCTCTGCATAAAATCCTGACCTCACTCAACCCCCTCTGCAGCCTGTCTCCACTCGGAGGGGAATCACATTGTAATATATAATTGTATATAATATGCTCTCTATAATTTTCCATTGCTTTTATTCTTTCTCCCCATTTATAGCCATTGCGTGTGTGTGTGTGTGTGTGTGTGTGTGTGTGTGTGTGTGTGTGTGTGTGTGGTGTGTGTGCGTGCGTGCGTGCGTGTGTGTGCGTGCGTGCATGTGTGTCTGTTTCAGCGCTTAGATTTGATTTTATCAAGATTTTGCGCTATATAAATATTGTAATTATTATTATTGTTATTAAATCTATTGTCTGCTTTATGACTACTGTCGAGTCTGTGTTGCTCTACAACTCGGAAACATGGACCTTAACAAAGCAGATGGAGAAGAGTCTTGATGGGACATACACTCACATGTTGAGGATGGCATTAAATGTCTCTTGGAAGCAGCACATGACTAACGAAGAGCTATATGGATGCCTCCCTAAAGTTAGTGACAAGATAAGAACACGTAGGCTTCGCCTGCCGGTCACTGTATGCGACATCCAGAGGAAGTTGCTTCACGACTTTTACTGTGGCAGCCAACTGGAGGGAGAGCGAACAGGGGAAGGAAGACAACAGACTTCATTGATCTTCTCAAAAGGGACACTGGCCTCGAAAACATGGATGAGATCAAGGCAGCTATGTTGGACAGGAGCAAGTGGAAGGAGTACGTCACAGAGACTCGATCGGGAGATCGGCCAAACTAACTAAACTAAATCTACTGTCAAAAGAAATGACTATACTTATGAATATGAATATGAATCTGGAATCTGAATCTGAATATGAATATGAATATATTTTGCACTCGTATACATATGAAGGGGGCTTTGGTTAGACACTGACAGATCTGGTCACATTTTGGACCAGGAGATGGAAAGCATCGTTGTCTTTTACCCACAAGGGGAGGATACTCTGCAGATCGAACCCAAGACCTTTAGGCTGGACATTGACATTTACCCACCTGACTACAAAGCCCTTGTCATATTTCACGTGTTCACTTATTTTTCCAACATTCTTTGTTTGTTTACCTCTTTGTTGGCCTGTTTGCTTCTTTGTTTTATGAATTCAAAACAAGTGTGACTGCACGCGTTCAAACAAAAAGGAACCAGAAAAAAACACGAAAAAAGAATCAGAACGCGTATTTAATACAACCAGACAAGACAGGCGCAAATTTTCAGCCAACTGGCTTTTGTCAAGCGTAAGTTTACAAACAAACAAACACCAGGTACAAAAATTAGGAGAAAAAGACTGAAACTTTCATGGCCCGAGCAGCAGGGAAGTTTCAGTCTTTTTCTCCTAATTTTTGTATCTGGTGATTGTTCGTCTGTGATCATACATAAATTTACGTTTGAGAAAGGCCAGTTGGCCGAACATTTGCGTCTGTCTCGTCTGGTTGTATTCAATACGCGTTCTTATTCTTTTTTCGTGTTTTTTTTTTTTTCTTTATTTTTCTGGTTCCTGCTTCTTTGTGTGTTCAGCTACTCAAGTACTGTTTTCAGTCGGGGATGGAGGGTTTTTAATGTCTGATGATGCCGAGAACACCTGGTCACAACAGGAAAGCTGGATGGAAAGAGAACACCAGGTAGACCCAGGGAGAAAATATTGGACGGACTTCCAGGGTGGCTGAGGACAGAGAGGGTGGGCGATGAACTCGCAGCGACAAGGGATAGATACATATGGAGGGCCATGATCACCAACGCCATGCGGCAGGGCACATGATGATGATGCCAGACTCTGTGCACTGTAGTTCACACCCGAAGAATCATTTCTCCAGTATTCAGTTTCAGTTTCTCAAGATGACGTCTCCGTGCTCGGAACGAATTCCATATGCACTAACGTCACAGGTGCCCTGTGTGTGACGATCATGGCACAAGCCTTAAGCCTGCACATAAACCCATGAGCTGGCCAGGTCCTGAAGCCCTACCTAGTCTATGTTTTACCTAGTCTATATCTTATACCCGTATTTTAACAGCCTATCATTGGTAACTTATGCAAAATAACAGCAAATGGCACAAACTTGACACAGGTTAATAAGTTCAAATACCTGGGAACGGTCATTTCATCAGACGGCAGATGCACATCGGAAATAGCTGGCAGAATCGGCCAAGCCAAAACAGCATTCAAGAAGATGACAAACATTCTTACCAACAAATGCCTATCAATTAACATCAGAAAGAGAGTCCTTGAATGTTATATAGAACCAATACTGTTGTACGGATGCGAGGCGTGGACAGTCAGCAAGCAAAACCAGAACAAGATTGAAGCAGCCGAGATGCGGTTTGTAAGAAGAATGTTGAGAGTTCCATGGACAGCAAAGAAAACAAACAAGACAGTCTTGATGGAGGAAGACACACTCATAAGGAAGATTAGGAAAAGACAGGCAACATTTATAGGCCATTTTATGAGTAAGGGGGATTTGGAGCACCTGGTCACAACGGGAAACCTGGAGGGAAAGATAGCAGCAGGTAGACCCAGGGAGAGAATGCTGGACGGACTTGTAGAGTGGCTGAGGATGAGGAGGGTGGGGAGATGCTGGGGGCAACGAGAGATAGAGATGGATGGAAATCCATGATCGCCAACGCCATGCGGCAGGGCACCTGATGATGATGATGATGATGATGATGATGAAGAGATGATGATGATGATGATGATGATGATGATGATGATGATGATCACTGGTAACTGGATTACTGGCACCACTGATGATGGCTGACTCACGATGGTTTCACCACCGGTTTGACCACTGGATACCACGCCATTTCTTATTTCTGCCCTGCAGTTTGAGCAGAAGGATGGAGAGACTGCAACCAGCAAGCTCCTCAGTCAAGCAGTACAGCAGCAGACCTGACCTCCTTTGTTCAGTTATTAAGTAGAAGCCCCAAGTCAAAGACCCTGCCATTGTGTAGCCTAGGGCTTGTGTCATGATCATTTTGGGTTTTATGCATCACATGGCACGTGTGGCATCAGCGCATATGGGATTTGTTCCGAGCAAGGAGACTCCGTCTCGAGAAACTGAAACAGAAACTGAAACAGAAACTGAAACAGAAACTGAAACAGAAACTGAAACAGAAACTGAAACAGAAACTGAAATTGAAACGCAGTGAGTGATTGAGTCAGTCAGTCAGTCAGTGAGTCAGTCAGTCAGTGAGTCTGAGTCAGTGAGTCAATCAGTGAGCTAGTGAGTCAGTCAGTGAGTCTGAGTCAGTGAGTCAATCAGTGAGCTAGTGAGTTAGTGAGTAACTGAGTCAGTGAGTCAGTGAGTCAGTCAGTGAGTCGGTCAATCAGTCAGTCGATCAGTCAGTCGATCAGTCAGTGAGTCGGTCAGTCAATCAGTCAGTCAATCAGTCAGTCGATCAGTCGATCAGTCAATCAGTCAGTCAGTCAGTCAGTCAGTCAATCAGTCAGTCAATCAGTCAATCAATCAGTCAGTCAGTCAATCAGTCAGTCAATCAGTCAATCAGTCAGTCAGTCAATCAAATCAGTCAATCAGTCAGTCAGTCAGTCAGTCAGTCAGTCAGTCAGTCAGTCAGTCAGTCAGTCAATCAATCAGTCAGTCAGTCAGTCAATCAGTCATCAGTCAATCAGTCAATCAGTCAGTCAGTCAATCAGTCAATCAGTCAATCAGTCATTCTGACAACACAACAACACTCAGGTCAAGAATGGCGTGGTATATGTCATTGGTCGGAAATTTTTGACATGCATTATACTTCTCTGACGGATTCACTCACTCACTCACTCATTCACTCACTCACTAACTCACTCACTAACTCACCCACTGACTCACTAACTCACTCATTCACCAATCACTACTCATCATCTGAATAACCAACCAACCACAAAACTCATCCACTCGATAATCGACTGACCTTCTCTCACAGGAGCTATATCGTTATCAAGCCACCAAGAACCAACCCTCCACAGAGGACCCTGCACTACTGCAGGGTGGCTTTGGAGGACCAAAATAAAGCTCAATCCTACAGAACAGACTTCTGCTGATTCATCAGCTAACTCACTTTTCAACCGTCTTTTCCTTTTCAAAAAAAAATTATTTATTTATTTATCTATTTATTTATTTATGCATTTATTTATGCATTTATTTATGCATTTATTTATGCATTTATGCATTTGTTTATTTGTTTATTCATTTATTATCTAATCATTTACTTATTTCTTTATTTCACTCCTGTCTGGTCTTCCTGCCTCCACCATTCACATCCTACAGCGCATTCAAAACAATGCTGTACGCCTTGTACTCAAAAAGAAAAAAGCTGACCACATATCTCCTCTCCTGGCACAACTTCACTGGCTCCCTGTATCAAAGCGCATACAGTACAAACTAGACACCATGTGCTACAAAAGCCTCAATAACGCAGCCCCCGATTACCTGTCAAGCCTACTTGAGATCTATCTTCCCTCACGTACCCTCCGCTCTGCCTCCGATCCTCTGACTTTTCGCTTTCCACGCACTAAGCTCAATACCTATGGTCCACGAGCCTTCTCTGTTTCTGGTCCACTCTCCTGGAACAAACTTCCTCTCTCAGTCCGTCAGCAACCTACTTTTGTCTCCTTCAAGTCCGCTCTCAAAACTCACCTTTTCTCCTCCGCATAAAATCCTAACCTCACTCAACCCCCCCCCCCCCCCCTCTGCAGCCTGTCTCCGCTCGGAGGGAATCACATGGTTATAATATATAATTGTATATGCTATGCTCTCTATAAATTCAGATTCTTGCTTTTATTCTTTTTATGTTTATTCTCCCCATTTATAGCCATGCGTGTGTGTGTGTGTGTGTGTGTGTGTGTGTGTGTGTGTGTGTGCGTGCGTGCGTGTGTGTGCGTGCGTGCGTGCGTGCGTGCTTGCGTGTGTGTCTGCTTCAGCGCTTAGATTTGATTTTATCAAGATTTTGCGCTATATAAATATTGTAATTATTATTATTATTTATTATTATTATATTATTATTATATTATATATTATTTGTTTGTTTGTTCGTTTGTTTTGTTTATTTATTTATATATCTTATGCATTTTTGTACGACAGCTCAACGATGCCAAAGTCGCAGACAGCGCCGAGTTCCAGTGGATCGGAAACCAAGACAGGCGTATTCCTCTGTGCAGCTGGGCAAACTGGAGGCTGAGTTTAAGGTGAGTGAAATAGCCGGTAGATTCGGCCAAGCCAAAACAGCATTCAAGAAGATGACAAGCATTCTTACCAACAAATGCCTGACAATTAACATCAGGAAGAGAGTTCTTGAATGTTACATACATGTAGAACCAATACTGTTGTACGGATGCGAGGCGTGGACAGTCAACAAACAAAGCCAGAACAAGATTGAGGCAGCCGAGATGTGGTTTGTAAGAAGAATGTTGAGAGTTCCATGGACAGCAAAGAAAACAAACGAGACAGTCTTGATGGAGGCAGGCACAAGTAGATCACTCATAAGGAAGATTAGGAAAAGACAAGCAACATTTATAAGCCATTTTATGAGGAAGGGGGATTTGGAGCACTTGGTCAGAACGGGAAAGCTGGAGGGAAAGAGAGCACCAGGTAGACCCAGGGAGAAAATGCTAGACGGATTGCAGAGTGGCTGGGGACGAGGAGGGCGGGGGAGATGCTAGGGGCAACAAGAGATAGAGACAGATGGAAGTCCATGATCGCCAACGCCATGCGGCAGGGCACCTGATGATGATGATGATGATGAGACCATGTGGATGATAAGTTAGTTATGTTGGTGGACAGGTGAATAAAGCCATACGTCGCATTGATCGGGAATGACAGGGGGGGGGGGGGAGGGGGAGGGGGTGCTGGAGGAGGTGGGGTGGGTGGGAGGGTGTGAGGTATTGTTGTGTTGTGATTGTATAAGGCCGTTGATGGGTTAAGTTTATACTAAGTGGATGGTTAAGTGTTTATCCGTTTTGGGTTATTTTGTTTTTTGTTTTTGTTTTGTTTGTGTTTTGTTGTGTGTTGTGTTGTGTTGTGTCGTGTCGTGTCGTGTCGTGTCGTGTCGTGTCGTATTGTGTCGTATCGTGTCGTGTCGTGTCGTGTCGTGTCGTGTCGTGTTGTGTTGTGTTGTGTTGTGTTGTGTTGTGTTGTGTTGTGCTTTGTCACAGCGTTGTTTCCTTCCCCAAGGGGATGCCGGAGGCTCTTTCAGTATAAATAGTATCCCCCATCTTCTGAACATTCTGTGCTAATAATTTCCTCTTTTCTGTCACTCTCTTTGTTTCTGCCTTGTTCTTTTCATTTCTGTCATTTCTTCCTGTCATTTTCTGCCTTGCTGGTCCATTCACCTGTCTGTGTTCGATAAAGCTGTTGGTACTTTAGGAGTGACAATTGCGTATAATTTTGTATTAAGTGCATTTTTGACTCTAAGGAATTGAGATATACGGAAGCAATTTTAGCTAATTTAGGCCTATTTACATACATGTTTTAGTGTATTTATGCTTATAAAATCCCTTGTGCAATAAATTCGACGGAGTGGTCAACGCCAGGGGCATGTCCTTAGATTATGTGCGCGAACGCATTGATATGTGTACGTAATTTTCTGTTCCTTTTTCTTTTCCCCTGTTGAAGTATTGTGTGTGCTTTGAAACGGTTATAGCCCTGATGTGGCTCTACGCAGTCGGCTGGGCTTTAAACAAAAATAACAATCACGATGAAAGCGTTGTCTCTCCGAAAGGGTTCTGTTTGGTTTGGTTTGTCAATTTCTGAAAGTAAAAAGTCCTGTTTTGCCTTCTAACAGGAAGACAAAAAATAAAGAGAGTAAACACTCAATGGAGAAATGATGAAAGCGGGAATCTTGCTATATATATATATATACATTAACCAAAAACTGAATGAATGACAACTAAGCCGAATGTTAACTGAATGAATGAATGTGTGATAGTCTTGAATGGTGCACCTAGAGATTCCTGCAACAAACCACGAAGACAAGGAACAAGAGAGGAGAACCCAAGAAAACAGCAACAAACAACTGATGCCAGAGCTACTCTATCCACACAAAACCAACATATGACAGTCACCATAGCAAACTCCAAAAGCAGTCTACCAGAGAAGAGGGACGACCAAGGAACAAGGAGAAGACACCATCACGAACATCAAACCACCAAAGAAACCCACCAGAGAAGAGGAAAGACAAAGAGAAGACACCATCATAAACAGCGATATCAAAGGAAGACATCATCATAAACAGCGAGCGATATCAAAGGGGGGGGGGGAGAGAGAGAGAGAGAGAGAGAGAGAGAGAGAGAGAGAGAGAGCGAGAAAGAGACAGAGAAGAGAGAGAGAGCGAGAGAGAGCGAGAGAGAGAGAGAAGAGAGAGCGAGAGAGAGAATGCATGCACTACCTCTGTCCATCTAATTTCATCATCTTAGAATTATATAAAAGATAAATAGCAAGATTCCCTGTACTCTCCCACAAAGCTTTGTTGGAAAAAAACTCTGATCTCCCCCCCCCCCCCCCCCAAAAAAAAAAAGTCTTGTTTTGTTCGCTCGTTTTTCTGTTTTTCTTTCTTATTATTGCAAGGTAGATAACCCGTATTTTCCCTTCTCTTGGGACTGAAGACATCCACGTGCAGAATCTCTCCTTGATAATGCAACCTCCCCTCTGCCTACCCCTCCCTCTCGTATGTGACCGTCTACCAAGGAATGAGTCGCTTGTCGCCTCTTAGGTTTTCCTGCTAGCAAACGAAGTAAGAGTTAAGGATGTCAGGACTCTGGGATCCTCACTTAAACTGATACCATAACTGTTCTTGCACCAACCATACTGCTGTCTATTAATTTTTTTATAGATGTAGTGATTCCTTTCGTGTTGAAACGTTGGAAAATAAATATAGTTTAGGGCGTTTATTGTTATTATTATTATTATTATCATTGTTATTATCATTACTAACTTCATTCAGACTAGTCGCCGTGGTATAGTGGTTTAAGCAACGGACTACCGACTGGAAGGTTGTGGGTTCGAATCCCCGATCAGTCCCTTCAAAAATCATTGTGGGATTTTGGGGCTTTATCCTGCTCCTACACAGAGCTGGGCGTGCTATGGGCTCATTGGGAAGACTGGGATCACACAGTCGAGTCTCATCCGCTTCACGGATACGTCCTTGAGGGTGTTAATTCAGTCTTCTGACCAGCACCGCAGGTGTCTGTATCTCTATAGCCTGGTTAACGCAAGGATATGTCATGACATCATCATCATCATCAAGTGCCCTGCCACATGGCGTTGGCCTTCCATATGCATCTATCCCTTGTTGCCGCAAGCACATCTTCCAATCTCTCTGTCCTCAGCCACTCTGCAAGTCCGTCCAATATTTTTTTCCTGGGTCTACCTGGTGCTGTTTTTCCCTCCAGCTTTCCTGTTGTGACCAGGTGCTCTAATTCCCTTTTCCTCATAAAATGGCCTATAAATGTTGCCTGTCTTTTCCTAATCTTCCTTATGAATGATCTTGTGTCTGCCTCCATCAAGACTGTCTCGTTTGTTTTCTTTGCTGTTCATGGAACTCTCAACATTCTTCTTAGAAACTACATCTCGACTGCCTCAATCTTGCTCTGGCTTTGCTTGTTGACTATCCACGCCTCACAACCGTACAACATTATCGCTTCTACATAACATTCAAGAACTCTCTTCCTGATGTTAATTGATAGGCATTTGTTGGCTAGAATGCTTTTCGTTTTATTGAATG
>JAPXFY010000030.1:40587769-40635269 GCA_030674185.1 Monoplex corrugatus | reverse complement strand
AACTCACCCTGGGTGTGTCTGATGTCCCAACTCCCCCTGGGTGTGTCTTATGTCCCAACTCCCCCTGGGTGTGTCTGATGTCCCAACTCCCCCTGGGTGTGTCTTATGTCCCAACTCCCCCTGAGTGTGTCTGATGTCCAAACTCACCCTGGGTGTGTCTGATGTCCAAACTCACCCTGGGTGTGTCTGATGTCCCAACTCCCCCTGTGTGTGTCTTATGTCCCAACTCCCCCTGGGTGTGTCTTATGTCCCAACTCACCCTGAGTGTGTCTTATGTCCCAACTCTCCCTGAGTATATCTTATGTCCCAACTCCCTCTGGGTGTGTCTTATGTCCCAACTCCCCCTGTGTCTTATGTCCCAACTCTCCCTGAGTATATCTTATGTCCCAACTCCCCCTGGGTGTGTCTGATGTCCAAACTCACCCTGGGTGTGTCTGATGTCCCAACTCCCCCTGGGTGTGTCTGATGTCCCAACTCCCCCTGGGTGTGTCTGATGTCCCAACTCCCCCTGGGTGTGTCTGATGTCCCAACTCCCCCTGGGTGTGTCTGATGTCCCAACTCCCCCTGGGTGTGTCTGATGTCCAAACTCACCCTGTGTCTTATGTCCCAACTCTCCCTGAGTATATCTTATGTCCCAACTCCCTCTGGGTGTGTCTTATGTCCCAACTCCCCCTGTGTGTCTTATGTCCCAACTCCCCTGTGTGTGTCTTATGTCCCAACTCCCCCTGAGTGTGTCTTATGTCCCAACTCCCCCTGAGTGTGTCTTATGTCCCAACTCCCCCTGAGTGTGTCTTATGTCCCAACTCCCCCTGTGTGTGTCTTATGTCCCAACTCCCCCTGAGTGTGTCTTATGTCTCAGTTCCCCTGAGTGTGTCTTATGTCCCAGTTCCCCATGTGTGTGTCTTATGTCCCAACTCCCCCTGAGTGTGTCTTCTGTCCCAGTTCTCCCTGTGTGTGTCTTATGTCCCAGTTCCCCATGTGTGTGTCTTATGTCACAACTCCCACTGAGTGTGTCTTCTGTCCCAGTTCTCCCTGAGTGTGTCTTATGTCCCAACTCCCCCTGGGTGTGTCTTATGTCCCAACTCCCCCTGGGTGTGTCTGATGTCCCAACTCCCCCTGGGTGTGTCTGATGTCCCAACTCCCCCTGGGTGTGTCTGATGTCCCAACTCCCCCTGGGTGTGTCTGATGTCCCAACTCACCCTGGGTGTGTCTGATGTCCCAACTCACCCTGAGTGTGTCTTATGTCCCAACTCACCCTGAGTGTGTCTTATGTCCCAACTCCCCCTGTGTCTTATGTCCCAGTTCCCCCTGAGTGTGTCTTATGTCCCAACTCCCCCTGAGTGTGTTTTATGTCCCAACTCTCCCTGAGTGTGTCTTATGTCCCAGTTCCCCCTGTGTGTGTCTTATGTCCCAGTTCCCCCTGTGTGTGTCTTATGTCCCAACTCCCCCTGAGTGTGTTTTATGTCCCAGTTCCCCCTGTGTGTGTCTTATGTCCCAGTTCCCCCTGTGTGTGTCTTATGTCTCAGTTCCCCCTGTGTGTGTCTTATGTCCCAGTTCCCCTGTGTGTGTCTTATGTCCCAGTTCCCCCTGTGTGTGTCTTATGTCCCAACTCCTCCTGAGTGTGTCTTATGTCCCAACTCCCCCTGAGTGTGTCTTATGTCCCAGTTCCCCCTGAGTGTTCCCTATATCCCAACAGTGGCATCCTGCGTTATCAACCTTGCAAGCAAAGCAAAAACTTAACCCTTTGACTCCCCGCACCCTATCCACTGGCATCCTGCATTGTCAAACATGCAATCAAAGCAAAAACTTTAATCCTTTGACTCCCGCACCCTATCCACCAGGTATGGCAGTCAAAAGGTTAAGTTTTTGCAGTTGGTGGATAGGGTGCGGGAGTCAGAGGGTTAGCGTGTATATGTGATATGCTTCATGACAATCACACCAAGGGGGGGGGGGGAGGGGGGTAGGTTAGGCAACGGCAAGTCTGCACACACATTGATCTGGAAGGATGGAAAAATCTTCATCACCCTTTACCCACCAGGTGGAGGTATCTAGACGGTTTGAAGTCCTTTACCCACCAGGTGGAGGTATCTAGACGGTTTGAAGTCCTTTACCCACCAGGTGGAGGTATCTAGACGGTTTGAAGTACTTTAGTCACCAGGTGGAGGTATCTAGATGGTTTGAAGTCCTTTACTCAACAGGTGGAGGTATCTAGACAGTTCAAAGTCCTTTACTCATGAGGTGGAGGTATCTAGATGGTTTGAAGTCCTTTACTCACCAGGTGGAGGTATCTAGACGGTTCAAAGTCCTTTACCCACCAGGTGGAGGTATCTAGATGGTTTGAAGTCCTTTACTCACCAGGTGGAGGTATCTAGACAGTTCAAAGTCCTTTACTCATGAGGTCCAGTTATCTAAACGGTTTGAAGTCCTTTACTCACCAAGTGGAGGTATCTAGACGGTTTGAAGTCCTTTGCTCACCAGGTGGAGGTATCTAAATGGTTTGAAGTCCTTTACTCACCAGGTGGAAGTATCTAGATGGTTTGAAGTCCTTTACTCACTAGGTGGAGGTATCTAGACAGTTCAAAGTCATTTACTCACCAGGTGGAGGTATCTAGATGGCTCAAAGTCCTTTAGTCACCAGGTGGAGGTATCTAGACAGTTTGAATTCCTTTACCCACCAGGAGAAGGTATCTAGACGGTTCAAAGTCCTTTACCCACCAGGTGGAGGTATCTAGACGGTTTGAAGTCCTTTACCCACCAGGTGGAGGTATCTAGACGCTTTGAAGTCCTTTACTAACCAGGTGGAGGTATCTAGATGGTTTGAAGTCCTTTACCCACCAGGTAGAGGTATCTACACGGTTCAAAGTCCTTTACTGACCAGGTGGAGGTATCTAGATGGTTTGAAGTCCTTTACTACCAGGTGGAGGTATCTAGATGGTTCAAAGTCCTTTACCCACCAGGTGGAGGTATCTAGACGGTTTGAAGTCTTTTACGCACTAGGTTGAGGTATCTAGATGCTTTGAAGTCCTTTACTCACCAGGGGGAAGTATCTAGATGGTTCAAAGTCCTTTACCCACCAGGTGGAGGTATCTAGATGGTTTTAAAGTCCTTTACCCACCAGGTGGAGGTATCTAGACGGTTCAAAGTCCTTTACCCACCAGGTGGATGTATCTAGACAGTTTGAAATCCTTTACCCACCAGGTGGAGGTATCTAGATGGTTTGAAATCCTTTACTCACCAGGTGGAGGTATCTAGACAGTTCAAAGTCCTTTAGCCACCAGGTGGAGGTATCTAGATGGTTCAAAGTCCTTTACCCACCAAGTGGAGGTATCTAGATGGTGTGAAGTCCTTTACCCACCAGGTGGAGGTATCTAGACAGTTTGAAATCCTTTACCCACCAGGTGGAGATATCTAGATGGTTTGAAGTCCTTTACTCACCAGGTGGAGGTATCTAGACGCTTTGAAGTCCTTTACTAACCAGGTGGAGGTATCTAGATGGTTTGAAGTCCTTTACCCACCAGGTAGAGGTATCTACACGGTTCAAAGTCCTTTACTGACCAGGTGGAGGTATCTAGATGGTTTGAAGTCCTTTACTACCAGGTGGAGGTATCTAGATGGTTTGAAAGTCCTTTACCCACCAGGTGAGGTATCTAGACGGTTTCGAAGTCCTTTAGCACCAGGTGGAGGTATCTAGATGGTTTGAAGTCCTTTACTGACCAGGTGGAGGTATCTAGATGGTTCAAAGTCCTTTACCCACCAGGTGGAGGTATCTAGACATGTTTGAAAGTCCTTTACCCACAGGTTGGAGGTATCTAGATGGTTTGAAGTCCTTTACCACCAGGTGGAGTATCTAGATGTTTAAAGTCCTTTACCCACCAGGTGGAGGTATCTAGAATGGTTTAAAGTCCTTTACCCACCAGGTGGAGGTATCTAGACGGTTCAAAGTCCTTTACCACACCAGGTGGAGGTATCTAACGTTTGAAAGTCCTTTACCCACCAGGTGGAGGTATCTAGATGGTTTGAATCCTTTACCACCAGGTGGAGGTATCTAGACAGTTGAAGTCCTTTACCACCAGGTGGAGGTATCTAGATGGTTTAAGTCCTTTACCTCACCAGGTGGAGGTATCTAGATGGTTGAAGTCCTTTACCCACCAGGTGGAGGTATCTAGACGTTTGAATCCTTTACCCACCAGTGGAGGTATCTAGATGGTTGAAGTCCTTTACCCACCAGGTGGAGGTATCTAGATGTTGAAGTCCTTTCACCAAGGTATCTAGACCGTTTGAGTCCTTTACCCAAGGTGGAGGTATCTAGACGGTTTCAAAGTCCTTTACCCACCAGGTGGAGGTATCTAGATGGTTGAAGTCCTTTACCACCAGGTGGAGGTATCTAGACTGGTTTGAAGTCCTTTACTCACCAGGTGGAGGTATCTAGATGGTTTGAAGTCCTTTACCCACCAGGTGGAGGTATCTAGACGGTTTGAAGTCCTTTACTCACCAGGTGGAGGTATCTAGACGTTTGAAGTCCTTTACTCACCAGGTGGAGGTATCTAGATGGTTTGAAGTCCTTTACCCACCAGGTGGAGGTATCTAGACGTTGAAGTCCTTTACCCACCAGGTGGAGGTATCTAGACGGTTTGAAGTCCTTTACCCACCAGGTGGAGGTATCTAGACGGTTTGAAGTCCTTTACCCACCAGGTGGAGGTATCTAGATGGTTTGAGTCCTTTACTCACCAGGTGGAGGTATCTAGACGGTTCAAGTCCTTTACCACCAGGTGGAGGTATCTGACGTTCAAGTCCTTTACCCAAACAGGTGGAGGTATCTAGACGGTTCAAAGTCCTTTACCCACCAGGTGGAGGTATCTAGATGGTTTGAAGTCCTTTACCACCAGGTGGAGGTATCTAGACGGTTTGAAGTCCTTTACTGACCAGGTGGAGGTATCTAGACAGTTTGAAGTCCTTTACCCACCCGGTGGAGGTATCCAAATGGTTCAAGTCTTTACCCACCAGGTGGAGGAATCTAGATGGTTTCAAGTCCTTTACCCACCAGGTGGAGGTATCTAGACGGTTTGAAGTCCTTTACCCACCGGTGGAGGTATCTAGATGGTTTGAAGTCCTTTACCCACCAGGTGGAGGAATCTAGATGGTTCAAAGTCCTTTACCCAACAGGTGGAGGTATCTAGACGGTTTGAAGTCCTTTACCACCAGGTGGAGGTATCTAGATGGTTTGAAGTCCTTTACCCACCAGGTGGAGGTATCTAGATGGTTTGAAGTCCTTTACCCACCAGGTGGAGGTATCTAGATGGTTTATGTAACTTTATGACGTTGTTGTGTTGTTGTGTTGTTAGTTTATGTCACTGTTCTAACGCAGTAATGTAATAAAAAACCGTCTAATAATTTCTCTGGGCCTGACAACTACTGCTTCCTGAAGTCTTTAACAAGCATCTCATGTATTTGTTTCGTGCATCATGTCGTCATATCAAACGTTATGACATATTGATACAGCGTCATGACGTGTTTAGCTTATGACGCAAACTGACATCATGACGTCATATCAAGCGTCATGATAGACTGTGACATCGTCATGATATGTTTAGCGTTATGACGTAAATTGACATGACGTCATATCAAGCATCATTATAGATTGATAGAGCGTCATGAAGTGTTCAACGTTATGACATAAACTGACATAATGATGCTTATCTACAGTTGTGAAATGTTAAAAAACCGTCTGGTAACTTGTGTATCTAGAGCAACACGACGTCTTATTAAGTGTTACAAAGGTGGGTTTATGAGTGGCTGACAGAAAGAGAATGAAAGGAGACTAAAGGTGTGATGTAAACTGTGTGTGTGTAGGTGCGTGTTCTTAGTGTTTTCCACAATCACACACAACCCTCCATTCAGTCACCTCATCCACCTCTGCAAACAAAACAGCAGATTTCAATATTTTATAATCAATCAGGAACCATCAGTTCATTTTTATCCAGCCGGATCAACAAACACATAAGAACATACAGAGATAAATGTTCAACGTCCAGTGTGCAATAGCAGGCAGGTAATCGTTTACTCAGTTCAGTTATTTTTCCTTCCCAAACAGTCCCTTCACAAGGAATCTTTCACTGCACCAACACTTCCCGGACAGTTCTCACAATTCAAGTTTCACAGCATCGATATCATTGTTCAGCATTCAGTTCATCACTGTCTACAAATATATTTTTGTTACTGCAAATTCCCTGGGAGCAAGACAAATCACAGAGGCGTCATTAATCAGAAATGCCCAGGTATGCAGCACAGTCCTAACAGCTTAGGACCAGGGACTGGATCAGGCATCCACCCCTCAAACAGACCAAACCGACCAGACAGCTCCCCACGTCAGAAGCCGTAGATATGAAAGAATTTACCGAGTACTTCCACCAACAAAAATGCTAATAAAATGTATAGGGTCAATGGCTGCACCATATCCAAATATATGGTTGACGGACATTTATCCCAAAATATTACTGTTTGCCTTTTAAAAGCTCACAGGCAAATTACATTCCCAGTGCCATACAGCAAATATTCTACACTAACTATCAATTTCCAAAAGATGACCACTAACTTGACTTCATATCCATTAAACAAAAAATATCTGACAATAAAGAAGTTAACACAAAATTTGCCATTCATGTTTCAAAAGTCCAAACTCTCAATACATCAGATTGTCCATAAAAATTCACACTGTCTGTACATCATTCAAAGATCAAAACCCCAAAACAGTAATTTATAAAACATTAAGTCAAGAATTACAACTCAATACAACTCTTAACTGCCAAGATACTTAATTCACTTCACTTTTATACAACTACGTTTCTTCACCTCGAAAGTTTACAAAAAATTGTTTCAATTATCTATTATTCATCCATGAATCTTAACTTTCTTATAACTTGTTTCACAATAGGCCAATTCAACTAGCTCCTTCGTAATCTTTACGTCTCAATTTTTAGCAAAGTAAATTTCTTATGATAACACTCTACAAATCCAAAAGTCAATAATGCTGCAAAAGGAAAATTTTGTTCAAACATTTGTAATCTCAAAAAATACAAAAGATTCACAACCCTGTTAACACATTAGCAGCTTACGACAAAAAACGACTTTAAGTTCTCTTCAGGCAGCAAGGAAAGGGACTGCTCAACCTGGCAATCTCTGTAGAACTGAATTGAGCTCACAGATTTTCAACATGCACTCCACGATTTAACTTCACAGGGCCAATCCAAAACATTCTCATTTCAGCCAATGAGAACAAAGATACTGAAAACAGCACTGAATATTCCAATTCACAGATGCAAAATGAACCAAAACACCTTCTTACACAACAGTGTGAAAATAATAACAGCACATCCGTCACATTAAGTTTCACGTATTTATGCATTGCTATAAGTAGTCAACGTTGCATTTGGAAGGACTGGCCTGTTCGCCGCCCACCTTCATGTTTTCATCATTCTGATGGAGTCAGCTTAGTGTTTCATAGGTCCCTCCTGCGTCCTTCACCCCTGTCTTCCCATTTCATGTTTTCATCATTCTGATGGAGTCAGCTTAGTGTTTCATAGGTCCCTCCTGCGTCCTTCACCCCTGTCTTCCCATTTCATGTTTTCATCATTCTGATGGGTCAGCTTAGTGTTTCATAGGTCCCTCCTGCGTCCTTCACCCCTGTCTTCCATTTCATGTTTTCATCATTCTGATGAGTCAGCTAGTTTTCATAGGTCCCTCCTGCGTCCTTCACCCCTGTCTTCCCATTTCATGTTTTCATCATTCTGATGGAGTCAGCTTAGTGTTTCATAGGTCCCTCCTGCGTCCTTCACCCCTGTCTTCCCATTTCATGTTTTCATCATTCTGATGGAGTCAGCTTAGTGTTTCATAGGTCCCTCCTGCGTCCTTCACCCCTGTCTTCCCATTTCATGTTTTCATCATTCTGATGGAGTCAGCTTAGTGTTTCATAGGTCCCTCCTGCGTCCTTCACCCCTGTCTTCCCATTTCATGTTTTCATCATTCTGATGGAGTCAGCTTAGTGTTTCATAGGTCCCTCCTGCGTCCTTCACCCCTGTCTTCCCATTTCATGTTTTCATCATTCTGATGGGTCAGCTTAGTGTTTCATAGGTCCCTCCTGCGTCCTTCACCCCGTCTTCCCATTTCATGTTTTCATCATTCTGATGGTGTCAGCTTAGTGTTTCATAGGTCCCTCCTGCGTCCTTCACCCCTGTCTTCCCATTTCAAGACCTTGCCAGCGTATAGGGTTCTGTGTAGGCTGAAGACGTCTGCTAGAATTTAATTGCTGGCAGATTTGGATGGAGCACATATGGAATTGTCTGAGTGTCATGAAGACCTCCTGAAACTGAACTCCAAGCTCCTTTAATGAAATAAGGCAGATTGTCTCATACTGACCAAAGAGAGATTGTGTGTGCGCACGCACACACACACCACACACACACCACACACACACACCACACACACACACACACACACACACCCACATATGTATATATATATGTCAGGCTCGATAAGACCTGATCTTGCTAAGAGGGATAGACAATTTACAGACCTATCTACCTATCGCCCCAAACACACAGTAATGGTCAAACAAACAACTATTTTTTTTCATTCACCCGTATTTAATAGCTGTCATCCAACAATACAGGAGTTCACAAATAACATTAACATATACCTTAAACAGAATTATTCACTGGACACAAAAAGAAATACCACATCCAAACACACCACAGCGCCCAGACTCTAACAGCGAACGCACAGAGCTACCAGTCTGCATGGTGGACCTGACGATAGCGTCCACCATCGGCAGTCTCAACCGGAACGCTGTCCAAACCAGCTTGGCAGTCCCAGACTAGCCAAACCCCACCAATGGTTCTCAAAACAGCTCAACGCCATAAATCCCATCAAATACACAACACACGTACTAACGTTGTATATTCCACATCACTTCACAGTCAAAGGCATCTCAAACAAATACCTTGTACAAAATTCATCCCTGGGTCATCTCAAAGAGACACAAAAAATCATCACAAAATAAACTTGGGAAACAACAGGGCATCTCGAAGACAAGTACACAAAATCATCCACAGGGCATCTCGAGGGCACAATCAAATTATAAGAAAAACAACATAAACCCTTGAAAATTTTGTTGATCTGTCAAAACCAAAATGAACTTGAAGTCAGGTATAAGTAACCATCACGTTGCACAAGGCAAGGTAAATGATTAAACTTAGCCCCCGACAAAAGCTTATGAATACAAGAAGGTAACAATTTCGTTACCCAAACGTTTTGTTAGACTCTCAATTGAAGTGGATTTTAAATCAGGTATAAGTAACCATCGCATTGCCCAAGGCAAGGCAAATGATTAAACTTAGCCCCGATCAAATTTTATGAAGATATGAAGGTAATTTCAATACCCATCACAATGCCCACATAGTAGAATCACACGAAATAAAACCATAGAACGTTACCACGACATGGCCCAATATACAAAACATTAAGTGGCCCTTGACAATAGCCACACACTCATGCTGGCACTCAATAATAAAGTTACAATATCCATTTTATGTTTAACTTCCTCGTCAACTGTCTGTCAGTCTGCCACACAACACACATTAATCTTATGTCCAAACGGTAACCTCCTCTATGTCTATCCTCAAATAGTAAACACAAATTCTTGTTGTGAACAAACTAAATTGGTTTTCCCTACGTCAAGGGATTGGATTCCCAAAGCCAGGCCTAATCAACAACCCAAGGCACAGAGAATCGATAATAATCTCGAAAGTGAACCAGAACTACATCTTAAATTCACTTATAACCTGTTACCAATTAACAAGGTAATCTCGAGGAAGAGGCTCAAACGCCCTTCCATAAACACAGAATTCAAAACTCACCTCTCCAAAGAGTCAGAAAAGCATACTGGTAACACCAGAAGTTTTTCTGCAACTCCCTCAAACAACATAGAAATTTGAACAACACGGAACAGCACAAACTGGTACAGACGCCACATCACCCTTGCCAAGTACACTCAACTGGACTACAGGGTGAACATAGAATACATAGACCAATCTCGAAAGTGAACCAGAACTACATCTTAGATTCACTTATAACCTGTTACCGAGTAACAAGGTTATCTCGGAGGAAAGAAAAAAAAAAGAACTAACACCCTTCCCGAAACACAGACACCCAACAACTGACCAGAAATTTTCAAACCAGTATCACGAGAACTCAAACATCAGACCTGAGCTCAGGTTGGCCCCACAATCCACTGAATCCGCCTGAAAAGCGTGATTCACAGGTCCAACAGAAACAGAGTGATTCGCCCCTTGGAACACAGGCCTACAGATATTCAACCTTCACATGCATGAGGCGAAACAGCAAGGGAAACAAGCCCTACCGAGAAAATATTTCCCAAACAGAAATTAGACTCCCTTGACCACCAAGATAACATCAATGAAATCTCCACCTGTCACCAAGGCAACCATGTGGGCCACGAAAACAACCTTGGTTCCAAAATGATGTGCAAGAACAAAGTCAGCACCCAGACGACTGCGACCTGACAATATGTGTCTGTCTGTGTCTGTCTGTCTGTGTCTGTGTCTCTTTAGCCTCATGAAACTCGTCACAGATTCTGTGGGCTTTCGTGCCTTAAAGTGGTGCGAAAGATGGGACAGCAAATAGATAGAAGATAGAAGATAGATAGATAGATAGAAGATAGAAAAATAGATAGATAGATAAGATAGATAGATAGATAGATAGATAGATAGATAATAACAATATATAAATAAATAAATAGTAAACAATCAATTTGTTACTCTTATGTTACTGTTACTGTTACTGTTACTGTTACTGTTAAAGCCATATCAGGGCTACAGCTGTTTTATAACATACACAATATTTCAACAGGGAAAAAAGAAAAAAAGAAAAGAAAATTAAATATACATATCAATGCATTCGCGCACATAATCTAAGGAGATGCCCCTGGCGTTGACCACTCCTTCCAATTTATCGCACAGGGGGTTTAAAAATCACCTGAATACAAGTTTAAACATTTCTAAGGACACTAAAGCATGTATAAACACGGGCCTGAATAACCTAAAAATTGCTTCGCATATCTCACTTCCCTAGAGCGAAAAATGCATGTTATACATGTACCCAATTATCAGTCCTAAGAGAAAGTACGTAAGACGTTATCGAACACTTACAGGCGAATGGACCAGCAAAACAGAAATTGATAGGAAGAAATGACAGAAAGCAAAGGAGAAGAAAGAAACAAAGAGAGTGACAGAAAAGAGGAAATTTCTAGCACAGAATTTCCAGAAGTTGGGGATACTATTTATACTGAAGGAGCCCCTGGTGTCCCCACAGTGGTACTCCATCAATCATCAATCGGTCAATCGATCGATGATCAATCAATCAACCAGGTACTCAATCCGATCGATCAATCAATTAGGTACTCAATCATCAATCAATCAATTCAGGTACTCAATCAATCAATCAATCAATCGATCATCAATCAATTAATCAGGTACTCAATCAATCGATCGATCAATCAATTAGGTACTCAATCAATCAATCAATCAATCAGGTACTCAATCAATCAATCGATCGATCAATCAATTAGGTACTCAATCAATCATCAATCAATCAGGTACTCAATCAATCAATCGATCAATCAGTCAATTAGGTACTCAATCAATCAATCAATCAGGTACTCAATCAATCGATCGATCGATGATCAATCAATTAGGTACTCAATCAATCAATAATCAATCAATCAGGTACTCAATCAATCAATCGATCGATCAATCAATTAGGTACTCAATCAATCAATCAATCAGGTACTCAATCAATCAATCGATCATCAGTCAATTAGGTACTCAAATCAATCAATCAATCATCGATCGATCATCAATCAATTAGGTACTCAATCAATCAATAATCAATCAATCAGGTACTCAATCAATCAATCAATCAATCAATCAATCAATCAATCAATCAGTCAAAATAGATAAGTAAAACAATCAACGAATTAAACGATGAATACTACATAAACATACCATCAATTATAAACAAATAAACCACCACCACCACACACCCCCTAAAAAAGTCAAAACCAGTATCACTGTATGATCACCACCGCCCTTGAGCCTGCAGTTCCTGTATGTAATGCAGCAGAATGTTCACCTTCATGCTGTTCACTCCATACCCATAGTGCTGCCCATCAAAACTCATCACGTTATGGGTGAAGTCGTAAGTATCGAACACGGGCACGCTGAACCTGTCCAACAGCTCCTTCACATTTTGGTTAAAAGCCTTCGCAGCTCTGTTATCCTCTCTTGTCAATGAGGTTCTCATCATGCCAAACTGGTGAATGTTCGCCCACAGAAGATGAGGTCTGCAGACCTTCTGAGAATGGAGCTTCTCCAGAAGAGGCAGAAGGACCCGGTTTTTGATCAATGGGGCATTGAACTTGTCGTGGAAGCCGTCACCCAGGAAGACCAGAGAGCGAGAGACGTTGCGGAGGTTCAGCACGGCCGTGTGGATGTCGTCGGCTTCTTTCGCCAATCTGAAGAAGAAGTACTTGAAGGTGACCTTGCCGTTGCAAGCCTCCGTCTTGTCGTCCAGCCACAGGCGACACACCTTCTCCGAGAACATGTACAGGCCGGAGCACGAGGACTTGAGGTCTATCACAGAATAGATGCAGTGGTCAGTTTACGTTTATGTCGTCGTCGTTGTCGTCGTCGTGATCATCGTCATCGTCGTCATCACTGTCATTATCATCATCAGAGAGACAAAGACAGCGAGACAGAGACAGACAGACACAGACACAGACAGACAGACAGACAGAAAAAGAGAGAAACAGACAGACAGACAGACAGGCAGGCAGGCGGACAGACAGACACAGAGACAGACACAGAGACAAAGACAGAGACATAGAGAGAGAGTGTGTGTGCGTGCGCGCGCGCGCGCGCGCGCGTGTGTGTGTGTGTGTGTGTGTGTGTGTGTGTGTGTGTGTGTGTGTGTGTGTGTGTGAGAGTGAGTGAGTGAGTGTGTGTGTGTGTGTGTGACAGATAGAGAGTGAGAGAGTGAGAAACAGAGAGAGAGTGTGTGTGTGTGTCTGTGTGCGAGGGAGAGACAGCAGACAGAGAGACAGAGACAGACAATGGCAAAGACAGAGACGGGAACAGTGTTCAAGTGGTTAAATCACACTTACAATCGAAAGGTCTAGGTTCGATCCTGGTTGTGCACCTACCGCCTGGTGGCTAACAAAAAAAAGGTTGATGATTTACATATGTGCACACCTGCTGGTACTGTTTGATGATTTACATATGTGCACACCTGCTGGTACCTGTTTGATGATTTACATATGTGCACACCTGCTGGTACCTGTTTGATGATTTACATATGTGCACACCTGCTGGTACCTGTTTGATGATTTACATATGTGCACACCTGCTGGTACCTGTTTGATGATTTACATATGTGCACACCTGCTGGTACCTGTTTGATGATTTACATATGTGCACACCTGCTGGTACCTGTATGTGTACAGATCTACAAGCGCAAAACGTCAAATATAAAACACGTCAAGCATCCTGTAAGTCACATCAGTGTATAGGGGTTTATGAAAGCATGAAGACGCTCAGCATCCACACCCACCAAAGACGGAATATGCAGACTATGCAACAATTTGTTGTCTGCATATTGTGGGCCGAACAACGTGTATACACGTCATCTTATTTTTGACTGACCTCACAGGAGGTATCCATGCAGGATTCAAACCCCGACCGTCTGATTGGAATTCCGACGTCTTACCCACTTGACTATCGTGCACAGCGTAAACAAGAATTAACAAGAAAAACATAAAAATCTGCATTATCACCTAAACTACTATTGTTTTAACGCTTTGACTCCCACACTTGTCTAACAATAGTAAAAACTTAACCTTTTGACTCCCTCACCCTATCTACCAGCTTCCTGCAGGATGCTGGTGGACAGGGTGCGCGAGTCAAAGGGTTCACGTAACCAGTCGCCGTGGTGTAGTGGTTAGCGCAACGGACTATTGACTGGAATGTTGTGGGTTCGAATCCCCATCAGTCCCTTCAAAAATCATTGTGGGACTTTTCTGGCTCTAACCGGCTCCTACGCAGCTTTGGGCGTGCTATGGGCTCATTGGGAAGACTGGGACCACACAGATGAGCCTCATCCTCTTCACGGATGTGTCATTGAGGGTGTTTCTCAAATCTTCTGACCAGCACCACAAGTGTCTGTATCTCTCGGGCCTGATTGACGCCAGGATATATTATGATAGTAAGTGTAGAGTACAGCCCTGTCACGCAGTCTCAATCCTAGATGGAGCTCCGTAGCATCATGATTATCATCCTCATCGACAACATCATCATCATCATCATGGCATTGTAAAAAAAAACTTCCAGCTTCTGTGGCCATTGAGTTGGCGTGAAAATGGGACGAAAAAAATAAAGGTGAGAACAAAGGCAACCTCCCTGAGTGCAAAAATCCTATAAACAAAATTGCTTTTAATCCTTTGACTCCCCACCCTCCCCACCAGCATCTTGCATTGCCAACCACGCAAACAAAGCAAAAACAATCTTTTGAATTCCTCACCTTATCCACCAGCTTCCTGCAGGACGCTGGTGAATAGGGTGAGAGAATCAAAGGGTTAAGTTTTTGCAGTTGGTGGATAGGGTGCGGGAGTCAAAAGGTTAACGTACTGACAGATTTCAGCATCCCAAGGAAGACAGACCCATTCTCAACTTACTGTTAGGTGTGTTGGCTTTAAAAGCTCCTGTCTGAGAGTCTCCTCGTATGGCCAGTAAGAAAGCCGTGAACACGTGACGCACGAGCGAATCTCCAATAAAATGAATGGTGGAGTTTTCTAACAGACGACAAATCTCCACTTTCGTCCAGTTTCGCGGCTGACAGGAAGAGTTATCAGGCCGCCAGGTGGCGAACTCTGCCTGAATAGGAGTGCGCATGTCTTGACAGTTGGTGCACGTGCATTGCTGTATGGTTTTGTTCTGGCACGTGAAGTTGTAGCAGCAGGGGATGTCGCCGTCTGGATCGCAGAGCCCTTTGACCAAGTAGAGCATGCCTCCCACTCCAACGTTGACGTTTCCGCAACGTTTGTCTGGCCGCTGTATGCCTTTGGGGATGTGGTGTTCTTCCTCTCTCACCTGCCAGTGAAAACAGGGAGATTTGTTGGACGGTGGCAAGTATGAACAGTCGGCAAAGAAGATAAGAAACGATCGAAGGGAAGATCGTTTTATTTAACCCTTTGACTCCCACACCCTATCTACCAACTGCAAAAAAAACTTAACCCTTTGATTCCTTTACCCTATCCACCAGCTTCCTGGTAGATAGGGTAAGGGAATCAAAGGGTTAAGTTTTTGCTTTGCCAGCATGGTTGACAATGCAGGATGCTGGAGGCTAGGTGGTGGGAGTCAGAGGGTTAAAGAAAACAAATGAAAACGCCCGTTAAGGACCTGGAGAAAGAGAAAGCGATATTAACCCTTTGACTCCAGCACCCTGTCCACCAGCATCCTGCATTGTCAGGTATGATAGCAAAGCAAAAACTAACCCAATCCACCAGCTTCCTGCAGGAAGCTGGTGGATAGGGTGAGGGAATCAATGGGTTAAGGCATACAGCGGCCAACACACCTAACAGTAAGTTGAGAATGGGTCTGTCTTCCTTGGGATGCTGAAATCTGTCAGTACGTTAACCTTTTGACTCCCGCACCCTATCATACCTATCAAACAGAAAACAAACCGTTCTCATCAATGGCACTTACTCTCAACCTGCATACCTGACCTGTGGTGTTCCACAAGGATCTGTCCTTGGCCCTGTTCTTTTCACTCTTTACACCTCCCCCCTGTCCACCATCACCAACTCCCATTCTTAAAAACACCACTTCTATGCTGATGACACCCAACTTCAAGACAGTGACTCACCTGATAATATACAGCGCCTGTTGACTCGCACCACTGAGTGTTACTCGGACATTAAGAACTGGATGACACACAATAGACTTCAGCTTAATGACGACAAAACAGAAGCTATCCTCATTGGCACCCGTCAGAAACTTTCTCAGCTGCCTCCTCTTTCTCTCCCATTATGTAACACATCAGTCCCAATTTCTGATTCAGCTAAAAACCTTGGTGTCTGCATTGACTCTACCCTCTCCATGAACAACTTTGTTTCTCAAACTGCCAGATCCTGCTACTATCATCTCCATCGTATAAAGCTGATCAGGAAGTATCTCTCTGTCGAAACAACTGCAAAACTCGTTCTCTCCTTCATAATGTCTCGCATTGACTATTGCAATTCACTCCTGTCTGGTCTTCCTGCCTCCACCATTCACATCCTACAGCGCATTCAAAACAATGCTGCACGCCTTGTACTCAAAAAGAAAAAAGCTGACCACATATCTCCTCTCCTGGCACAACTTCACTGGCTCCCTGTATCAAAGCGCATACAGTACAAACTAGACACCATGTGCTACAAAAGCCTCAATAACGCAGCCCCCGATTACCTGTCAAGCCTACTTGAGATCTATGTTCCCTCACGTACCCTCCGCTCTGCCTCTGATCCTCTGACTCTTCGCTTTCCACGCACTAAGCTCAATACCTATGGTCCACGAGCCTTCTCTGTTTCTGGTCCACTCTCCTGGAACAAACTTCCTCTCTCAGTCCGTCAGCAACCTACTTTTGTCTCCTTCAAGTCCGCTCTCAAAACTCACCTTTTCTCTCCTGCATAAAATCCTAACCTCACTCAACCCTCCCCTCTGCAGCCTGTCTCCGCTCGGAGGGAATCACATGGTTATAATATATAATTGTATGCTATGCTCTCTATAATTTTCCATTGCTTTTATTCTTGCTTTTATTGCTTTTATTCTTTCTCCCCATTTATAGCCATGCGTGTGTGTGGGTGTGTGTGTGTGTGTGTGTGTGTGTGTGTGTGTGTGTCTGTATGTGTGTGTGCGTGTGTGTGCGAGCGTGCGTGCCTGCGTGTGTGTCTGCTTCAGCGCTTAGATTTGATTTTATCAAGATTTTGCGCTATATAAATATTGTAATTATTAAGTTGTTGCATTTAGCAGATAAGATGCGGGAGTCAAAGGGTTAAATAAGAATGTAAGAAACTAGTCGCCATGGTGCTGTGGTTGCTAACACAACGTACTACTGACTGGAAGGTTGTGGGTTCCAATCCCCGTCTGTCCCTTCATAAATTGATATTGGGTATTTCGGCTCTAACCGGCTCCTACCCACAGCTGGGCATTGCTATAGGCTCATTGGGAAGACTGGGACCACACAGTCACGGACACCAGGGAATTATGATGATGACAAGCGTAGAGTACAGCCCTGTCACGCAGTCTCAATCCTAGATGGAACTGCATAGCATCATGACTATCATCCGCATCGACAGCATTATCATTGCATTGAACAAAAATTCTGTGCCAGCTTCTGCGGCCATTAAGGAGATGCAGAAAATGGGACAAAAAAAAAAAAAAAAAAAGGAAAAGAAAAAAAAGGTGAGCACAAAGACAACCTCCATGAGTGTGATGATCCTAAAACAATAATAATAATAATGATAATAATAATAATAATAATAATAATGATAATGATAATGATAAAAATAATACTGATGGTAATGCTAACAATACCTAGTAGGCCTCCTTCGGTCATGACTGACCATGGACAAAGTACATCTGTTCTAATGTCTAGATGGGCTGTCTGCTTGGTCCAAGCAGCGTCGCCTGTGACTGTACAGACCAATGCGAGAGAGGCAGTCTCTGTCGCAGCGGTCGCATGTGTATGCTGATGCTGGTCTGTTGGCTGTCATCCCTTTTCTGCGAACTCGCTTTTCTGCTGCAGCAGCTGACAGTTTGTCCTCACCAATCCGCAGCAGTTTCTTGAGAGTAGTTCTCCAGCTGTTGCGGTCGTCTGCGTGGTCCTCCCAGGACTCAGTGTTGATCTCAAGCGCCTTCATGTCACGCTTGCAAACGTCTTTGTATCTCAGCTGTGGGCGGCCAATGTTTCTCTGCCCTGTGGCAAGCTCACCATAAAAGATGTCTTTTGGGATGCGACCATCTTCCATGCGGCGAACGTGGCCCAACCAGCGCAGCCGACGCTGTCTCAGCATGGTATGCATGGTTGGGAGGCCAGCGCAGGTTAGGACTGCAGTGTTGGTCACCTTGTCTTGCCAGGAAATGCCAAGTATGCGCCGTAGGCTTCTCAGGTGGAAGGTATTGAGCCTTTTCTCCTGATGAGCATGCGTGGTCCATGCCTCGCTGCCATACAGCAAGGTGCTGAGGACACAGGCGTTGTATACAGCCATCTTTGTCTTTGTGGTCAGCTTGGGATTTGTCCACATCCTTTGTGTGAGGCGGGCAAGTGTTGTGGCTGCCTTCCCAATCCTCTTGTCGACCTCTGTGTCAAGGGAGATGTTATCGGTGATGGTGGACCCAAGATATGTGAATTGATGGATGGCTTCAAGCTCGTAGTCATCAATGGTGATGGCTGGTGGAGATGGCGTGCCCTGGCCCAGGACGTTTGTCTTCTTAAGACTGATGGTCAGACCAAAATCTTTGCAGGCCTGGGAGAGGCGGTCTATTAGTGACTGCAAGTCCCGCTGAGTATGGGTCACAACTGCGGCATCGTCGGCAAATAGCATGTCTCTGATGAGGGCTTCACGGACCTTTGTCCTTGCTCTGAGGTGGGCGAGGTTAAAGAGCCTGCCATCTGATCTGGTCCACAGGTGGATCCCTTCTTGCGCTGTGCTGAACGCATGCCTCAGGAGAAGAGCAAAGAAGATTCCAAAGAGGGTTGGGGCCAGGACGCAGCCTTGTTTCACACCGCTGCGTACGTCGAAGGGCTTGGAGAGGTTTCCGTTGAACTGCACATCCCTTTCATGTTTGAGTGGAAGGACTCAATTAAGCTGTGCAGTTTAGGTGGGCAGCCGGTTTTTCGGAGACCCCTGAAAAGGCCATCTCTGCTGACTAGGTCAAAGGCCTTGGTGAGGTCAATGAATGCCACATACAGGGGCATCCGCTGCTCTCTGCACTTCTCCTGGATTTGGCGAAGGGAGAAGACCATGTCTACCGTGGATCTCTCTGCTCGAAAACCACACTGTGATTCCGGGTAGACGCGTTCAGCCAGTTTCTGCAGGCGGATTAGGAGGACCCGAGCATAGATTTTGCCAACAATGCTGAGGAGCGAGATACCTCTGTAGTTGTTGCAGTCGCTCCTTTCGCCCTTGTTTTTGTACAGGGTGACGATCTTGGCATCCCTCATGTCCTGTGGTACAGCTCCCTCATTCCAACACTGACAGAGAACTGCGTGCAAAGGTGCAGAAGAGAAGTTTTGCAGTGCTTGATGAGGTCTGGGGGAATTCCGTCGTTGCCAGGTGCCTTCCCTGATGCCAGGCTGAGTTCGTCCACAGTTGGCTCTGCGTCAAGTTCTTCCATTACCGGCATGCACTTGATGGCATCGAGGGCTGAGGGGGACACCATGTTCTGTGTGGAGTAGAGGTCGGAGTAGTGTTCCGCCCATCTTTCCATCTGTTGGCTAGGATTGCTGATTACTTCCCCAGTGGAGGATTTGAGGGGGGCGATCTTGCTCTGTATTGGTCCCAGTGCCTTCTTGATGCCATCCTACATTCCTCGGATGTTGCCTCTTTCAGCAGCACTCTGTATCTCTTCGCTGAGCTCTGTCCAGTACTCATTTGCGCAGCGCCTGGCGTTAAGCTGAACCTTACTTCTGGCAGCCCTGAGGATTTGCAGGTTCTTCTCACTGGGTGACTGCTTATACTTGGTGAGTGCGGCACGCTTGGCCTCAACAGTGGGAGTCATCTCTGATGATTTGGCCTCAAACCAGTCGTGGGACTTCACAGTTTTCTTCCCAAAGGTGGCCATAGCAATGCGGTGCATGGTGTCTCGTAGCGTTTCCCATCTCTCAGTGGCAGAGCCTCTGGGCTGCAATGCATCGTATTCTCTCTGAAAGGCCTCTGCGAACAGTTCTACAAGATCTGGCTGAGACATCTTGCTGACGTCAATGCGAGGGTTCCCTTGTTTCTTTGAGCAGTGGAACTTCTTTGGTTGTAGCCTGATCTTGCAACATACCAGAGAGTGGTCTGTGTCGCAGTCTGCGCTGTGATAAGAGCGAGTGTGGAGAACGTTTTTGATAGCGGCACGTCTTACTAGGATCAAATCCAGTTGGTGCCAATGTTTTGAGCGGGGATGCCTCCAGGAGACTTTGTGCTGAGGCTTCGTCTTGAAGAAGGAGTTGGTGATGCACAGTTCATGGCAGGCGCAAAACTCAAGCAGTCGCTGTCCATTCTCATTCATTTTTCCCCACTCCAAAGGAACCGAGGCAGAAGGGCCATGAGTCATTGTCTGCACCCACTCTGGCTTGAAGTCGCCCAGGAGAACAAGTTGTTCTGTCCAGGGGATGTTCCTTATGGTTGATGCAAGATTTTCGTAGAACTCATCCTTGGTGTCTGGAGAGGCGGACAGAGTTGGGGAATAAACGCTGATGAGAGTGACATAGCCTTCGGTGGTGTTGAGGTGGAGAGTCAAGAGTCGTTCTGAACCGCCGCTGCCTGGTTCAATCATGTTCAGCAGGCTGTTCCTTACTGCAAAGCCTACTCCGTGCTCTCTTGGGGCATCAGAACTCTTTCCTTGCCAGAAGAAGGTGTAGTCCTTTTCCTTTAGTGTTCCTGAGTCAACCAGCCGTGTTTCCTGCAGAGTGGCAATGTCCACATTGAGCCTCTTTAGTTCGCTGTTTATGACGGCGGTTTTTCTGGCGTCGCTGATGTCTTGCAGATCTTGGGAGAGCCCAGGCATCATTGTTCGGACATTCCAACAGCCCAGTTTCACTGCTGATCCTTTTCCTGATCCGTTTCTTGAATTTGAATTTTTCTTTTTGTTTGGTGCGTAATTAACGACCTGCTTGTCAGATTTTCTCCTAATCTTCATGCACCCAATGAAGAAGGCAGGTCGTGGCGGGACAGCACCTAACTGGATGGGGGCTGCCCAGCTTAGGTGGGCGGTAGCTGTCCAGTAAGACACGAAGGTCTCTCCCACCGTCAAAAGCAACCCCTGGCGTCAGCTCTATGCCAGTTGAGCAATGACTTATCACCGGTATCTGTTGCTTCCCGTGTTGTGCCGACACTAGTGTTAGTAGCGAGGCTGGAGTGTCCTCTCCAGGTCGTAGGTGCAGAGTGTTTGTGGATGAATGGACGGATGTAAGCCTGGGCAGTGTAATATGGAAGACAGGCTGTTGCCCATGCAACTTGTCCCCCTCTCTCCACCTCGCTGACAGATCCAAAGGAACAGCAGGGCTGTTACGTTTTGGTGCCAACGCGGCCGCAGGAGCTGCCAGAAAGTGACAAAGTTTGCCATCCAACCGCCTTAGGGGCCCCACACCGGATTTACTGTCAGGGTTTACTCCCTTAGCTAGATGGCCGCGGGTAGCTCTCCAGAGCTGGCGCCCTTTGATGGATCTAATTTATTTCCACCAAGTTTTCTAGCCACCCTCCTCACCATCCTCCTGAGAGGACTGGTGGGGTTGCTGGTTTAGTCGCCAGCAATTCGACCCTGTGACAGGTAGTACTGGGTTCCAGGTTACAAGTAGCGGATACATCTATCCGACCTGACACATTGCTAACAATAACAATAATAATAATAATAATAATGATAATAATAACGATAATGATAATGATAATAATAATACTGATGGTAATGCTAACAATAACATAATAATAATGATATAATAATATAATAATAACGATAATGATAATGATAATAATAATACTGATGGTAATGGTAACAATAAAATAATAATAATAATGATAATAATGATAATAATAACGATAATGGTAATGATAATAATAATACTGATGGTAATGGTAACAATAACATATAATAATAATAATAATAATAATAATGATAATAATAATAATAATAATAATAATATAATAATAATAACAATATATAATAATAATAATAATATAATAATAATAATAATAATAATAACAATAATGTAAGAAAATGTGAACCTTCGGAAAAGATACAGGATCGAACAATCGACCAACTTCCAGTTAACAAATACACACACACACACACACACGTGTACACACACACACACACACACACACACAACCACGCACGCACGCACACGCACACGCATGCACGCACACGCACACGCACATACAGTGAGCTTCACATCTAGCGGATCTAAATTGTATCTCTTGTCTCAAGCCAAAACATGAAACGCAGGTCCTCCCAAGCATGGCCGAGAAAGTGTAACAAGGGACGCAACCACACTAAAGCAACGAGAGAGCAGTTTACAATGAATTCTTTCCCTTAGACCATAAACGCAATATTCCATTTGCGAAACATCGCGACACTTGCTTGTCTATGAGATCTTAATAGATTGAGGGAAATCTACACACACACACACACACACACACACACACACACACACACACACACACACACACACACACACACACACACACACACACACACACAAACACACACACGCACGCACGCACATAAACGCGCACGCACGAACACACACACAGATACACACACAGACACACGTGTACACACACACAAGCAAACACACACACACACACACACACACACACCACACACTTACACACACATGCAAATAGAGAGAGGGGGGGAAAGAGAGAGAGAAAGAGCGAACGAACGAACGAACGAACGAACGAACGAAAAATTTATTCAAAAGGCCTTGGCCACATTTGAAGGGGGAAACATAATCATAATTATATCAACACACAAGCTCAATTCTATTGATTCACAAATGTATCTCGAAGTTTAAATGCCTTGTATAAATAAATAGCAAACTGCTTTACTACAGCTTCGTTTTTGGATGAGAGTAACATTACCAATCTAAACAAACATGGTCGTCTAAAAAAATTAATAGGTATAAATTTCGCTCTGAACTGAATCAAATTTTGACAAATCAAGGTAAAATGCAGTTCATCATCAACATCCATATTACAAAGGGGACATAATAAATCATTTTCAGCAACTTGCCTGTGATAAAAGTGATGTTTCTTCAAATCAGAAATTCCAAATCTAAACTTGGTCATAACCCTCTTAATATGCCTGTCTATTGGTAATGACAAATACACTGGGAAGCAATGCGATGGTACATACTGTATCTATTAGTGTCCTCCATATTTGAATGCCAGTTTTGCCATTGGATGTCAATTAATCTATCACAAAGAGAGCGTAAAAACACACCTTTACTTCCAACACCCTGGTTAATCCAAGCATAACCAAATCCATTTTCAAATAACATCCGTCTGACTTTTGATACCCAGTTTGCCTTTACTCTTTCATCTAATAAGCAAAGCATGTTATAAGCCTTTCGGGGTAACCTAGATCAGTTCATTTTGAGTTAGTTTTATCCAATAGCGAATGCATCTAACTGCTGAAAGAATATGCAAGGGATATCTGTTAGTCTCACCATAAACAAGATTATTTGGTGTTCTTAAAGATACTCCCAGAAATTTTTTGAGCGCAAATAAATGTCTTTTTCACAATGCGTAACTGCAGCATCTAGCCCCCATATTTCTGCACCATACAGTATTATCGGTTGGATTTGAGAATCAAAAAGTTGAATAAACAAGTGGAAAGAGCTATGGTTTAACCTCCTCAAATTCTGCATAATAGATAATAAACCTCTTTTACCCTTACCTGCAATATCTTTACAGGCAAAAGTGAAACTTAGATGAGTCGAAAAATAAATACCTAAATATTTGTACACATTAACAACAGACATCATAACACCATTGAAAAACCATCTTTCCCTTGCAGCCAGATATCCACCTTTTTTGAAGACAATGATGTTGCTTTTAGATATATTAACTTTTAACTGAAGCCGAGAAGCAGACCTGTCTAAGCTATCCAACTGTCGTTGAAGACCTATCACTGTTTCCGCTAATAGCACAATGTCACTGCAAGAAGCAAAATAAATAACTCTAAAGCATCATTCAAAAAACAGACACCATGACGACCGTTTTCAGTAACTTCTCTAGTAACCTCATTAATGAATAAAGAAAAGAAAATAGGACTACATACATCCCCTTGCTTCACACCAGCTGTACAGTTGATACAATCAGATAAAGCACTTCCACATCTCACTCTTGCTTTAACACTTTCATACATACTCATAACACATTTAAAAAGTTTTCCATTAACGCCATTTTTTAACAAAATAGGCCATAATAAACTTCTGTTGATTGAATCAAAGGCTTTCTCAAAATCAATAAAGGCAACATAAAGTTTGCGATTTAATGTAAATTGCTTCTGAACAAGTGCCATCAGTGTAAACATATGATCTATAGTAGAATAATCTCTCTTGAAACCAGCTTGAAATTCCTCAGTTATATTATTTGCCTCGACCCATTTTTGCAGTCTACTGTTAATTATTGTGCTATACACTTTACTGGTTATGTCACAAATAGATATGCCTCTATAGTTATTAGGATCATTAACATTACCTTTTTTATAGAGAGGAATAACAATGGATTCGGACCAGTTCTTTGGGAAGATGCTGTTATCAAACAAAAAGTTATAGAATGTCACAAGAGAACCAACAACATGATCGCATCCAACAGCATTTTTCATCAATTCACCGATGACTCCATCTAGACCAGCAAATTTTCCATTTTTTAAATTTTCTTAGAGCTACTAGTACCTCATGTGTGGAGATTGGTTCATTTAAATGCTGTATTTTTTCATTCGTTTCATTTTCCATTTCTTCTAAATTATCAACATTATTCAAAGCATCTTTCTGCAGCAAGTCTTTGAAATGCCTAAACCATGTTTCAATACATACTGTATTTCTAGGCTGTTTTCTTTTCGAAGAAATCATACTGATGGTGCTCCAAAAGCCTTTCTGGTCATTCATTGAGTTTACTAGCTTGTCTATCAAAGCCATATTGTACTGCTCTTCCTTAAACTTTTAAACTTATTGCATTCACGTCTTGTACGGCAATAATTATCTCTATCATTTGCAAGTAAAGTGCGTCTAAAAATCTGCAATGAATTTCGAACTTTCTTCTTTAGAGTAACACATTCCTTGTCAAACCAGAGACTCGCTTTTTTACTCCTACCAATAATAACACTTTTTTTCATACACTGAGCTGCGTCTTTTATACAAGAATTAAACAAGTCTAGAGCAACATTTATATCAGAGTACACCATGTCTCTAGCTGTCTCTAGTCTTTGGTTTAGTTCCCCTGATCTTAAATTATGAGTATATGTTCCTTGAAAATCTTCATCCCAAACAAACTTATCTAATGAATGCGAAAAATCTTCTTTTTGTTCCAATACGCAGTTGCTACCTTTCATGTGAAGCCTAAACTCTACAGGCATGTGGGTGGACTCTATCCGATCTGTAACTTAAGATGACAACAATCAGCTGTCCTGCTATATAAATCACAAGACATGATAAAATAATCATTAACACTGCACCCAGAATCAGAAATAAACGTGTAACGTCCATGAGAATCCCCATGGCACTCACCATTTAAAACATGTAAATCAAAAACACTGCACATGTTCAGTAATAGTTTGCCATAATTATTTAGTTTGTCATCCTCAGAGTGCCTATTTGTATACACTGGCTGACTGTTCAATCCCAAGACAAAATCATTATCATGATCTTTATATACATGGGAAATATTTGCGATTCTACTATTCGGGCTCCACATATCAAAATGAAAACATCATCAGACTCAATCAAAAAGTCACACAGAAAATCTTCTAGCAAAGAAATGCCATTATCACATTCAAAAAATGAATAATAAGGAGAACCTTCTGGAGGACGATACGTGCATACAAACAACACATCTTTCTCTGTACCAAACAAAGATTTGTTTATAAGAAAAACACACGTGTTATGAACATTGGTTTCAATTTCTTTTACATTTTACATAGATTTTTTTATGAGACACACAACACCTCCAGATCGTCTCCCCTAGCTCTAGAGAATTATGAGACATGGTTTAATAGTAATTCAAATTTTCATGAAGCAATAGTAATGTAAAAATCAAGAAATGTTGAAATGATTGCAAAAAAGTCAAAATTGATTGAATGTAATTACAAATATCATTCAATTGTAACTTGAAATAAAAGCAATTAACTTACTTTGTACAACGACTAACCCATTTCAGTCCACCTACGCATCAGTGCATTACCTGAAACTGCTACTACACATTCTAACATTCTTCCTTGCATACTAGTGAGCAAAGTCTCCTACAACATCACCTTTCAATTGACTGATGGTCGGCACTAAACTTTGATACCACAATTTGTTCTGAAATGTATTCCTCCTTTTCTATGATTTCATCAATTACTTTTGCATCATCACAATTGTCTGTCATGGATTCTCTTATACCTATCAACAGATTTAAAAACGTTTACAATTACCTGACTTCTTACTCCCATAAAACTGACCTGTGGGGTTCAAAGGATTGTCCTTGGCCTTTCTGCTTTCACTGCTTTTATCCTGTTCACCATCTTACTGCATTCCTATAAAAAACATGATGACACCTCCCATTACAAGACAGTGACTCACTGCATAATTACCGCCTGTATGCTTGCATATGGTCCTCTCGGTAATTAACTTGTGCACAACACAATTCCATCTGTTAATGTCGACAAACAGAAGCTTCCATCTATTGGCACCGTTTGGTCAAACTGTTCGTTCTTTCCTCCATCTTTCTTTCCATTTGTAAACTCGTCCCATATTCCTAATGTTGTAAAGCCTTTTGTCTATGCATTGACTCAATGACCTCTCCTGAACAAACTTTGTTTACTCAGCTTACTGACCAATTCTGCTGCCTCATCTATTCTCTTCATGTGATTACCATGCCACAACGTACTTCTGTTCGAATCAACAAAATTCGTTCTCTCTTCAATGTCTCGCATTGACTATTGTCATTCACTCCTGTTTTCATCTCTGATCCGCTTTTCAATCCTACGCGGATTTAAAATGCTGTAACGCTTGTACTCAAAGAGAAAAAAGTTCCCATGTTTAACTATTCCTCCTGGCAAACTTGCCGGTTCCCTGTTATCAAGGCGATTCTATTTTTACGACTACCATGTGCTTTCAAAGCTGCAATAACGCAGCCCCGTTTGCTGTCAACTTTCTTTGAATCTTCTTCCCTCACGTATCCTTCGCATTGCACGTTCCTCTGACTTTTCGCTTTCCACCACTAAGTCAATACCTATGGTCACGGCGCTCTGTTCCGATCCACTCTCCGACATACTTCTCCTCCAGTCCGTCCAATCTCTTTTGTCTCATTCAAGTCCGCCTTCAAATCACCTTTTCTTCCTCGGCATAAATCCTAACCTCCATCAATCCCCCCCCCCTCCCCCTCCAATGCCCTTCTCCGCTCAGATGGGCATAAATGTTTAGTATAATTGTAATGCTATGCCTCTATAATTTTCCTATTGGTTTTATTCTTGCTTTTATTGCTTTTATTCTTTCTCCCCATTTATAGCCATTCGTGTGTGTGTGTGTGTGTGTGTGTGTGTGTGTGCGTGCGTGTGTGTGCGTGCGTGCATGCGTGCGTGCGTGCTTGCGTGTGTGTCTGCTTCAGCGCTTAGATTTGATTTTATCAAGATTTTGCGCTATATAAATATTGTAATTATTATAATTATTATTCCAACTAAGAAATGAAAAGGAGCAATTTATAATACTTTGTACAAGGGACTGAACCCCATGATCAACCACACTCTGACTATCAGTGTCATTCCTAACATTTGCTACACTTGGCCTATTTAAGCATGTTTGGCTTGACACATAGCCAGGTGAAGCGACCACCAAGTTAGCAACATCGAGTGCGCTGTTAACATAGTTTGCACGTGAAGGTGACGGTTCCCTATAACTGTCGACCTGATCCGGGAAAACCGGTGCTAGGGCAATTTGTCTACCCTCAGCAAAAACTGTCACAGGCCGGCCACACCCCTATCTTAATTCTACCAGATTGTTCTTATCATCTAAATAGTACTTCTTGCCATCAACAATCAAATAGTCATGCACAAGCATTGCTCTTTTGCCCTCTTCACGAGTCTTTTTAAGATACGGTGTTAACAGTTTCCTGACATTTCTTACTCTCACAGTAAAGTCTTCCCTAATGAATAGGGTTGTTCCTTGCAGCTTCTTTCTGGCTTTCAGGATGGCTTGTTTTTATTTATAGAATGTGCAGCATGCTATGACTGGTGAGTCCAGAGAGAGAGAGAGAGAGAGAGAGAACACCTCCCATTTATAAACAAAGATCTAGCCTCATCGTCATAAAGTGCCTTTGCCACATGGCGTTGGCGATCATGGCCCTCCATATGTATCTATCCTTTGTTGCCGCAAGCACATCTTCCACCCTGTCTGTCTTCAGCCACTCTGCAAGTCTTCCAATGTTTTTTTCTCTGGGTCTACCTGGCGCTTTCTTTTCCTCCAGCTTTCCTGTTGTGACCAGGTGCTCTAATTCCCCTTTCCTCATACAATGGCCTCTAAATGTTGTGCCTGTCTTTTCCTAATCTTCTATGTCAATGATCTTCTTGCTTCTGCCTCCATCAAGACTGTCTCGTTTGTTTTCTTTGCTGTCCATGGAACTCTCAACATTCTTTTCGGCTGCCTCAATCTTGTTCTGGCTTTGCTTGTTGACTGTCCATGCCTCACAACCGTATAACATTATCGGTTCTACATATCATTCAAGAACTCTCTTCCTGATGTCAATTGATAGGTATTTGTTGGTAAGAATGTTTTTCATCTTCTTGAATGCTGTTTTGGCTTGGCCGATTCTGCTGGCTATTTCTGATGTGTAACTGCTGTCTTGTGAGATGATCGTTCCCAGATGTTTAAACTTATCAACGTGTGTCAAAGTTGTGCCGTTTGCTGTTATTTTGCATGAGGGGATTTCTTGTTTTTTACTGCTTACCATGACTTCAGTCTTCTTGGTGTTTAGCTATGTTTGCTTTATAACTGTATTATATTCACAAGGGTTTGTAGGTTCTGTTTCATTTTCTGCAGTTAGCACGGTGTCATCTGCCTATCTATCATCATCATCATCATCAGGTACCCTGCCGCATGGCGTTGGCGACATGGACTTCCAACCATCTCTATCTCTCGTTGCCCCTAGCATCTCCCCCATCCTCTTCATCTCCAGCCACTCTGCAAGTCCGTCCAGCATTCTCTCCTTGGGTCTACCTGGTGCTCTCTTTCCCTCCAGCTTTCCCGTTGTGACCAGGTGCTCCAAATCCCCTTTCCTCATAAAATGGTCTATAAATGTTGCTTGTCTTTTCCTAATCTTCCTTATGAGTGATCTACTTGTGTCTGCCTCCATCAAGACTGTCTCGTTTGTTTTCTTTGCTGTCCATGGAACTTTCAACATTCTTCTGAGAAACCACATCTCGGCTGCCTCAATCCTGCTCTGGCTTTGCTTGCTGACTGTCCACGCCTCGCATCCGTACAACAGTATTGGTTCTATATAACATTCAATGACTCTCTTTCTGATGTTAATTGATAGGCATTTGTTGGTAAGAATGCTTGTCATCTTCGATTCTGCCAGCTATTTCCGATGTGCATCTGCCGTCTGATGAAATGACCGTTCCCAGGTATTTGAACTTATTAACCTGTGTCAAGGTTGTGCCTTTTGCTGTTATTTTGCAGGAGGGGATTTCATGTTTTTTACTGATCACCATGACTTCAGTCTTCCTGCTGTTTAGCTCCAACCCCTTATCTTTGCTTTCTGTTTCTAGTATATTCACAAGGTTTTGTAGGTCCCTTTCATTTTCTGCAATTAGCACGGTGTCATCTGCGTACCGAATGTTGTTTATCATTTTCCCTCCAACCTTTAATCCAGGGTCTTCTTCTAGGTTTCTCAATTGCCTATCTATACAGATAAGAAAAAGAAGTCGATAACACTTCTGTTTCCTATGGTCGTGGTATAAGCACATCAATATTTTTTTCTTTTTACGTTCAGCCCTCTCCCACAAGGGGTCTGCACTATCACAAATATACTGTAATTGATATTCACGAAGAATGTCTGCATTAATATAAATACACTATAATAGTAACAAGACATGAACATAATAAAACACCGGAATGTGATGTAGTATTGAAAACGAGAGGTATGGAAAGAGAGATAGATACAGAAAGAGAGAGACAGAGACAAGAGGGACAGACAGACAGACAGACAAAGAGACAGACAGAGATAGAGACGGAGAGACACAAGAGATATAAAGAGACAGACAGACATAAAGACAGACAAAGACAGACAGAGATAGAGACGGAGAGACACAGAGAGATATAAAGAGACAGACAGACAGAAAGACAGACAAACAGAGGTAGACAGAGACAGAGATGTAGGCAGACAGAGAGAGATAAAGAGAAAGACGGATAGACAGACATACAGACAGACAGAGGAGAGAAGAGGACACGAGACAGAGACAGAGACTGAAACAAACAAACAGACAGACAGAGAACTGTATGCGTCTTCGTCGTCGAGCTGATATGAATTTCATAACAGAAACGGAATAAGGTAGGAAAGATTCCCTTAATCTATAATCATTGCACCATTCTGTGAGAAATGACTAAAAAATTAAACTTAAGAAAAACAAACAAACAAACAAACAAACAACAACAACCACTGAAAACCATCGTAATTACTTACTCGCTTATGGAACAGCCTCATCCTCTCCGTCTCCTTCGCCGTCATATTCCGCTGCACCCAGCGGCCTTTAAGCATGTTGTGTAATACGTCACGACATTGACCCCATGGCGATGACGTCACCGGAGGTGACGTCACACATTTGTAGGCTCCTGTTAACGCATGGGAAAAGCAGGAACAGGGAGAGGGGTATGATACTTGCTGATGACCACTAAAATTGAAAAGGCAGACAGAGCTACGATCAGTTTGAACAGATGAGAGCGACAGCATCGCGAAATAGTGAGCCATAGTTCCATTTTTGAATTTTTGATGGTGTGTGGTGGTGGTGGTGGTGTGGTGCTGGTGCTGGTGTTGATGGAGGTTTGTTCATGGTAGTGATGGTGGTTTGATGGTGGTGGTGGTGGTGGTGGTGATGGAGGTGTTGTTTATGGTGGTGACGGTGGTAGTGGTTGGGGTAGTTTGGTGGAAGTGGTGGTGATGGTGGTGTGACGGTAGGGGCAATAATTTGCTGGTGGCGGTGTAGTGGTGGTGGTTCAGTGGTGGTAGTGGTGGTGGTGGTGGAAGTGATGTGATGCTTGTGGTGGTAGTGGTAACGGTTTGTTGGTGGCAGTTTAATGGTGCTGGTGATGGTGGTGACGGTGGTGATGGAGGCGACGAAGTGGTGGTGGTATGGCGCTGGTGATGGTGGTAATGGGGAGTTTGTTGCTGTTGCCTTCGTCTTGTGTCTGTTATTGCTGTTGTTGTTGTTGCTGCTAGTTACTGCTGCTGCTGCTGTTGCTACGCTTACAGATCAGCAAGTTGTCCTTTTATTTCCTTGTCTTCTGTTTAGTATCTCCACATTTCAATCCTGAAAACAACACAATGAAAGATGTAAGATGTAAAATACTCAAAAAATGCCATTCCAAGCATTTTTATGCATCAGGTCACACTGACAAACGCACTGACAAACACCTCCAAAACAGTCCAAGACACCCAAAACCACCCCTACGACATCACAACACTCTAAATATACTTCCCAAGACACCATTTTAGGCAGCTATGCATTGGGTACACACTGACAAACGCGCTAACAAACACCTCTAAAACCATCTAAGGCACCTTCAAGCATCCCTAAGCTACCCCAGATACTCTAAAACACCCCAAAATTTACCTCTCCAGGCATTTATGCATCAGGTACGCACTAACAAACGCAGTGACAAATACCTCTGTACCCATCCAAGATACCATAAAACACCCCTAGAATACTCCCAAGATGCCAGAAAACACTCCTAAATACCCGTCCAGCCATTTATGCATCAGGTACACACTGACGAACGCACAGACAAATACCTCTAAACCTAACTAAGATACCCTAACACACCCTAGAATGCTCAGAGACGCTCGACTCCCCCCCCCCCCCCCCCCCCTTCTACCCTGAGAAAAGGATGGAAGAAGCAAAGGCAGAGGGGAGTAAATTTGGCGTACACGCAATTTACTCCCAGCAAAATTCTGCGGGCCAACTTTTTCGTGGAGGGAGTACTTTCGGCTCGGTCAAGGGAGTAAATTTCTCGTACGCCGTTTTTACTCCCAGTAAAAATTGGCACAACCGGTTTTTACCCTGGAGTAAATTCCGCTTGTTACACCGGTCAGCCACAGAGCTATCTTTGTGCTAACCCTGTTCCTGTTTACCACGTGAGAACAATGGCGTCTCAGCTGCGAACGAGTTGCGCTCACAACGGTCGAACAAGACGTGTTTGCACTTTATGTCAGGCAAAATAAATCATTCTTACCAAGGGGTCTGACTCTGAAGATGCAGAACAGTATGAAGAGATGCAGTGATCAAAGCCTTCAGGCATAAGGGTGACCAAAGCCTTCAGGCATAAGGGTGACCAAAGCCTTCAGGCATAAGGGTGACCAAAGCCTTCAGGCATAAGGGTGACAAAGCCTTCAGGCATAAGGGTGACCAAAGCCTTCAGGCATAAGGGGAACTAGCAAAATACAGTTTGGAAATGGAACAGCAGTGAATGAAATACATGTATTGTGTTGTGTGTGTGTGTGTGTGTGTGTGTGTGTGTGTGGTTGTGTGTGTGTGTGTGTGTGTGTGTGTTGTGTGTTGTGGTGTGTGTGTGGTGTATGTGAGTGTGTGTGTGTGTGTGTATGTGAGTGTGTGTGTGTGTGTGTGAGTGTGATGTGGTGTGTGTGTGTGTGTGTGTGTGTGTGTTGTGATTGTAGTTTTGTAGTGTGTGTATTGGTGGTGGGTGTGGTGTGTGTGTGTGTGTGAGGGGGTGTGTGTGTATAATGTGTGTGGTGTGTGTGTGTGTGTGTGGTGTGGGTGTGTGTGTGTGAGTGGAGTATTAAGTGTGTGTGTGTGATGTGAATAAGTGTGTGATTGTGTGTGTGTGATGTGAATAGGATGTATGATGTGGTGTGTGTGTGTGTTCGTTCTTTGATTTAACGTCTTTTCACTGTAAGTGATATTAGACGGGGGAGGGGGAGGGGGAGGGGAGAGGGGAAGAAAAAAAAAAGTATAAATACAATAAAATGGAGAACGATAGTTGGACGGGTTGGATTGGGGTAGAGGGGAGACAGAGGAAAAAGTCATAAATAGGTGGTAGAATAGTAAAATGGAACGAAATCTTAACTCTAACATTAGTAACAATTAATTGCAACAATGTGAAGGAAAATTTAACACTAAAACACAAACTGCATAAAGTTAAAGTAATGCATTAACAGGACTGTGAACTAATGATTCTGAAATTTTAACAAGCAAAGATTGATCTGATGTTACTTTTTTGAAATGAGTTTCAGAATAGTTTTCTTGTGTAACATTTTCGGTAGAAAAGAACGTAGCATTTTGCAATAAAATAAACAGTGAAACAATGTGAACTGTTTGCCGCAAATACACTTGACATTTTTACAATATTTTGTTTTCTATGCGTTTAGTGAATACGAAAACGAACAGCAACAATCGATCGCAAATGATACATGGATGAATACTGCATTTTTTTTATATAAATTTTGAACGGAAAGTTTTATCATTTGTTGTGACACAAACTGTTCATTGAAATGTTCATGAAATCGAATCCATGAGGCTGATTCGAGCATGTTGCAAGCTTCTTTTACGGAAGTATGAACATGGAATTCTATAGAATTAACAGAATTCTCTGCACCTTGCTTAGCTGCTCTGTCAACTACTTCGTTGCCATGAAGACCAACGTGAGAAGCACCCAGCATAAACTGATATCTGTACCTTTTATCCTTAAACAATGTACAAGATGATTTGCCTCAGTAATTAAATCAGGTCTTGTGTCGGCATCAAAAGACCGTAAGGCATATAGTACAGATTTTGAGTCAACAAAGAGAACTACTTTGAAAGACACGGGTTTAAGATTTACCAGATAATGCAATGCTTGTATAATAGCGACTAATTCCGCTGTGAATATAGATATGTTTGCCCCAATGAAAAATGACTTTTTTATTTTAAATTTTGGAACATAAAATGCTGCTCCAGCACATTTATTTTCTAAGACTGAACCATCGGTAAAAATATGAAGGTGGGTACGGTATTTTTCATCGACGTGTTGTCTTGCTGTGGATATCGAAATGTTGACGTTTTCATGTTTCTTAGCGTCTGTATAATCAATATCAAAAGAGGCTTTTTGCATTTCCCATGTAGGGATAGGCGTTGTTGATGGTGTCTAAGCTATTTCATCCATATTTAGGTGAGACTGTTTGACCAAGTTGCAACAGTCATTTGTGATGAAATGCTGTTTGCTCGCTTCGGAAAGTCAACATCAGACCTAATTTTAATTTCCTTACTCACAAAATTGTCCGTTTGTGAAGTACTTCTAACGACAAATTTTGTTGTCGCTAGCTCACGATAGTTGTTCAGAGGCAGAATTCCAGCAACTTTGTACGTTTCCAGATTAGAAGCGTGAGCAGGGACACCTAGAGCAATTTTAATACTTTTGCAGTCTAAGCTTTGTATCTTCTTTAATAAATATTTTGGTGCACTGAAGAACACTTCTTGTGCATAGGATAATTTAGATCGTACAAGTGCTGTTGATAGATGAATCAGTATGTTTGTATCCATTCCCCAAGGTAATCTGCTTATTATCTTAAGAAAATTTAAGACTTTTCTTGCTTTTGTTGAAATATAATCAAAATGGACAGTCCAGTTTAATTTCGATGTTATAAAGACTCCCAGGAATTTTACAACCTGTTTGTAATGTAACACTTCACCAAGCAATCTGAAAGTACAACATACAAACACATTCATACATACAACATCCACACACACACACACACACACACACACACACACACACACACACACACACACACACAACACACACACACACACACACACCACATACACAGAGTGCACACACACAGTACAAAAGTATTAAAATTGCTCTAGGTGTCCCTGCTCACGCTTCTAATCTGGAAAACGTACAAAGTTGCTGGAATTCTGCTGTGTGTGTGTGTGGTGTGTGTGTGTGTGTGTGTGTGTGTGTGTGTGTGTGTGTGTGTGTGTGTGTGTGTGTGTGTGTGTGATGTGAATAAGTGTGTGATGTGTGTGTAGGTGTGTGTGGGTGTGTATACAACTGCACTTTTATGTGCATGTGTGTGTGTGTGTGTGTGTGTGTGTGTGTGTGTGTGTGTGTGTGTGTGTGTGTGTGTGTGTGTGTGTGTGTGTGTGTGTGTGTGTGATGTGTGATGTGTGTGTAGGTGTGTGTGGGTGTGTATACAACTGCACTTTTATGTGCATGTGGATGTTTGTACTGTGTGTGTGCACTCTGTGTATGTGGGTGTGTGTGTGTGTGTGTGTGTGTGTGTGTGTTGTGTGTGTGTGTGTGTGTGTGTGTGTGTGTGTGTGTCTGTGTGTGTGGATGTTGTATGTATGAATGTGTTTGTTGGTGTGTGTATGGATGTGGGTGTATGTGTGTCTGGGTGTGTGTGTGTGTGTGTGTGTGTGTGTGTCTGGGTGTGTGTGTCTGTGTGTTGAGGTTATAGTTTTGAAACCTTGTGCTGTGCTTTTTTAGACAAACAATAATCGTATGTTACTGCTTCAAGAATGTGTGCTGTGTTAATATTTTTTCATGAATTTTCCAACTCTATTCAAGCACTTGGTATGCTGAAGCCGACTACAAATCGCCAAGTAGTCACCAGCATTTTGCTGACTGTAGTTGAATTGTATAAAGTAGAAATCTCAGGTAGCCATTGTTCACTCTCTACTGGGATTTTCAATGTGATTTATGTGGAAAACTGTCCACTTTTCAGGAGCAGTGTGAACTTTACCACTATCCAGTTGCAGCCACCCTCAATTTTGTTGTCACAAAAACATTTTCTCTCATCACCACCTACAAAAAGAGAACTATAAAAGTTACAACTTTGAAACTCTGTAATATGCTTATTCAATCAAACAAAAACCATGTGTGAAAATTTCAAGAGTGTGTGTTTCCTCATTAATTTTCTATGATTTTTTTAAACACCTGTACAAACCGCCTGTATACAGGAGAATGTGAAATGACAAATCGACAAGTTATAGTAGTATGTTATTGATTTTAGTTTATTTGTAGGGAGTAGAAACTCTCAATTAGTTATTGTTTACTCTCTACTGGTATTTCCAATGTGATTTATGTGGAAAACAGTCCTCTTTTCAAGAACAGTGAGAATTTCCCTTATATGCTCTTGCGATCACCCTCATTTTTATTACCATAAAAATATACCTTGTTTTACAACTGGCAAGTAATTAATAAACAATCATGGGGGCAAGACACTAAAACGTTGTTACATCTTGTAACAGTTTTAGTCAGATAGAAGTTGGCTTATGGCCAAGAGGTATATTTTTCAGCTCCAAAATGCTATTTGAAAAAGCTTCAAAGCTTAGACAGTAAAGCTGTTAAATGTGCTCTTGGTGTACCGGTTAACAAAATCACAAGAAGTATATGAAACAGCCGGCATCGTTCCTTTGGAAGAATGGAGGAAGTTTTCAGCTGCTAAGTATATAGTTAGAGCAAATGCAGTAGCTAATTATACCGATGCGGAACTTAAAATTCGGTCTGACATCCATTTCCCCAAGAGAGCACGAGCAATAAAGGCTCAAGAAACAATATCCACTTACACAAATGAGCTATTCGAAATTTCCAGCGTAGTACCTACAAAGGTTGTACATAAATTGACATGTTGCCCTCTACCCCCCTTGGGAATTGTCCACTGCTAGTTTTGATATCAACTACACTGATAATGACTTGAGGAAAGATATCAATCCACAATTGTTAGCAATTGACGTTCTGTCACATCTACATGAAAAATATTTTCATCACTTGAAAATATATACTGATGGCTCTGTTCTAGATGATGGTGCAGCCGGCGCTGGCTTTGTAATTCGAAAATTAAAAGTAGAAAAGGCTTACTGTTTAGGACAGGGACATTCAATCTTCACTTCTGAATTAATTGCCATCCTAATGGCACTGAAATATATAGTGGATCTACCTATACCTTTATTTAGTATCTTATTATGTGTAGATTCGAAATCTACATTACAGTCCCTAAAATATTTAAAATTTGAGATTAAATTTTTAATTCATTGTTTAATAACAAACAATACACAAGTTACTTTTTGTTGGATCCCATCCCACTGTGGTATCATACATAATGACTGGGTTGACAGAATAGCTAAATGTGCAGCAATGAATAGAGCTGGCAGTACTAAACTTGATTTACAACTCTGCCCATGAAATGAATGCTGTATTAGACAACAAAGTAAAAGCGCAATGTAAAATTCGCCCTTTCATCGTGAACTACCAGGGTTTTACAAGACAGGAAATAACTTTAGCTTACAGATTATATCTCAACTCACTTCGAACTAACTTCAGTAAAAACATCAAATGTATATGTAATGATTCTATAACAGTTAATCATATTTTGTGTTGTCAGCAATTGCTACCTTATTTCCCTGAATCAGTTACAAATTTAAAACAGAAACATACTGATTTCACTCTGTATTTACACATTGCTAGGCATTTACTGCACAGTCCCATAGGTCGTTTCCTTTGATTAAGCTCGATTGTTTGATACCTGCAACTCCCACCTAGCCCTGTTTATTTGCTTGTTAGATTTTTCCTTATTCCTTGACTGGCACAACGCTTTTACCTCGTCTGCACGCCCTGTACAAACTAATGCAGCCTGACTGTTTTAACGTTCTGAATGCTTTTCTGTTGCTCGTTAAATCGTATGATGATACTATGGCAAGAAGGAGTTGGTGTATCTCCTCCATCTATGGCAAGAGGGAGTTTGTGTGATGTCATCTATAACAGTTAGATGAATTGGGGATGTTTATAGAGGAGTTGTTTCTCTACTTAGCAGTCACACACACAACAAGGAGGAAGGAAAGAAGAGAGTAGAAGCGCACTAAGCATACTAGCAATAAGTTTCAAAAGCAGTCCACACATAGCATTACAATTCAATATGGTTTCTTTAATTAAACATATTCAACTGAAAGCAAAATCATTCATCCTCTTATTCTTATTTGTCTACGTCCTAAAGCAATCCTACTTCTTTGCCTATCAGCCCTAAACCCTACATTGAAATATAATATCAACGTACCTTTACTATATGTTTCTGGCAAAGGCTCAGTGACTCTGCCAAGTTGAGTGGCCCATCTCCTACCACAACCGTGACTGACTAACCGTTCTGTCTCTCTGTGTCTGTCTTCTCTGTGTGTGTGTGCACACAGACACACCACACACACACACACAAACGCGCTGAGATTTATTTTAAGGATGTTTCGTGACCATCTGCTTCATATTCATTGGTTAAAAAATATGTGTTCACGCAATGTGTACCCACTTACTACTAAATCTGTACAGTTTATGAACCCATATATACAAGATCCAAAACAAGAGTGACTGCCCGCGCCCAAGCAAACACAAACCAGAAGAACAAGAAAATCAATGTAAGCGCGTCTCCAACACGCGCGTCTCCATCTCTTACCCACTGGACGAGGCGGCAGGGAAGTTTTTAGTCCCGTTTTTATTATCCATTGTTTGGTGTCTGTGATTTGTCTGTGACCGTGCGTTCGCGCTTGACAAAGGCTAGTTGGCCGAAAATTTGCGCTTGTTTTGTTTTGTCGTGTTGGAGACGCGCTTACATTGATTTTCTTGTTCTTCTGGTTTCCATATATACAGCTTTCCAGGCACAAACACACACACACACACACACACACACACACAACTACATTGACACATGCACCACTGCAACACTAGTTCTCACGCAGTCTTGTTTCAAGCACACACACGCTGTCTGGGAGCGTTGAGGCGAAATGGCCCCACCCGCTGGCTTCAAGTGGCCGCCATTTTGGGGACCTACCTGCACTCAGCTCTCTGTTGTTTACTCTGTGTAAATGAGTGACAGACGGTAAGATGTTTTTTTTAAAGAAATCTCCGTTGACCCAGTATTAGCGTGCGTGTTGTGGTAGTGGTGGTGGTGGTGGTGGTAATGGTGGTGGTAGTGGTGGTGGTCGCGGTAGTGGTGGCGGTGGTGGTGGTAGTGGTGGTGGTAGTGGTGGTAGTGGTGGTGGTAGTGGTGATGGTAGTTGTGGAGGTAGTGGTGGTGGTAGTGGTGGAGGTAGTGGTGGTGGTGGTGGTGATAGTGGTGGTGGTAGTGGTGGAGGTAGTGTTGGTGGTGGTAGTAGTGGTGGTGGTATTGGTGGTAGTAATGGTGGTAGTGGTGGTGGTGGCAGTAATGGTGGTAGTGGTGGTGGTATTGGTGGTAGTGGTGGTGGTAGTGGTGGTGGTAGTGGTGATGGTGGTAAAAGTGGTGGTGGTATTGATGGTAGTGGTGGTGGTAGTGGTAGTGGTAGTGGTGCTGGTGGTAGTAGTGGTGGTGGTAGTGGTGGTGGTAGTGGTGGTGATAGTGGTGATAGTGGTGGTGGTGGTATTGGTGGTGGTGGTGGTAGTGGTGGTGGTGGTGGTGGTAGTGTTGGTATTGGTGGTGGTAGTGGTGGTTGTGGCGATAGTGGTGGTGGTAGTGGTGTGGTGGTGGCAGTGGTGGTGGTAGTGGTGGTGGTAGTGGTGGCAGTGGTAGTAGTGCTGGTGGTATTGGTGGTAGTAGTGGTGGTAGTGGTGGTGGTGATGGTGTTGGTAGTAGTGGTTGTGGTAGTGGTGATGGTAGTGGTGGTAGTAGTGGTGGTAGTGGTAGTAGTGGTAGTGGTGGTAGTAGTGGTAGTGGTGGTGGTAGTGGTGTTTGTGCTGGTGTTGGTAGTGGTGGTAGTGGTAGTGGTAGTGGTGGTAGTAGTTGTAGTGGTGGTGGTAGTGGTAGTGGTGGTTGTGCTGTGGTGGTAGTGGTGGTAGTGGTAGTGGTGGTGTTAGTGATGGTGGTGGTAGTGGTGGTAGTGGTGGTGGTCGTAGTGGTGGTAGTAGTAGTGGTGGTGGTGGTGGTAGTGGTGGTGGTAGTGGTGGTAGTGGTGGTGGTAGTGGTGTTAGTGGTGGTAGTAGTGGTGGTGGTGGTGGTGGTAGTGATGTGGTGGTAGTGGTGGTAGTGATGGTGGTGGTAGTGGTGGTGGTGGTAGTGGTGGTGGTAATGGTGGTGGTAGTAGTGGTGGTGGCGGTAGTGGTGGTAGTGGTGGTAGTGTGGTGGTATTGGTGGTAGTGGTGGTGGTATTGGTGGTAGTGGTGGTGGTCGTAGTGGTGGTAGTAGTAGTGGTGGTGGTGGTGGTAGTGGTAGTGGTGGTGGTGGTGGTGGTGGTAGTGGTGGTAGTGGTGGTGGTAGTAGTGGTGGTGGTGGTAGTGGTGGTGGTAGAGGTTTGGTGGTGATGGTAGTTGTGGTAGTGGTGGTGGTAGTGGTTGTGGTGGTGGTGTGTGATGGTGGCGGTATTGGTGGTGGTGGTAGTGATGGTGGTAGTGGTGTGTTGGTGGTGGTGGTAGTGGTGGTGATGGCGGTAGTGATGGTGGTGGTATTGGTGGTAGTGGTGGTGGTAGTGGTGGTGGTAGTGGTGGTGGTGGTAGTAGTGGTGGTGGTATTGATGGTAGTGGTGGTGGTAGTGGTGGTGGTGGTAGTAGTAGTGGTGGTGGTGGTGGTGGTGGTGGTAGTGGTGGTGGTAGTGGTGGTGATGGCGGTAGTGGTGGTGATGGTGGTGGTGGTGGTAGTGGTGGTGGTGGTGGCGGTAGTGGTGGTGGTGGTGGTATTGACGGTAGTGGTGATAGTGGTTGTAGTGGTAGTGGTGGTATTGGTGGTAGTGGTGGCGGTAGTGGTGGTGGTGGTGGTGAAGATGGAGAGAAAGGCAATTGGAGGAGGGGAGGGAAATTTTCCAAAATGAGTTGAGTTACCATAACCAACAATTTCCTTTTGTCTGTCCGTCCATGGACAGCAAAGAAAACAAACGAGACAGACTTGATGTCGACAGACACAGGTAGATCATTCATAAGAAAGATTAGGACCATCCATCTAATGACACACAGTTGGCACGAATGTTTGCCTTCAGCTATGGACGTCGATGAAAAAAAGAAGAAAAAAAAAAAGAAAAAAGAATGACAGCCAGAGGCTGTGTTATCACAGTTAGCAAAAGTAGGTAGGCCTACGTCTTCACAACCCCACTGAAGTGTGAATAAGGTTATCTCTACCTCTGTAATGGTAAGACCACCATCACCATCACCACCACCGTCACCACCATCACCATCACCACCACCACCACCATCATCACCACCATCACCACCACCCCATCACCACCACCACCATCACCACCATCACTATCACCACCATCACCACCACACACACCACCACCATCACCACCACCACCACCACACACCATCACCACCACCATCACCACCACACCACCACACCACCATCACCACCACCATCACCCCACACCACCAACACTCACCACACCACCACCACCACCAACACCACCACCACACCAAAAACAACAAAGACGAACAAAAAGCATTTTTATAACTGGGGCCGAGTACATTTTCCCGCATTTATTCTCTGATTCCTTGTCTCACACTGGACAGAGCAGCAGGGAAGTTTCAGTGTTTTTCTCCTAATTCTTGTACCTGGTGTTTGTTTGTTTGTGATCTTACGCTTGACAAAGGTCAGTTGGCCGAAAATTTGCGCCTGTCTTGTCTTGTCGTATTAAATACGCGTTCTTATTCTTTTTCGCGTTTTTTGTTTGTTTGTTGTTGTTTGTTTTTTTTTGTTCCTGTTCGCTTGAACGCGGGCAGTCGCACTTGTTTTGGATATTTTTTGTTTGATTTTCCCTTGGTATTTAACCACCATTCCATGTTATCAGTCCCAGTCCCTTGTCTACTGATTTATGTGTGTCATCTTATTTCTCTGATCTGACTGTCATTCTTGTTTTGGATTTGGCTTGAAAACCAAATTTCCTCAAGTTGCTGGCTAGACTGCATACTATCCAGTCTTGTAGATATGGTTTCCCTCCATTCTGTTTCATACGGTGCAGTCAGTTCGATCAGAACCATTCGTTTTGATGAATGGGACTAGAGAAGTATGTTCAGTCTCATACCACTTTTACTAACGATTTCTGGGTGGGTTTTTTTTACCATCGTGGAAGATCTGCTGTGCATTCCCAGTCGTCCGCTCCATGCAGCAGACCCTGCTTCCATGCTCTGGATGTCACATCTTGCTGATGATTTTCTGTTTTTAACCCTTTGACTCACGCACCCTGTCCACCAGCATCCTGCATTGCCAATCACGCTAGCAAAGCAAAAGCTTCACCCTTTGACTTCCTCACCCTATCCACCAACTTCTTGCAGGAAGCTGGTGGATAGGGTGAGGGAGTCAAAGGGTTAAGTTTTTGTATTGGTGGATAGGGTGAGGGAGTCAAAGGGTTAAGTTTTTGTATTGGTAGATAGGGTGCGGGAGTCAAAGGGTTAACCATCGTGGAAGATCTGCTGCGCATTCCCAGTCGTCCGATTCCATCCAACAGACCCTGCTTCCATGCTCTGGATGTCACATCTTTTTCGAGTCACAGTTTGCTGCCTCCTGTATGCTCAACTCAGTGTACGTGCTAGACTGGGCAGAAAAACAACAACAACAAACAAACACAATAACTTTTATTATGGACCAATTGGATTCAAACCCACAGCCTCCCAGTCTGTAGTTTGCCGAATAACTACTTCACCATGATCACTGATTAAGTTTACTTTAACCCTTTGACTTCTGCACCCTATCCACCAACTGCAAAACCTTAACCCTGTGGTTCCCTCACCCTATCCACCAGCTTCCTGCATAGGGTGATGAAATCACAGGGTTAAGTTTTCGCTATGCTACAATGATTGACAATGCAGGATGATTATGGGCAGGGTGCCGGAGTCAAAGGGTTAAAAAAAATTCTTTAAAAAATGAGTAGACTTACCCGTTTCTCTTCAGGGACGGGGCAAACACGTAGCGAGGGAAAGAAGATCAATATTGCCCTCATGATGCTGGCCATGTCAAAAGCTGGGATCGCTACCACCTCACTCTTCTACGATAGCACAAGTTATCGAACAAAGCTTTACTTTATCACGCAAGTCACTTATCATTCTGGTAGGAGGAAGAAAGAAACAAAGAGAGTGACAGAAAAGAGGAAATTTCTAGTACAGAATTTCCAGAAGGTGGGGATACTATTTATACTGAAAGAGCCCCCAGCATCCCCACCAGGACGAAGGTGGGGTGGGGATACCCAAACCAATTACAAAAATCTGTACAGAACAATCTAGGGAGACATTGTCGCGAATGGCCAGAAGGGAGAGCAGATGCACATTCAACTACTCATGGAGCAGCTAAGTTGCAACCCTAAAGATTAATCATATACATGGATGGCTCAGTTACCAATAACATATATGGATGGGGCTTTACTGTCAAACAAAACGGAAACACCATACATGAACAAAACGCTACATATGACATCAATATCTCCAGTCTAATAATGAAAACTGAGGCAGTCACGCATGCACTCCAATGGTTAACTTCATTGGATGGTGAGATGAAAGCCAAGCCTTTCATCCTGACAAAATCGATGAAACTACTTCAAACAAAAAGTGCAAAAAGGAGAGTGGGAACCACAGAATGGCACAAACTAATGAGCAGTATCGACCTACAAAATCTCATATTGATCTGCTGCCCTGGACACGCTGGTGCTAAGGGAAATAAACGTGCCGACAAACAAACTTGCAGGTAATGCCACTACAACAAAATTCTTCATCTTGGAAAATCTGATGTCCTTAGACACTTACAATCGTACGTTCGCGAACAAAATGTGAGTTATATCATTGAACTTCTTATCCCAACAGGAATAGATAGAGGAAGTGGACGAACATCTGCTATGAAAGGAAAAATAAGATTTATCATTAATCAGACTCATCATCATCATCATCAGGTGCCTTGCCGCATGGCGTTGGCGATCATGGACTTCCATCTGTCTCTATCTCTTGTTGCCTCAAGCATCTTTTCCACCCTCCTTGTCTTCAGCAAGTCCGTCTAGTATCTTCTCCCTGGGTCTACCTGGTGCTCTCTTTCTCTCCAGCTTTCTTATTGTGACCAGGTGCTCCAATTCCACTTTCCTCGTAAAATGGCCCATACATGTTGCCTGTCTTTTCTTAATCTTCCTTATGAATGATCTACGTGTGTCTGCCTCCATCAAGACTGTCTCGTTTGTTTTCTTTGCTGTCCATGGAACTCTCAACATTCTTCTTAGAAACAACATCTCTCCTGCCTCAATCTTGTTCTGGCTTTGCTTGTTGACTTCCACGCCTCACATCCGCACAACAGTATTGGTTCTATAATAATATGATATTCAAGAAGTCTCTTCCTGATGTTGATTGATAGGCATTTGTTGGTAAGAATGCTTTTCATCTTCTTGAATGCTGTTTTGGCTTGGCCGATTCTGCTGGCTATTTCTGATGTGCATCTGCCGTCTGGTGAAATGATCGTTCCCGGGTATTTAAACTTATCAACCTGTCTCAAGGTTGTGCCGTTTACTGTTATTTTGCATGAGGGGATTTCATGTTTTGTACTGATCACAATGACTTCAGTCTTCTTGCTGTTTAGTTCCAACCCCTTACCTTTGCTTTCTATTTCTAGTATATTCACAAGGTTTTGTAGTTCCCTTTCATTTTCTGCAATTAGCACGGTGTCATCGGCATATCGAATGTTGTTTATCATTTTTCCTCCAACCTTTTATCCAGGGTCTTCTTCTAGGTTTCTCATGATGTTTTCGCTGTAAAGTGAAAACAGATCTGGTGTCAAAACACAACCCTGTCTGACTCCTCTTTTGATGTTTTGGAAAGAGCTTATGTCGTTTTCTATTCTCATTGCAGCTGTTTGTTTCCAATACATATTTCTGATTATTCGTTGATCTTTTCCATCAATATTGAGTCTTTCTAGTTGGTTGATCAATTCTTCATGTCTTACCCGATCGAAAGCCTTGGTATAATCAACAAAGCATGAATATAAATCCTTATTCATCTCGATTGACCACTCTATGATAGTTCTTAGGATGCATATGGCATTAATAGCTCCTTTCCCTTCCACAAATCCACAGTGTTCTTTTGCTATTTCTCTTTTGATTCTATTCCTTGTCCTCATCATGATTATTCTTAACAGGAGTTTTGTTACATGACTCATCAAACTGATTGTGCGATGGAGTTCGCATTCTATAGCCCCTGTCTTCTTTGGAAGTGCAATGAAAATTGATTTTGACATATCATTGGGGATTTTTCCAGTGTCGTAAATTTCATTTAGGAGGACTGTTATTTTCTCTATGCCAAATTCCTCCAGGGCTTCAGTCATCTCTGTGGTAATGTTGTCTGATCCTGGTTTTTTTTTCCTGGTTTCATATTTTTCAGTGCTGCTCTAACTTCATCTTTCATTATGAGTGGTCCTTCAAAGTTCTTTCTTATAATGTGTTCTTCGTTTCTGTCATCTTCAAAAAGGTCTTTAATGTACTCTCCCCATCTGTCTAATATTTTGTCTTTTTCCATGATGTGTGCCATCTTTCGATTTTAAGCAACCAGTTGATGTGCATGTATTTTTCCTGTGGACAATTTCTTCAATTCGTCTGTACATACCCTAAGGATCCATTTTGTGTCGGTCTTCTATTTCTTTGCATTTTGTTTTCGGCCAAGCTTCCTTAGCTTCATTGCACCTATGCCTGATTTCTTTGTTTATCTTCCTGTAGGCCTATATCTCCTCGTTTCTCTTTGCCTTCCTCCGTTCCTCCATCAAGCCTAAAATTTCTTTTGTCATCCAGTTCTTTTCTTCTTTTGTAGGCTATCTACTTCAGGGATTTCTTCACAAGCTTCATTTATCGAATTTCTCAACTTTGTCCATTGTTCCTCACTGTCACCAACGTCTTCCAGAGCACTGAATATGTTTTGAACATGCACATTAAATATTTTACGTATCACTTCATCTGTCTTTAAGGATCCAAGGTTTAGTTTGATGTTGCTTTTGGTCTGTGTCCTTTTCCTTAATTTCAGCCTAAATCTTCCCACTACAGGATTGTGGTCACTGTTGCAGTCTGCTCCTGGTAGTATTTTTGCTGACAGTAAAGAATTTCTAAATCTTTTATTAATCAGGATGTAGTCAATCTGATTTTTGGTATTATCTCCTGGACTCATCCAAGTCAGACAATGAAAGGAAAAAGAAGATTTATAATTAATCAAACTAACATTAGTACCATCTCAAAGTAACACTGCGGAGACTCTTACAGCGTGGAATGTAAAGTGTTTGGGCTTTTCCTGAAACAGAGATAAAGGAAAAGTGAAGAAAGGAAAAAGATAAGTGGAGAACGTGCAAGTTTGTGACACTGTCTGTGTGTGTTTGTAGTCTGTTGATTGTTGTCTGTATGTCGATTTTTTTGTGTGATATTCATCTACTTTTTATCTTCTTTTGCATCGGTGTTGGTTGGTGTATGAGTGTATGTGAAAATGTGTGTTTCCTTTTATTTTGTGGGTACGAGTGTGTCTGTATGAGTATGTGTAAGTGTGTGTGTGTGCACATGTGTGCATATGTGTGTTTACTGTTATATATTTTATTTCTTACATGTTTATCTATCTACCTCATCATCATCATCATCAGGTGTCCTGCCGCATGGCGTTGGCGATCATGGACTTCCATCTGCCTCTATCTCTCGTTGCCCCTAGCATCTCCCCCACCCTCCTCGTCCCCAGCCACTCTGCAAGTCCGACCAGCGTTTTGTCCCTGGGTCTACCCGGTGCTCTCTTTCCCTCCAGCTTTCCCGTTGTGACCAGGTGCTCCAAATCCCTCTTCCTCATAAAATGGCCTATAAATGTTGCCTGTCTTTTCCTAATCTTCCTTATGAGTGATCTACTTGTGATTGCCTTCATCAAGACTGTCTCGTTTGTTTTCTTTGCTGTCCATGGAACCCTCAACATTCTTCTTAGAAACCACATCTCGGCTGCCTCAATCTTGTTCTGGCTTTGTTTGTTGATTGTCCATGCCTCGCATCCGTAAAACAGTATTGGTTCTATATAACATTCAAGAACTCTCTTCCTGATGTTAATTGATAGGCATTTGTTGGTAAAAATGCTTGTCTATCTACCTGTTCCTTTAGTTATTCCTTTATTTATTTTTATTTTTTGTTTCCTCGGAAGAGGACGACAGACCGGAGGGGCTATAATTAGGGAAATGCTATTTTCATCTTGTTGATGGGCAGCGGAGGCTTTGTGTTGATTGGGGGGGGGGGGGGGGTGATGGGGGGGGGGGGGGGATGGGAGATTTCTGTGATATGAGACAAGTTTATACTTA